>JANHGO010000001.1:82672007-82782719 GCA_024606505.1 Aquila spilogaster | reverse complement strand
GTGTGCAACAATAGAAAAATAGCACTTTTCCAAATACTTGTCCCTTTGAGATCTCATTCCTGCAACACCCCACCTACTACACAGGAGATGCAAGCTCTCAAATAAAATGTAATTGCTGGGAAGAACTGCCCATTTATCTCTGCTAGTTTAAATTTGCCATGCATAAAACAACCCTGTTTGCAGGGGAGCAAGGGCTTTAAACACTAAGGAAAATGGAGAATTTATGAGCAAGAAAACTAGGAAAACAAACTGCTGTTGCTTCTCCTTGAAATCAATATGAAAGCAAAGGGAGGAAGTCATAGTTTGATTTTCTGCCACACTGTTTTTATACATCTACTTGAACTATTCAGGTTCTTTGATTTTTCACTTAACATATTATGCTCACTTTTATTTAAATAAAGATGCTTATAGGGTTTAGCCATTCAAGGCAAGATATTTAGCAAAGTCTTCGAGAAGAAGTCTTCTGTTAACAAAATGACTATTGATGCTGGAATGCAACTAACTAGCAGTTGCAAACCTAGGATCTCATCACTTCTGGATATACTGTTAACTGCTTGTGTCAAACACGCTGGTAACAAACTGGAACCAGCAAAACACTGTGTAAGTATCAGCCTTACCATCGGACAACAGTACAATTAATTAAATGTGTAAGTGTGTCTCTGTCTAGAGCTTTTCTTTCAATTCTGGCTGCTACCTGTTAACACTGATAAGTTAATTGTTGCAGTAAGAAACCAGGAAGGGGTGAGTTCCCCATCACAAAAGCTGGCAAATCCAGCCTAAAAAAACAGCTTCCATTTTCCAGAAGCTGAAAGGATACCAGAGATAAAGTCTGAAGTCTTGACTACATAGATCAGATTTGGAGATGAAGACTGGTCTCTTCCAGCATTAAATCACCTGAAGTAATGAATTAGGTATTTGAATCTGCCGCAGTCAAACTGTTCCATGGGCAAGTCTTACCTTTTGATGAGTTTATGGAACTTTCCCATAAATGTAACTGCAGTCATGATTTTTTCACAGGAATTGAACAGGTGAGGTCTGAGACACAGCTGAGAGGGAAGGTGAATAGATAATACTGTTTTTTTCCTGTGTTTGTGTTTTTTTTTCCTCCCTCACTCATGATCAAAAGCCTCTGTGAAACAATTTTGCATATTGTGCAGTAATTTCCAACAAAACCAAGCAAACTTTCACCCCTGTTTGGATTTGATGGTGCTTCTATTTCTATTTCCTCTTGCACTGGTCTAAACAACTACACAGAAATTGTAACGAAGTATATGAATATGACCAGATGCCAATACAGTAAAACTCTCCTAAAACCATAGGTTTTATTTCCCCTAACAGTCCTTAAAAGCAATCTCTTCCCCTCTCCCACTCCTCCACCCCATCAGTTTTGTACAGAGCTTTTCTATATGAACACTGAATGTTTATAATTGAAATTTTGTACTAAAGGTATTTTGATCACATTACTTCTTTCTTTTTTTGGGGGGGGGGGAGGGGTGACAATTTATTCATTAAATCACAGAGAACAGCATTAGACATTGTCTCTGAATATTGTTAGAAGCTACTCTGTTGCATTACTGTGACATAAAACTGATTAAATCTAAGAAATAGAGAAATAAATACACTATGTTAGAAACAGACAAAGCACTAATAAGGGGGCTAACTAACAGAAGGCTTCACTTAAAGGAACAAGTTCTCAAGGAATTTCTCAGTACATTAAATAAACTAGGAAAAGCCAAAAAGTAACAGAGTTAACTGAAGAGTGCTTAGAGTGCTTATATCTTGTACTATTGCTAATAGAATTCAATAATAATTTAAGGCAAGTCCAGGCAGAACTGTCAAAATAGTAAGAACTGAACAAAGAAATCTAAAAAATATAATAACGTATGCTGGAAAAAGAGCTAAAAAAGATTTCAACCATGCAAGCTCTTCTACTTGTTGGATTTTGTATATTTATTGGAATGTATCATTTTCAGAGCTGCCCTCTATCTAGGTTTACAACAAGTCACTTCTCTTTTCTTAAAAAGAATTCTGATAGAGGAAAATGTTGGCATCACTCCTGATTTCTCTGTTCACGCAAAGCTTTCTGTGGGAGTTTTGTCAGGTTAGCTCTCATGAGCTTCCTCTAAAGGGAACAGCATACGATGCCAGCAGCATGAGAAAAACTTGCAGAGAAAACAGCAAATGGTGAGATAACACATTTTGCTGCCACTGTATGATGACAGATTAACAAGCAGTACTATTATTTGGCTATGACTTTGACCACTGTAACAAGAGATGTTGGTGTCCAAGGAGGTATCCGCGTGCCTCGGTGCAGCTGAAGAGAAGAGCAGCTAACACTGTGCTTCCTACTATAGCAGACATTACTTGCAAATGTGATGGAAGGCAGGCTTACATACCTCCACATCTAACCAGCAAGCATTTATCAATTTCAGCTTTGGAGTTTTTCATTAATTCCTTAAATCATATCACTAATAAGCCATCTGCAACTGCCTGACCTTCCAGTGTTTTACCCGACAACTCCCAGATACATTTCAAAACAGGGATGCAAACACACCAACACCATAGTGACCAACTTCTGTTTTCAGAGTAGTGACATTCCGAACATCTGAAGGCAACTAACTTCAAAGCAGTGAATTGAGAACTCAAATTTCTTTTAGGAATTTGTTCTGGAAAAAACATAGAGGCCAAGGAATAAAAGACAGGATTTGAGAAGCTATAGGTAAGGAAGGCTCACATTCAGACATGTATAATCAAATAAATAACAGTAAATGCAACAGTACATCATGCAATACAACCCATGTTAGAGTGGTATCATGTGTCTTTCTGACACCTTCAGAACTTTTTTTCTTATTTTTAAAAACTGTCAAACTTAGACTCTAATGTTAATATTGTTTTTGCAGAAATCTGTGTAGACTAGATACTTCTTTTGCTTAAAGCCTGAAGGCACAAGATAGCGCAGAGTTTTCTGCAACTTGTGACAGCAAGAGCCTTCATTAGAATTGCATGAGATACCTTGGCACATATTGAAGCAGTATTACAGCATGAAAATTAGCCTTTATTTATACCAAACTCCATGAGACTGTTCCTGAATTTCAACCGACCTTTGGCTTCTTTTCTATTTTCTGAAATACCGAATGGGTAAATATTGGAATTGTCTAGCTCCACAATGATACGATATTCTTTAATTTGTCACTTCCAGTGAAGTTTGAAAAAGGATGTTGCAGTTTTTTAATCAATTAAGTTATGAATATGCTTCACGGTCAGACAGAGAAAAAAGACTGTGAAAACAACATCGTGGGGGGAAAGCACAAAAACAACCTGTTATACTTCGTTGGCAGCAGCACCAGCCAACACTGTGCCTAATTGGTGAGGAACCATACCATGCAGAAGGAAGCCATGGTAGTTGCAACGAAGGTGTTCAGGAGGTAACAAGCCTGCAGGAATCAGGGTTCATTTGTCTTTCTGGCTCCTTGAGCGATTTTTGATTTTAATCTGTAATTTTAATTTTGGGGTTTGTAATGGATGGTGGAAGGGAGTGTATGGAGAAGCACAGCTGAGCAAAATCACTTGGATTTTCCTTGTCAGAGTTGCATTTCTCCAACGCTGGAAACTCTCTAATGTGTTCAGAATACCTCACAGTGATACTTTCAAGCTTTGAGTGCCCTTAGAAGGCTTTGTAAGACTATAGCTAAGAGTAGGGGTCTGTCTCATACCCTAATAAAGGCCCAATTCCAGCATGGTACTCTCCCATCATATTGGAGAGGCTGTGACACTTCCTGTCTGAGAAGAGCAGAGACACAGCAAAAGCAGGCTATGTGCACAAGAGAAGAAAGGACAGGGAGAGCAAGAGACAAGCATACACTACAGTAATTAGTGCCTTCAACTGTTACTATCATATGGCTTTGCATTACTTTATAAGCAGGTCATGCCCTCCATATATATCATGTCATATTTCCATGTATCATAGTAACAGCATCATGCCATGCCATCATTGAGTGTGGAAAGGGAATAATATATGTACTGCAGAGTCCCCCCTTTCCAAATGGAGAAATTGGAAGAATTCTTAGTTTCTGTATCTGAATAAATGAGCTATAAGTATGATGTAATACTGGTTAAACTGTTAATTGGCAGGGAGTGTTTCTCTGCCATGAAGCTCATTGTTTTCCAGTAGCACGACAAAATGTAACTGATGCTATATAAATCAATTTATAAATCAAATAATCTTGTTGGCATTTTTATAAAAATATTATTTCAAGCACCCTTAAGATTACAGAAATATTTTCAGAGATTAGACTTCTAAATATCTTCAGAAATTCCCACTGGACATACTATTTTTTTAAATGAAATATGGCCTGTGCTTAACACTCTGCCTGTGCTACCAGTACTGCAAAATCTATTGCTCGCTATCTTCACGCTGCCCTGATGTCTCTGCAGAGTAGGGCTGCCTTTGATTTCATCTAGGAGAGGCTGTAGTGACACAGCTTACTGCTGTCAGTAGTAGCGCACCTAGTTCTAACAGAAAAGGTGAAGAATGAAGAAGAAGAATGAGATATTGCACGTCTTTTGCTTCCAGGATGCATCTGAGGTCTTGCTCTATTGTCACCAAGGAAGGCACTGGGAAGAGAAAAATTCTCAGTTCAGCAGAAAAGCAGCAGATGACAAAGGCAAATGGCCCAGGCTTGCTGATCCTGAATGGCGCTGTGCTCCTGTAGCTCCCAGACAAGCCGACTGGAAATGGGGTCTTTCACATCCACTCCACATTTGGTCCTCCTTAAACAGGGCTTGGGGAAAAAAAAGATGGCTATTTCGTTCTGAGTATTGCTGCCTTGTTAGATTATTTACTTATTGCTACTAGTTGTTTTTCAGAAATGCTGTGTAAAATCAGACACGTGGTAGGCAAATCAAAATTGCCAGCGTTGGCCCCTAGGCAGCTGTTGCTGTTATTGAAAGGTAGTAAGTATCATTATAATTTCACTTTTTCAAGACAGAGTGCTAAAGCATTTTTATATGAACATAACCAAGTAGGCACAAGGCACAGATGCATGTACAACATTAGCACTTCTTAAAGATATTAACTACCTAATTAGAATGAGCAGTCTATGGTGTACTACCACGATGGTATACTCAATAGTATAATATGCAATTTAAGTGGTTGCAAAAGTCAAACCTGTCTAGTGAAAAATCAGTTTATGAGATCCCTTTAAGATCCTCAGAGTAACAAGATCTGTCATATAACATTTTCCTTTACTGTCTTGTTCAAGCAAAAGGAAGACAGGGCAAGAGTTACTTGTAAACAATAGCTGTAATATGACTGCCCAGTTACGCCAGGCTTCTGCAGCCTGGCAGCCTTTCTTTTGATACTCAGGACAAAGATAGATCAACATTTTTCTAACCCACACTCTTCTATCAGAAACTGTTGATTTAGCGAGATCAAAACCTTCCAAAGAAACTTCTAAATTTAGTTGCCCGTTTTGGCAGCAAGAACTATAAGAATGCAAAAAAAAAAAAAAAGCAAAATGTTTCCTTATTTGAATCTTACAGAGATAATATAACAGAGCTGAACTTCTTGAAAACATTGTGAAGAGAGTAAGTAAAATGCTCTTATTACCTTATGTACATTTTCTTCCCGATACATTTTCCATGTCTTACTCAGATTATATACGTTATGATATTATCTATTTTGAGTGAATTGCAAAAGTTCAAATGACATTGAAATTTGAGAAAGAAAATATTTTAAAGGATGTTTGACAAAGATAAACAACTTGGTACTTCAGGCCAAAGTCTGAAGCATCAACATTTTTATCCATTTTTTTTTCTCTATTCTTTTTGGATTTTATCTCTGAAGAACAGTTTCTATTTATAAGGACGTGCTTGTAGGCAGAGTTCATTACAAAAAAGGAATCTGGATTTGAATCCTTTGAATGGCTGAATTCCATGAACTGAGGTCAGAACTCTGATGTTCTACAGATGAGAGAAATTACTTGAAAGAGAAGGTGAAACCCTGGTGGAGTTATCTCAATGAGACAGAATTTCATCAAAACTAATACTTCAGAAATAAGGCACAGAGCACCTTCCTTTGCTTCCAAAATCTGAACACAGCCAGGATACACAGTGAGGTCTGAGCCTCCAGAAGGAAGCCAAAAAGAAGAAGGGCTGGGAGATACATCCCCATGGTGGGTCCATCAGCCAGGAAGAGGCCATAGTACAATCCCTATTCCATGCTCCTACACTCACTATTTCTACCAAGTCGGGGGACATAATTCTTTCCAGCCTCTGTGAAGGACAGTGAAAACATCTTCTCTCCACAATGTTCACTCATGCAGGGTTTGACATGAGTATAGCTCATTGCACGTTATTACTGTTCAGCTACTTTATTTATAACAGCAGTGATAACCAGAGATTATGTAATTGAAGGGGCTTATAACTCTGCTTAGTGCTTCTAGACAACACTTTCCATTCCCACTGATGCATTCTGTCTTCTTACTTAAATCTTTTACCACTTTTCAGTGCAACTGTTTCCCTTCTCGTTAGCTTGCCACCTGTGAGCAGGGAACACAGGGCACTCATAGCAGCAAGAAGCTGTCAGCTCCCTCAGAGAGCCACTCCGAGGCCATTGCAGAGTGTCACAGGGCACAGCTTAATTGTCATCTCAGTTGTTGTCCTGTTCCTTGCTCTGTCTGATACCAGCTCCCTAGCTGACTCACTGCTACATAGCAAGATATTTGCATGAATTAAGAATCCCCATTAATGAGGTTCTTTTAGTTTACCTTTGTGTTACAGTCAGTCTCCTGAGTAGCATCCTACTCACAAAGAAATTGGGACTGGTTTGTATTGATTATGCAAATTTATATTTATTGCACTGCTAAATGAGACAGTGACCTCATGGTCCTGTTAAATCAGACCGTGTCTACATTAGCAAGTAAGGAGGCCCAGCATGGATAGATCAGTATATGGGTGCCACTGGCACTGGAGTCCCAACTGGGACCCACAATGTAGGCAATTCATTAAGTCTTGCTTCAAACAAGATCCAGTGCCATCCCTCTGATTAAGCTCTCCCCTCTGTACATGAGGTTCAAAGCTGCTCAGTGGAAAAGTACCATCTGCCTTCTGCACTGCAGGTCTCTTAGCAGGCCAAATACCATGATGCCCATTCAACTCACAGATGACAGCAACCAACCACACAGCAACCACCACACCCATTGTCTAGGTAAGGGCTCCACACAACTGTGAGTCTTATTTGGCCTCATGATCTTACTGGTAAGGCAATGAAACAGTTCTATCTGCTGACACAGAAAAACTAGTTGTGGGTGCAGGTCTTTCAGACATAAGACAGCCATAGCAGATGTCCTTTTGACACAGAACTGTGCTATGGCTTTACCATCACCAAGTGAAATTCTGGGAGCCCATATTTGTCTTCAAGTATGCTCTACATCAAGCATATTTAAAACTTTCACCACTTTGATGTATCTTCCCTTCTTCCTAACAGAAACTAAAGCATGACCTGTTCTGAAGGACATCCCTCACTTTCTAGAAGTTTTAGGAAAATCCCTTTTGTATGTTTGTTCCTTAAGGCCATGATAATCTCTATCATCCTTTAATGTCATGGTTTTAAATCAGTTTATTATTTCACCAAACAGCAAGGATGTCCCGTAACATCATCAAAAGTAATGACTGTCAATAATTTGCCAAATATGTGTAATAAATTCAAAGTATTTAAAGGCACAGCAAGGTTTCATTATTAGGATGATTATTTTTGATCCTCATTACAGAATAATTGCTTTTCAGTACGAGTAGGACAAGGGTAATCCTTTCTTCTTGTCACTGGAAATGTAAAATTATTTGACTTGATTTCCCCCTGGTACTATATTGCTTCATTTGGCACTCAGACTTGCAAACCTACTGCAATTCCTAAAAGCAGAACTGGGCCTGCATATTGCATAATAATCAGGATATTTCTAGGACCTACTATCCATGTGATAGGCAAACCAATAAACCAGAGTATGGTACTCCCATTAGAATGCAATAAAATCTAGTAAACTAAACAATTAGAGCATATCAGCTTTATTTAGTGATTAGAAGCGAGGAGTTTCCTAATGAAAAGTGACCAGAATAAAGAGGAGGCTGAGTGAAGTCAGTGAACCAAAACCATCTTGCAGTCTGCATGAGAAAGCAGCTGAAAATGGAAGTATTTGTTTTAATTTTTTCAGAGCAGCATGTGTGGAAATTATGTAGTCAAGGGAAACAAGGAAAAATTATGATATTCTATTATGAGATACATTTTCTACAAGATAATTTCACATCATTTTCTACCTACTTTGAAAAGGAGACATATATGATAGATTTGGGTAATAGTGAATATAGAATGTTAACAAACTTGATGAAGAAGTTTGCCCAGATTAGAAACACTTCTAACACACTCTTTCAAAACATTCTGATAGCTTTAAGACACTTCATTCTGATTTTGAACTTCATTATTATTTGAAACAAAAATGACTGAGTACCATGGGAGGTAAATCAGTAGAAACTTCAAACATTTCTGTTTTTATTTAGAAAATTTCAATGGAAGATGCTGATCAATCTCTAAATGCTTTTCAATCTTTCTAAAACTAAGAATTTAGTCAAAAAATTGACCCATTTCCATGAAATATATCACCATTTTTCAATGAAAAAAAAAGTTTATCATCAAGAAATTCCCAGTCAGCAGAGGAATTTGAAACAGGCAAAAAAAGAATAATAAATGAGTGTGAAATCTCTATTTAAGTCTTAGTGAAAAATTAAAGAATGGATCAGTTAAGGTCAGCTGCTTGTTAGTAAAGGTTCGTTTTACAAGTGAATTAATTTTTCATCATCCATGTTTTACAAATATTAGAGAACTAAGGCATCCAGAGGTGAAGTTCAGACTCTGAAGAAAGAGATATTAAACCAGGTGATACAGGTTGATAACACAACTCCAAGTTCACATAGTAGCATCTGATAATGAAGCTTACGTCAATGACACTAACATATCTGTATGGTCAGAGTACCCATCAGATTAGCTCTGAGTATATGTCTAAGGAGTCAAGGCCTTTGAATTTTAACTATGGATTCGCAGACTTTTTGGTTTGGTATACTAGGATCATATACAAAAATAAATGCTTAGCGGTAGCTAAGCACATAGTCCAGAGGAGATATCTCTGTAACCAGAAACAAACAGGCAATGAAACAGTAGGTGACATGGGTGCAGGGAACAAAGTGTGAAAAGAAGATATGCTTCCTGATAAAAACAGGCTTTAGAGAAGAATGTAAGGATTCCTCCTGATTCAAACATTCATCATGGAATCAAACAGACATGGGATCTCAAGACTTAAAGAAAACCTGGGTTTGGACATGTAATAAACAGTAAGTGCAGTTTTTTCCCCATTGCCCTTCCATTTCTACCTGCCACCTGGAAGCAAGCACACAAACATACGCAGACAGATCTGTAAACAAGGAAAGAAAACACAATTTGAAATTCTTACACAGGCTTAGAGTCAATTCTATTGAAATTTTCAGAGATGTTACTTCTTGTTTTATTCAGATCCTCTAAAACGTCTCCTTTTGGTTTGATGTATAAAGATCTCAGCAAGAAAGGATTTATTAAAAAAGCATGATGCTAGAGATACAAAAATGAGACACATTTGCATGATGGAATCAGGATTTAAAATATAATGCACCTACATTTTTCTGTAAAATTCTCTTGAGCTAGCCCCAGTGGAAAGTTAGTATCTCCATCACAATGCAGGTCCTTTCAAGTACAATACAACAGAGGCTAAAATAGTTTCATTTTAGTTTGTAGAGAGGGTAACAAAAGCAAACAAGCCAGCATTACAGAAACCTTCATTATCACAGGTAGGCACCTGCACTTTAAGGTAGAAAAATAAATAAATAAATAAAAAGAGGGAGAGAAACAAAGAAAGAAAGAGTAACACAAAGAGGCTACATTGTCAGACTTCAGGTAACTTCTGATAGTTCCCCGCTGATTGTCAACCTCAGTGCCCTAAAGCAGGTCCTCCCTCCAGCAGTGAGGAAGAAACTGAACTCCAGATGAATGTAACACTGACCCAGAGCATCTGTGATCACACACAATCTCCCAGAATGAAGAACAAGCAAATCCCTTACACAGATAGCCTCCAATTTTAGTGATGGAGAAGTTGCTTGAAAAGCAAACACATAACACAATAAAACAAAGCACTGGCAGTTGCAAGATATCCATTCATTCTGATCATTTG
The DNA here is from genome assembly GCA_024606505.1 of Aquila spilogaster. Taxonomy (NCBI): domain Eukaryota; kingdom Metazoa; phylum Chordata; class Aves; order Accipitriformes; family Accipitridae; genus Aquila; species Aquila spilogaster. The sequence goes on along the minus strand of JANHGO010000001.1, from coordinate 82,772,472 downwards.
AGCATACAAAAGGCATAAACCCTTTTCAAACCCTTCTGGAGTGAGTGACGGCATTCCACAGTGTCTTCAGTCATCACGGCACACAGACTAAACCACATCTGCTTGTGCAATATGAGGAAGGAATGCAGTACACAATGTTTGAAAAAGCTAATATTTTGGTTGTCTCCGTTTCTAAAATGATTGTAAGAGCTCTCTAGTATTTGCCCTAAATAGGTTGGAAGTATAAGGAGAAGAAAAGATAGGATTTTCCTTAGTTAAAGAATGGAATAAGACACTGGATGTCTTTTGCACAGAGCTGACAATTTGTCTCTTGACCTTAGGAAAGAAAAACTTCCACCATGGGCCTACATATAGTACAGATGTTTACAGGGCTGACAGCTCCCATCCTCATTCAAATCAAGTCCGCAATGACCAAGACAGCCCCTGAGAGGGATCTCATCTCCACTGTGCTCAGACCAGATCTATAAACAGTCATGTGATGTAGCAGGTGAGAGTCAGTTCAGCTATGAAACCCAGCACTGAAGATCACATCAGAGATTTCTGTAAAACTGATGCCATATCTGGTGTGGAACTATTCCATAATATAAAAAAGATACAAGAACTATTAGAGAGCATTCAAAGGAGGGCTATGAAGCTGGGGAAGGGTTTGGAGAACAAGAGGAGCAGATGAGGTTCCTGGGTTTGCTCAGCCCAGAGCAGAGGGGGCTGAGGGGAGGCCTCATGGCAGCCTGCAGATCCTCACAGGGAATGGAGGGGCAGTGCCAAGCTCTGCTCTCTGGTGACAGGGCCTGAGGGAATAGCATGCAGTTGTTCAGGGGAGGGTCAGGCTGGGTGTTAGGGAAAGGTTCTTCACTGGAGGGTGGCAGGCATGGAACAGGCTGCCCAGGGCAGCGGTCATGGCACCAACCTGCCAGAGTGCAAAGAGCATTTGGACAATGTCCTCAAACACAGAGGTTGAATTTTGAGTGGTCTTGTGTGGAGTCAGGGGTTGGACTTGATGATCCTAATGGGTCCCTTCCCACACATGATAATCTACGATTCTGTAATAATAACCTGTCTCAATATCTGCAAACCCCAGCATTTCATCAAAATATTCCTCAGCTGATGAAGACAGCATTGGCCCCTGGGGATCACTGCAAAATGCTACCCTTTTTCAGTCTCCATTAGTCAGCTTGACAAAGTCAGATGTATATCATTACTTCCTAGTCTACTACAAAGCTGTTACGGCAAGGACGGACACAGTGAACACTGTTTATAAATGTTGATAAAAGCACATATGAGATGCAAAGTTATTTAAGAAAAAAAGTACCAATTTTTGATGTGAGCGCTTGTACACAGCCCTGTTTACCTGTGGTAATATGCTAGTCAGCCAAAGCCTATCATTTATATGTGTAATCTATTTCATTTGCTGTACTGACAGTTATATGGTAATAAATGGTGCATATAGATTTGATAATGGCACAAAGCGTGTATTTTGCATACACCCCTTCATCAGCTGCGTGCTTAAAAAAATAACATTATAGACATGTCTTTTGGGGATTGACTCTGACAATCTCCCTTTGCCTTTTTCATTCTGTCCTCCAAATTCTAAAGGCTGCTTGAATGCAACAGCCCCTCCTTCAAGACAGATTCTGCTGCATCACTGCAGAGCACAAAAGCTTCAGAGAAAACAGTAAATATACTGGTAATCTTTTATTGGCACGATGGCAAAACACATTCTGGTTCAGATCTGTGCCTCTCTGTGCTGTCTACTGTACACACTGCAAGACTATAGACTAGCAGCACATGACTGGGATAGAAGGTGAAGCCAACAGAATGGAGGGTCACATAAAGGAGAACACCAGACAGCATGCAAAAATTCTGCATGTTCTCAGCCTCATTACTGTAAGAAAATTTAAAATAAATGAACACAATTCATTAACTAATTCCCAGACTACATGTCCTACCATCATCAGCTTGCTTATATCAGTTCAGTGGTGGGTAAGAGCTTGTCATACAGCTGGTTTTGATGAGGATTGACAAAAGAAAAGCACCAAGGTGATGTGGGAAGAAGCAAATACGCAGCTCAGAGAGAGGAATGAAAAGGAGCAAAGAAAAATGACACAAACTGCAGTGGGAAAGTTGCTTTCCACTTGAAATTTGCAGCTTTCCATGAAGAATCCATGAATTTTGAGATCAAAAGCAACTTTAGGCAATATTTATGAGCAGCTTTTTTATTATGATATAAATCATAATCTGGATTAATTTGCATAGGTTACTGAAAACCGATGATACTCTAATTAGGACAATAAACAAACGGGTTCAAAACAACAAGGATTGTGTGGACAAAAATTGCATTTGGTCCTTTGAAAATGAAATTGTGCTGCTAACTGAAATTACCCTACAGCCCAAAACATTTCATGAGAATTCAATTTTCCAAAAACCATTCATATGATTCACAGTCTCAGAGAGGGAACCAGCCTCTAACATGAAATGATGCCTGGAACAACACATACATCCTGTACTGTTGTACTCACCTACAAAATTAAAGTCTTTCCTCTCTCTGCATATCTTGTATTTATGGTGAATACTTATAGAGGAAAGAAAATGAGAGAATGAGTGAATGAGAATAACAGTGACAGAAAACGAATGAGTGAATGGATTTATAAAGTAGTAGGCAGGGTAATTACTTGCCTGAAAGAAGGAGATCCTGCATTCCAGAGTTCCCTATGATAACATTTGTGCAACCTGTACAGATCTCTATTGAATGGTACAGAAAACTAAGTAGTAACAGAACTGGGCTGTTTTGGCAGGGGAGTTCATGTGGTTCCACCCTTAAAAGTGTTTCATAATTTCTAGATCATTCCCTAATTCATTACAACAGAAGCAGAAACTCTTTAAGAATAGAAATGAAATATTTTAATTTGCATAAAGCCACTGAAATGAAAAGCATTGCAAATAAAAAGGCCAAATATTTTCTTTTAACATTCTGAAACATAATCCAAAATTCTTGATAAAGTCATCGAGGTTCTTTATACTTTTCTTCATCTCCACAGGCAAGTGAGTTGGTAGATGTACACTATGACTCCTACTCAAGAGAAAACAAGGAAAGCAAACTGGACAAAAGAGATGGATATTTTGCTACAGATATCTGGGAGCAATGAACATTTATATGTATATAAATCTGCTATTTTCTTTAATGTGTACAGAAGAGGAAGCTCAACCATGTTTCCCAATTCAATTTTAAGGATAAAAATGAAGCAATGACATTTTTGTTTCTTTCTCATTTGTCTCACAAATTGAATTCCGAGAAAACATCCTTACCCCACATGACTTGTCTTTTCTTTATGAAGAATATAGCAACTTTACTAGAAAAGCTGGAAAATAAAGTTCCAGGACTCATATCAATACCAGGGCAAGACTAGGAAGCAAAGCAAAATACTTTCCCACATACCAGTAGCTTCATTCTGTTAATACAACACTGTCAGATATCAACATTAAAATGAATGTAAGAAGTGAAGAAAGGAAGTAGCAGTGCTGTAAACAGGATCTCTAAAAAACAGATGTAAAAGTATTACCAGTACTGTGAAACTCTTCAAACTGAACACATATCTGTATCTTATTCATATTTGGTGCGGTCAGGAGGCTGACAGCAGACTGACACCATCCCGGGGATGGTGGATGGCGCCATGTCCTTACCAACACACGCTTATTTCTAAATACATAGTATAAAATAACACTTTACTCCAAAGTGCCAACAATACCTTAACAGCAGAAATAATGTTCCTCTAAGGGATAGCCTGCTTGTTCATGCAGAGAAAGTTAAACATAGTTACTGTCTCTTTTCACTGTAACACTCCATGTAACATCTCACAAGAATGAAGGTTTGCTCCTTAACTTACTCCAACTCTACCAGCTACCCCATTTACAAACCTAATTTCTCACTAAGTCAGCATAAGTTAGATGATTAAAATCTCAAGAGATATGAACTTAAGAACACTATTCAGACCTCTGATTTTATGCATTCTTAATACTCTTTAATTAAGTTTATTTCCCACTGCTTTACTAAGCAATGATCAATTTAGATTTGTTCTCAAACTGCCTGAAAAGTTATAGAATTTCTGGCAGAGAGAAGCACATAGTAACATAGGTAACGGCAGACTCCACATCGTGTATTGAATTTTTTGCAGCATTATGTATGGCCTTACAGGGATTGATGGATTTGTCAGTTTCTCAAGAACTTTAACAAGAACAGACAATAGCTCTCCTGTCATTCATAGTCCACTGTGCAACTAAGAGCCTCCTTCTACACACAAACATTGCAAAAGGACTTACTACTGGGCTATCTTTATTTTCATTTATGGCGATGCTTAGGAATCCCAGATACTGATGGCTATAATTATAATACTATTAATAATACTATTATTCTACATATTATACAAACAAAAAATGTTATTTCTCAAATGGCAGCAAGGTTATAACATGGGAATTCCAGCCATTCCAAACTGTGATCCACAAAATTCTCCATACTACATATGGCACTTCAGTCTTGTCTCAGTGTAATCCTAGAGTAACGGCTCCAAGCAAACTTATAATGAAGTAGATGAAATCATGATTTAGTCTTTCCTTCCTTATATTACTCACAAAAAAAATGCTCCAAGATTTTGTTAGCTGGGTAATCAACCGACAGTATAACATCTTTGATGTCTCCCAGGTACTAAAAGCTCAAGAGTCATTGCCAAGAATTTCCACATCAAAGAAACAACTGATTTGGAAATAAGTAAATATGCAATTAACAAATTAAGAAATAAAATTTCTAGCAGTTATAAAGCACTTCATATTTTTCAAAGCACTCTAGAAGCATTAAATACATTACTTAATTTCTTCAGAAGGAAGTCTAACAAACTTTGCTGCATGCTGTGCACTAAGGAACCACTGCTTGACATAGGATCTATATTTACTACACTTCAAATCTTTTTTTTTCCCCCCACTGAAAGCAACTCTTTTGCATCTTTTAATTTTGCATGGCTACTTGTTTACTTAAGAAATATTCAAATAAGCCACCTTAAAGCAAGTAGAACTACTAAGTCATCACTGTTACATTTTCTGCAGAATATTAGTATTAAGCCACCCTGCATTTTAATTAAACAGACTGTTTACAGTGGTTACCCATTCAGGATATCCTCTCACCTGGTCAGTGCTGTCAAAGCATTGAATAGGCCATAGCACCTTCTGTCTTTCAAAATACTTAGCTCATATCCATGACAGTCTATCTGTTAGAGTTACCCAAAAGATCTGCAGCTGGGGCTTTAACGCTTAAAATGTTTAAGAGAAACAAAGATTTGACTGCCAAAGCATCAGGATGAAATTACAGTACTTTTGCTGCAGATTCTTCGCATTTTGAATAAGAGACTAAAAGATGTGTAACAAGCAGTACCAGCTATTTCTGGTTCCACCATTGCTAAGGCTTCTCCTGTAATATTTTTAGATTCTGAATAGATACATGAATAAGAATATATATATACAGATTCTCCAAAACAGTTGTTTGCTTGTTTTTCCACAGCAATGTAGTATCTGACAATCAATCTGTACTGAGCCTCATAGGCACTTCCTATATCATCAGATGGGATGCTAGGAGTGGAGAAATTGTAAGAGTGCAATATAGATGCACTGAGTAGGGAATAGTGCTCTTTTCGAGTTCAACGTTTCTTTTGAAAAAGTAAAACATAGACCAAGGACATGAAATAAAATGCAAATTCCAATACTGCTTTATTTTTATTAAAAAGTACTTAGACGTAACTAAAAGACAGAGTGCTGCAGTTTCACTTAATGTCTTCTCAATTCATTTCATAGGATGTACTCAAAAAAACAATTTGCTTTAAAGAAATTATAGAGCACAAAATGATTTGGCTTTGTTATTCTTAGAATAGAACACCTTTCTTCTCCAACCCCTAACAGTGCAGACACTACAGAACAGTAGCTCATTTCACAAGATGCCTTTTTTTCTTTCTTCCCCCAACCAGGAACCTTTCCAAACAAACAAACAAACAAACAAACAAAAAAACACCCAAACCAAAACAAAAAACCACAAAAACACAACACAAACTCAGCCTGGGGGTTATATAGGTAATGCACTGCCAAATGATCTGTGACACCAGCCCTTCACTATTGCAGAGTCCTTCAGAACTCTGTATCTAAAACCATGATGTCCCTCTTGGTAGACCTAAGAGATTTCCTGAGGCATTGAAAGCTGTCAGCATCAAAGTTAACCAGTATGTGGTCCAGTCATTCTATTAAGCTGAGTTTTCAAAGACGGAAAGACATTCAGGGCAAATGGATCCAAGGACAACATATGATATCATCCTCATGTGCTGGACCATTACAGCCAAAGAAGCACTAACTCATGACCTGCGAAATAGTTATGCCTGCTAGGAACTCCCTCAGCAGGTATGAGTTTCACCCAGATCACGTATCTTATTTTTGGCATTTCATTTGAAAGAGCTTAACTTTTTTTGTAATCAGAAAGTCTGAAGTTTTATCCCAGTGCTTATTTCAGGTACTGCAAACTCCTTAATGTACGTTCATTAGAGTGCAAGTGCTTGTGTTCCATTACAAAGATATAAAATGCAGAGAATTCTATAAATATCAAAATTTCTTGCTACCTAAATTGCAGTTACATCCATAAGAAAGACAACAAAATAGCAATACAAGAATAAATCTGACAAGAAATGAGGACTTTGGGGGGGTGAAAACTGCTTTATTTCAAGTAACTCAGACTCTGACATCGACTCTAGAGCAGTAAAACTGGTATGAAAATGTAATTAAAATTGAATACCAAAAGATAAAATTAGGATAAAATTAATTTAAAGGGACAAACTTTGATGCTGTATTAGAGGAAATGAAGTGGTTGTTGGGAATTCCTTTTTGAAAAACTAAGATTCACTTCAAACTGGAAATTTCAAACCTGCTAGTTGAAAATCTTGCTAGTTAAGCTTCCAAGAGACTTTACTTTGCAAATTCGAAACAGTTCTGAAGTCAATTTATTATAGTACCCGCACAAGTCAATGTAAGAGCTTATTTTCCAACTAAAATCATTATTAACTAAACACACACAGCCATTCTTATGCCTACTCCCTCTTATCAGGACAGTCACGTTACAACTCCACAAAACAGTACAAGGAACACAGGTTAAAAAATGCAGTGATGCTTTACGTCAACTACCAGTATGACAGGACAGCCATGATTTGACACTCCACTGAAGACTAAGTTTTTTTGCATGATCATTCCCCACCAAATAACTCAGAAACAACACAACCGGCAGAATGGAATAGGATGGAAATCAAAAGATAAAACCCATTCATTCATTTTGGATACTGTGCATAAGCGAGCAAGAATACTAAGAGAGAACAAGGAATTTCTCACATAATATCTTACTTTGTGGTACTCCATCTACCCACAAAGCTTACTGAAGAACATCTTTGTACTTGAATCCCAAACACAGGGCACAGCAGAGAACACAAACATGACAGACTCACTTGACTTGTTGCAACAGTTTGTTCGATATACCCAATGCAACTTACATGCTCACTCTTATCTCCTCCTGATGTGTTTACGCTATATCAGATTGCTTTTAGCACAAGAATGCACCAGAGCCAAATGTAACCCAGGTAGTAATGTGGGAGGCTTTTCTGGTTATTTGCTACAGTTTTTAATCATCTTTTGTTTCATTTATTTTATTCTGTATTTATTTGTATTTCTGGTTTTGTGCTTTTTTTGTTTGTTTGTTTTAGTATTTTGTTCTGATGTCTTTCAAATACATTACTTTTAGCCTCTGCAACTTCCTTACAGGACAAGCTCAGACAATAATTAGCTCCTTTGAATTGTTTCCTTCAAGCCATCTGCCTATTCTCTCCTATCTCTTGCTGCCTTCAGGCCTTGCAAGACTAGCAGCTGTTAGCTTATTAAAATCACAGGTATTGCATCTATTCATTTCCAGGACCAGTAGATCTCAAGGACTTGGCACACAAACAGACCTTAACAGCATCATCTTTTTGCTTTCTCCAACAAGCTGTTTCTTTTAATCAAGGCAACCCCATCACTTAATCAATGAACAATTCATAGACCATAAATTCTTTAATAAAGACTGAGATATAAACTATGTTATCCATTACCTTTCAGAGACTCCCGGAATCTCGCCACTGACACAGTATCTTTCACATCCATGTTCCACAAAAATCTTTGTTATAGGCTTCCTGCAGACCTGTAGAGAGATAAAAGTAGTGAAATAAACACAGGTTACCACAGACCTCACTCTTGTTCAAAAGGAGACAACTTCTTTTAGGCTCAATTTCACTTCTGTTTCTACTGTAATTCCAATGTTATGGAAGGCACAGCATGAGTTACATATCTGAGAACTTATAATTAAGTGGACATGGGAGGATCACAGAATTATAGAGGTTAGAAGGGACCTCAAAAGATCATTGAGTCCAACACCCCTGCTAAAGCATGTTCACTACAATAGGTCACACAGGTAGATGTCCAGATGGGTCTTGAATATCTCCAGAGAAGGAGACTTCACAACCTCTCTGGGCAATCTGTTCCTGTGCTCCGTCATCCTTATCATAAAGAAGTTCTTCTACATGTTTGTATGGAACTCCATACATTCAAGTTTTAGGCCATTGCTACTTGTCTTATCACTACACACCACCAAGAAGAGCCTGGCCTCATCCACTTGCTTCCCACCTCTCTTTAGATATTTATAAACATTTATCAGATCCCCCCTCAGTCTTCCTTTCCCCAGACTACTCAGTCTTTCCTCATATGGAAGATGCTCCAGGTCCTTTATCTAATCTCTGTGGCCCTCCGCTGGACTCCTTCTAGGAGATCCCTGACTTTTTTGAACTGGGGAGCCTAGACCTTGACATAGTATTCCAAATGTGGCCTCACCAGGACAGAATAGAAAGGATCACCTCCCTTGACCTGCTGACCTCTCTCTTTTTAATGCACCCCAGGGATGCCACTGCCCTTTTTGGCCACAAGGACACACTGCTGGCTCATGGCCGATCTGTTGTCCACCAAAACACCCAGGTCCTTCTCTGCAGAGCTCCTCTCCAGCAGGTCTAACCTGTTCTAATGCATGTGGTTATTCCTCCCCATGTGCAGGACATGCCCTTGTTAAACCTCATCAGGTTCCTCTCAGCCTGTCCAGGACTCACTGAATGGCAGCACAGCCTTCTGGTGTGTCAGTCACTCCTCCCAGCTTTGTAATATCAGCAAACTTTCTAAGGGTGAATTCTACCCCTTCATTCAGGTCATTGATGAAGACGTTAAATAAGACCAGACCCAGCAGCAGACCTCTGCGGAATACTGCTAGTTACAGACCTCCAGCTAGACTCTGTGCCACTGATGATAATTCTCTGAGCTCTGCCAGTGAGCCAGTTCCCAATCCGTCTCAACATCCACTCATCTATTCCACACTTTCTAAGTTTCATACCAAGGATGTTGTGGGAGATGGTGTCAAATGCCTTGCTGAAGTCAAGGTATACAACATCCACTGCTCTCCTCCTATCTACCCAACCAGTGATGACATCATGTAAAACTACCAGGCTGGTCAAGAATGATTTCCCCTTGATGAATCCATGTTAACTACTCCTCATAACCTTCTTCTCTTCCTATTGCTTGGAGATAGCATCTAGAACAAGTTGTTCTATCATCTTTCCAGGGACAGAGGTAAGGCTGACTGGCCTATAGCTTCCTAGATCCTCTTTCTTGCCCTTTTTGAAGATTGGAGTGACAGTGGCTATGCTCCAGTCTTCAGGCACCTCTCATGTTCACCAAGACCTTTCAAAGATGGAGCACAACTAAGCCTCATCGCACTTAAGTACAAGTGCAGAGAAAGGTCTTCCTCAAAAAAAAAAGAAAAAAAAAAGAAGTGCAACCAGTGCTGAATGTGTGACCCTGAGGTTTGCTCTTCTATTAAGCTCTAGTACAAATCTCCTTCCACGCTTGTGAAAGTACGAAGCACACAACCTACACAGAAGGAATTCACCACACACACAGGATGCAAAACTCCAAGTTTCCACCCCCCTCAGTCTACATGAATTATGTGAAAAACTGGGTTAACTTTTCAAAGATACAAGAAATGGTTTGACACGTGATGCCTCTGTGACTCCTTAAGTCTTCACAGAGCTATTAACAGTAGAGTTGGAAGAGACCTCAAGAGGTCAGCCAGCCTATCACTGCATCCAAAGGAAAGATCAGCTATACCTATGCACTTCGGAAGGTGTTTGCTTGACCTGATCTTAAAGATCTTCATTGATGGAGATTCCTCGCTTCTCTTGCATACAAGTTCATGCTTAGCCCCTCTTAGGTAATGGACCTCACAGCAAATTCCAGCAAATAAGCAAATGACTTATTTCCTTAATCTTTTAACCAGTTTTTATCTCCTCATCTTACAGTCATTATTATGCCTAGGTCCTTCAGTCACCCAGTTTCCTTTGTCCCTTCTCTACTAAGAACAAAAGAAACCATTTTCCAGTATTTCTCTTTCTAAGTCCACTCTGTGGACTTAACACTGCCATACAGTAGGAGATGCCTCAGTATGTATCAGCTGTTTCAAAATTATGAGATGATCTGCATTTAGAGAATGAATCTCCACTTCTCTGTAATGGATGTATAAACTGTTACCACCACACACTGTTGGGACAACTGTAGCATCCATTCTGGAGGCGCTCTGTGATCGTCTCAGTAATCACAACCCTTTTAACTGCCTCCAAGAAGAGACAGAAATACTGTCAGATTAGCCAGTGTGTTAAGTACTTCCCTTGGGCCTTGCCAACATTTTTGGGTGTATTGCCACCTAATGTGAAAAATGATCTTGACACATCTGTGTGCCTTCATTCATGCATCTCTTCAGGAAAAATATAAAATCAAAACACAACCCAGAAAGATGCATCTGTAAGCTTGGCAGTGTATGAATTGGCTATTTCAGAGGCCACTGAAAATCCACAGGAATTTATCAAAACATTAACAAAGGAATGAAAAGCACAAACTAAACAACACACAAAACATGCATTCCAACTACTAAATTAAGCCTAAGATTCTAAGCTAGCATTGGGAAAAAACAAATGGTGATATGCTAAATAGAGCTAGTTTGGTTTCCTAACAAGCCATGTATATTTCCATTCTTTTTTAAAGCACGCATTTATCATTGTTTGTTTTGTTAAAACAAAAAAAAACCTAAATGTTTAAGTTCAGAGTTTACGTTATTCTTTTCTAGGCAAGATTTATGACTTATATTTTGTACAGTAGCAAACCTAAAGTTTTAAACTAACTACTTTTAAAAGAAGTTGCTTTGTGTAAAAGATCTTGTCCTTCAATATTTTGAATCCTTATTTTCATTTCCCCCATGCAAGTTCCAACAGTTAGCAAGAAGTCTTATTGTTAACTAAGCACCTTTGTTTCAGTCCTGTAGCAGATAAAATTTAAATCCCAGCTCCTACCCTATGCTAGTTAAATGATGAGTCCCACCCTTCCCAGTCTTATCCCATCTCTTACACAGCATGGTTGATCTGCCCAAGGCTATCTGAGTAGAGACTGTAGTTTCATTAGCTATACAGCAGATCACAGTGACTTTTCTGGTATTCTCATCACTCTTACGCATTTTTTCCAGTTATACCACATCATTTGAGAAAAAGTGGAAAGAACCTCATACCATTATTAATAAAGTAACTATACCATTTGTAAATGTCACAGCGTTTCTTTTCTAGTAAGTCGTAGCATTGCATTAACTTTCTTTCATTTCTTCTTTGCTGCTGAAATAATTTGTGTTAACAGAAGTGTTTCTCCAATATCTTCTCATCGCACAAAGATATTTAAAATAATACCTGTCTGGGGAGGGTGGAAAAACTCTTATAAAGTTACCTGGTTCACGTTAATACAAATTAACATCAAAGAATTTTGCCATTTATATGCCTCCAGAGAACAAGTGGGGATTCATTTCAAGGGTTGCATAAGTGGGACACAATATCTACCATTCCATAGGAACATGTACATGTGTCCCCTCTAATTTATGTTCATGCCTAAATTCTTCTGATAAATTCAGGCCAAGGAGACAAAAAGCTTGATGTTGAGAGATATCCAAAAGTTGGTGTGCTTTAATTAAGACCATTAGACAAATTATTAGTTTAACTAATAGGAATGAAATATGAAAAAACAAAATGCACCTTCACTAGGACTTGTACTGGCCTAAACAACTTGACTTTTAAATTGGTATAATTCAATCAGCACACCTTCCCTATAACTTCCATCACAGGTAGCTACTTCCAATTGGTTAAGCCATAAAAGCATGCTCAATAGGCTGGAGTTAAGTGTTTTATGTGCACAGTGCACAGCTTTTTTTAATTAGCAGTAAAGACCTAATTTTGGAGCAGTCTTCTCTGTGTATAGTAAGAAGAGAAGCATTAACACAGAAGATGGAAAGCAATATCTGGAGATGTTATTACACTGCACAGTACATGGATCCAACGACTGAGAGATGGTGAATGTACACTGTCAAGAGGTTTACCACTTCTGAAACAGGAAAAGTCATCCAGGAAGTATCACCTACCATTACAATGGCCACCAGATTTACAAAGCAGTCAAGACCAATTGCAGCTGAAGGATAAAAAAAAAAAGCCTCAAGATCGCACATCATTATTTTAGTACACTGAATGTTGGTATGTAAGGAATGTACCTTGCCCTTCACATTCTGTTGCAAGAATGTAGCTCATACTTTGAAGAGTCTTGTCTCTTTGGATATATGTAAGTGCACACAACCATAAACCTAAATGGCAATTCTGTATCCATGTTATACATATACACACAGCAAATCTATATGTACCCACATATTTATTCGGAGATGTGTACGTGCAGTGAAATGTGAAAAAACAGTGATGTTAAATGGATTCCAACCCAACTCCCAGAGAATGTAGTAGTAAACTGACTGTGTGTGCACACTTTGTTCTCAAAAAAAAAAGAAACAGTATTTGATTTAGCCTTCAGTGTAGTATCTTATATTTGCTACAGTCCAGAAACACACATGTGGCCTGTTACAAAGCTTATTCAAACAACCCTGGACAACTTTTTAAGTCATGGTGGCTGAACTGTATCTGAACCCAACGGCTAAACTGCAGAAAAATACAAATAATAAAGAATATTCCTAGTTATCCCAGGAAATTTCACATTCCTGCTGATGATGAGCAGCTGACAAAATAAATAACACTGTGTGCAGCTACACTCTATAAAGAACGTATACGAATAGGTATGTAGAAAACTTTGCGTCTGAGCCAAGTTCTGCCAAGGAATGAAGATCACAGAATCATACAATTATTTATGTTGGAAAAAACCTTTAATGTCATTAAGTCAAACCATTTACCTAACACTACATGTCCACTGCTAAAACATGACCCTAAGCACCACATCCACTTGCCTCTTAAGTATCTCTAGGGATGGGAACTCTGTATTCTCCTGGGTAGCCTATTCCAATGCCTAAACACTCTTGATATGAATAAATTTTTTCTAATATCTAATCTAAGCCCCTCCTGAGGCAACTTGAGGCCAGTGCCTCATGTCCTTCAACTTGCCACCTGGGAAAAGAGACCAAAATCCTCCTTGCAGCAACCTCCTTTCAGGCACTTACAGGGAGTGATGAGGTCTCCCCTCAGCCTCCTTTTCTCCAAATTGAACAGCCCCAGTTTCCTCAGTCACTCATCGTAAACCTTGTTTTCTAGTCCCTTAGCTGGCTTTGTTGTTGTTCTTTGCATGTACTTGAGCAACTCTACATCCTTCTTACTGGCCCAAAACCAAGCACAGTACTTCAGGTGAGGCCTCACCAGCACATGGGGACAATCCTTCCCATAGTGCTGCTGGCCACACATTTCTGATGTAGGGAAAGAACCTTTTTAGCTACACAGGCACACTGCTGGCTCACATTCAGTTGGCTGTTGACCTGAAGCACACCCCCAGGTCTTTTTCTGCCCAGCAGCTTTCCAGCTACTCCTCATCAAGCCTGTAGCATGGGGTTTTTGTGACCAAAATGTGGAACCCAGCCCTCAGTCTTACTGAATGCCATGTAACTGCACACAGCCCATTGATCCAGCCTAACCAGGTACTGCTGCAGTGCTCCTTCTTCTCCTGTGTTGGTTACAGCAGTATGGGTGATAGCAGCCTGCAGAGTTGCCAGTGATGGCCATTATTTTCTTCACAAAGGCATAGAGTAAGAACGGAGATAAAAACAACCACACTTCAAACTGACAGTTGTCTAGGCAAAGGACAGACACGGGCAGGGAACTAGTCTGTGAATCACCTCTCAGACAACAGGAGAAAACCTCTGCAAGAGTTTTCTCACAAAGATTCCTTTGCAAGAGTACCCTCCTGTGGCTTCTAACATAACAGGGAACAATAGAGTCGAGAGCACCTTGCTGTCCTTGAGATAGACTACACCATAGGTTTACACTTGTAACCTTGGCCAGAAAAACACAGGACTTGACCCTGGGAGAGAGCAGACAATCAAGCTATCTGCCTGATGTGATGACACCAGCAAACACACATGGGATCAAACAGGTACTTTCTGTTCTAAAAACATAAGATGCTGTAGTCTGAGCTAAAGAATCAGGGCCGTAGAGAACAATGTCAGTTTTCTCCAGAGAGGCAGCAGGCAGGAGAGAGCTACCAGCCAATACTGCTAGCAGCAAAATCACTGCTTGGTGGGTCAGAGTGCAGGTGAAGCACAGACCCATGTAATATTTAAAAAAATAAACAAAACAAAACTATCTTTCCTGCATAAAGCCCCCCTAGATCTCTAGATATACCATTTTTCTCCCTCAGGGATGACCTGCACAGCACTCAATGACCGTGCAGTATAAACGTGTCATTATCCGTGCTTTCCATAAAATTAAGTTTCTGACACCTATTCTTTAAACACAGGCACAAGACACATGTTTTTTATAGCTGTTACAGATAGTGCTGCCGCATGGAAACCTGCAACTCCCAGTATGAAGACTACCAATTGCTGTTGCTTTTTTTCTTCCTGTTTTAACTGCCAGAAAAGTCACAAAATACATTTGAAGAGCCAGTAAAGCATGTAGCCACGCAGCACAGATACAGATGACAGTATGAACATATTACCAAACTTCCCTTCTCTTCTTTTTTTTCCTCCAAAAATCACTGCCATTACTTTACTCAGAAGAGACTGAGTAGTTTTTGTTTTTGTTTTGTTTTTATCTGGGGCTTACCCATCTTCTCTCAGTAAGTGCTACCATTCTGTTGTTTCCCTTCTTACCTTGGAACAAGTGCAACCATTTTTTCTATCGCAGATCAGAAACAAAGCACTCGTCTACAATGAGCGCTGCTCTGCAGTTAAGTTTTCTCTTTTGCAGAAGGGATCAAGAAACAACAAAGGTGAGCTTCATCTCACCTAATCTTGGCTCTCTGAGGGTTAGAGCTTCATATCTGTGCTAGCTGCCTCCCTTCTGCTCCTGCCAGAAGGAAAAGATTTCTTAGATGGCGGCTTTTCTCCTGCTCTTAGATACTTCTCTTAGTGCTATGTCACATTTCAAATAATTGTTAAGTTTCTCAAAACTAAAACAATGTCCAACTCAATCACAGTACAGTTTAGTTTAAAGCCCAACATAAAACCTACAGTCCAAATAATCACTAAAATACTGTTTGGATTAAAAAGGATAAATGAAGGAACAACACTGTGAACACAGAGATGAAAAAAATGAGGGGAGGTATCAACTGACTTACTCTGACATGTGAAAACAGAAAGAAAAATCAGGGCTTCATTTTTCCTAACATAAGCCAGTGTGCTTAGGAAAACAAATGAAAGCAGTGTAAAATTAGTTTAATCAAAATACTTTTCTAAGGGATTAAAAAAAAAAAAGGAAGTGACACAGAGGACAAAGTTGTGCTTTTTTTACACAGGACATATGCACATGTGTATTAGCTGTACCACTCCTCTTTACACCATACATCAAGCATTTTTCATCAGAAATCCAGACTTCTCTCTGGCGAGCACATATCTGCAGTGGTACGAAACTGAGAGAACAGGAAACTGTACGAGGTTAAACTTCTGAGAAAAACAGTATCAGAATGATTTTTATCTTTTATTTTCTAAGTTCTGACAACCAGATGAAGTAGATGAAAAATACTACATCAAACTGAGAAGACGGGCATAAAATATGCTTAAAATCACAGCAAAATAAGATAATCAGAAAGGCACACAAAGCCATATGAACACTTCAGTCCATGTTTAGAACTGAGATATTACTGAATAAGGTAGAGATGTGACTTTCATGCAATTATACTTGCCCTCTTTTAGTCAATCCTTTATCTCATCAAATGTTCTATCAAAATTCAGGCTGCCTGCCCAACAGTTACGTCAACCAAGATCAGTCCATCAATCCCCTGAGCAGCGCATTCTGTCAAATTGCATTATTTTGTCAGGCATCAAATCACATTATGGGATGTTGTCCTCCTCTGGCAGACAAATTAATGTTGAGGATAACACAGCTTCATGTTATTTTTAGGATTTAAAGATTAAAAAAAATAAATCAACAAACAGCAAAACACCTTTAACTTTCAGTGTTAAGATATTCATGAATCTTCTAAGTGAATAATATTATATATAGGAAAGACAAAAGGACAGTTTTAGAATTACTACTATATAGTAAACATTCATTAAATTCATTTTATTGTATTCATTTTACTTGATGTTCTGCAAACCAGAGCCTAAATGGAGAAAAAGTGCACAGGAATGTTTTAGCTTAGGGGAGAGCAATATTCATTTAAACATTCCACAAATAATACCCTGAAGGTCAACACTGCCATGACCCAGGAAAAACAGCATTTCCAAACCAGTTTTGCTGAATCCCAAACTATTGTTGGAGGAAAGTATCTCAATCCTGGACACATTGTTTGAGTGATGAGATATTGTCACTGCTAATAAATGTGTCAGTTCCATGCTGAATTTAAGCTTTAATACCTTCATCTACTAGGCTATCCGTAACCTTTATTTTGATAAACATTTGACTTATCTCACTTTCTGGTTGGTTTTTTAAAGCTCACAGCTCCTCTGAAAGTCCCATAATTTTTACCCACTGTACCACAGTTCTTTACCCAACGCAAGATGGTTGATCTAAGGATAGCAGAGGCTGACATCTTGTTTTTGGGATGCGTACAGAGGTGCCTCCTGATGGCAGCTGCCCCTTACTCTTCTTCCTTTTCCTCTCTTTTTTGACAATTGCAACACACTCCCAGCCTTCCCTAATTCTCAGGATCAATGGCACCCTTCCACTCGGCCCACTGCAAACACTTTACTGCAGTCTGCTGTATTTTTTGTATTTTTTTTCTATTGAGACTATACGCATTCCAAAGACCAAAGATACTCAATACAATGTACCTTTTCCATGAGGTGACACAGTGCTCTGCTGCTCTGTGACTCACATGGAGGAATTACAACTTTTTTTTTTTAAAACCAATCCTACACACCAGATCTGACTTCAGATACATAAAACCAACGGCAAATACATAGTAGATGTACAACTACTTTCAAGATGCATAATAAATTGATTAGGAAAGGAAGGATTTATGAGGCACTGCTTGACTATGGTTTTTCTGAAAGACAAGCTATACTAGTAACTCCATTTTTTGCAGTCTTGCTGCTGGCCTGTAAAATTATTGACCCTATTACTATGTTTTAAATATAACTGTTGGCTTAGTGTGAATTCACTTATTGCAATGAAAACACATATTTACTACACAACAGGACTTTTATTTACTTTTGTTTTAACCTAAAAAAAGAATTAAATCACGGGTGGCCAGTAACAGAATTGGTCTTATGGATGCATTGCTATATAATCAGTCCCAGAAAAAAAAGTATATTAATTCATGCTTTTAAAGTATAAATTAAAAAAAAAAAAAAAAAGAAGAAGAAAAAGAAGAAAGGACCTGGCTACATTTCAAATGGATACAATAAAGATAAGTCAGAAAAGTGTGTGTGTGAGACAGAAAGGGCAACACACAGCAAAACAAAGCGTTTAACCTTCACTTGATATTATCAGGCATTCTGCTGTGCTACAATAGATGCATTTTCATAAGCTTCGCACTGAGTATTTCACCCACTCTGATGGCTCATTTCTAGTTTGAAAATGTTTTCTTTGACAAGTTTTGGATCCCTTCAAGAGATTAGAGTGATCTAAGTTAAAAGAGACTAGTGCTTTTCTTCCCTTCAGATGGAGGGATGCAAACGCAAAAGGCCTTTAAAGGTCCTTGTCCAAATCAGCTTTTTTCCCTTCCCGTTCCAGGAGAATCAGTCATGTCTCTGCAAATCCCACTTCCATTAACCTTTCAAGTACTGCTGACATTCTTGTACAGTAAGTCTCTTGCACCATATGTCAAGAAACAGCTGACATATCCTTTAAAGTCTCTCTTGCTGTATATCTTGATTATTCTGGTTAGTTTGCAGGTCAGATGACTGGGAATATTAAACTGAAGATTAATTTACCATTTCAAAATTAATTCCCAGGCTCAAATGACTACTTTCCATCTCTAACTCTATTCACTTTTCAAAAGTTAGAGAGTAGAGACAATTCTTGCGAAAGCAATAATAATGTAACAGTGATACAAGACCCAGAAAATTGCCCATTTAAGTATGAGGATGGGATGGAGGTTCATCTTTGTCAGACCACTGCAATTTTTTAGGCTATAGTTAAATGACTGCTTTAACCCGGCAGAAGTCCACACTGCTGCTGAACTGGGCCTAGGTACCTTCTGCTTCCCTACCACAGCTGCTCCTCCCTGCCCCTGGGCTTACATCAGGGCTACAGGAGTTGGTCTAGCCACATGCTAACCGTTGTCAATGCTAGCACAGGGAGCTGGGGGGAATGCTCAGGGCAGAGAGGCAGGGAGAGCTGCTGCTTTCAGTGCTGTGCATGCTTAATAGTAGCATCTACACACAGAAGCTGTCTGAACTCTGAAATGTTCACTTCTATGGAAAAAGCTTTACTGAATCAATAGCAAAGCTAGGAACAGGATTTTCAAAGCTCTCAATTACGTAAGAAAGTGGACTTTTGCAAATTTTCATAGAAACATGTGCCCTAGACCCCTTAAGGACCAGGCTTGGAGGAGGTGCCTCTGCACATTTGCAAGCTTTCAATCTCTAAAGATATTTAAATCCTTAAGAATACTTTAAAACCTTGTTCTGAGACTTTTTTTTTTTAAATGTCTCAACATAAATTCATTGCTAATGTGGAATGTTAAAAACAGCATTTGCAGCAAATAATAGAAAGAGAAGCACATCTGGGGCCTTTCTCAAGTGAACCCATCTAATGATGATGAGCAGGATTGCTGCTTCATGGAAAGAAAATAAAGGATGTCTTGCTGTGAAAATGGCCGGCACACAGTCCTGTTTTATACATTCTCTGCTTTGGTTCAAGAGACCAGTATTCCAAAATGGATAATCCAAAATGAAATTATTATTGTTAATAAAATGGTAAGACAGATGTTTGCTGTACTTATCTTGGCATTTATATGTGGTTTAGAAAGTATATTATCTAACATTTCTTTTCAAAATGATGCTTTTTGAAATGATGTGGCAATGTAGGGAATTGAGTTTAAATTCCTTGTTCTTTGCAAAGCTTTACTGTAAGCTAAGAACATCAGCTTTGCTATCAACACAGTAGAAATGTAATATAGTAATAAGCTTAAAGTTGTTTTTTGTCAGTGTTAAATATCAGTATTTCTTACATTCTACTGCTGGCTGAAATACAGGAGAGATGCTGATCTCCTGTGCTCTGGTAGGTTTAATCTCATTTTTCACATCTCTAAATATGATCAAAATAAAACCCAATATATCTGATGTGACAATTCCCTGTTGCTATAAGAACCCTGCCTATCACCATAGCAAAGAATTAAAAGAAAAATAAAAAAACAGAACGTACCACCACCAAGAAGGTCCCTTTCAGCAGATACCAAGAGAAAAATTAAAGTGAACCTGGTCAAACAAGTCAAATGCAGGAACTTAAGATGGTATAATACACAGAATAGTAAAAGGGCAAAATTATGGCAGCAAATTAGACAAAACTTCCTAGGATTGTTAATCTTGTTTTCCCCCTTTAGTGTGAAAAACTCACACAAGTAAAGACTGTATGTGTGGTGTTGGGACTAATCAGTTACCCTGAGTATCTGTAAATGCTTGTTAGAGCTTTGGTTTTTCCTTTAAGAAAGTAAATATTTTTAAAGTGTCTGCTAATAGCAAACATGACAGTGTTAAGCATTGAAAGAAAGAGACGCGAAGAAGATAGGAAGATTATTTAAGATCATGCTACTGAGATTTTAACATCATTCTAGTCATATGTTCAGGAGCAGGAGACAGATGGTAGGAGTTAATACCAAATAAGACCAATTCAAAATATATATTTTTTTTTTTTAATTTCCACATATTAACATTTAAATTCTCCAGCAATACACCTATTAACTAAATCTTAGCGGGATCCATTTCTCTTGTGGACATAATTTAGTATAGCAATTACATAGGATTCCCAGTTAGCCCTTTGTAGTACTATTCTGGGACTAGTTAAAATGTAGGATTCTGCATTCTAAACATAAAGGAATAGAAATTCCTCTCCCCCACCTCTTTGCCATGTATGATATTGCACTACCTTGTTTTCATTGATTTTAAACTATTTTACACCTGAAGAGATTATATCTATTTTCATTTTACTTAATACATTAGCTCCTATTGCAGGAAGGCAGCCATCACATACCTAATCCCACTGAAGCAATAGGTATTAAATCCTCTATAGCAATGAGTTATAAATGAGAAAGGATTATTTTCTGATATGTATCTGATACTGGTTGAGTGTGTGCATCAAGGAGAGATCAGGCTCCAGTTTTTTATTACTTAGTGTGACTTTTATGATTGTACAGGCTTAATGGTGTTCTACAACCAAACAAAAATAATGCCAGTGAAGAAAGCAAGCAGTTAATTAAGTTTTTACTTAACAAAAGCAAATAAACTCCATGGCACATTGCACAGGCTAAAGCAGACTGCCTCCACCACGCACCCAGTTGGTGTGCTGACATACTAAACAATCTGGCAAGTCCTTCATTTAGAAAGCTTTTGGGCATCTGCATCAGAGAAGCACTGTAGGAGATATACTTGACGTACATTTTTAAAACACTTCTGCATCTTTTCTTGTAATGTTTTCTAACCTGAGGTCTCTGTTCTTGTACCTTTAAGCCTGTATGTTTGAGTTAACTATAAGTATACATCTTTAAATAAAAGAAAACATAAAAGCAATTTAAATAAAGGAAAACACAAAAGCAATACCAATTTTTAAGTTATCTCCAAAAGCCAAGGAGAACGTGCACACAAAAACCTCCAGGAGAAGATTGGGAGCATGTTGCGGATAATAGAGGCTAAATTGCCCAATATTTTCAGAAGAGCCTCACACTGAATCAAACCCACTGAAGCGAAGTCACATAAACAAGCACAGGACAAAATAATAATAGCATCCTGCTGGATGTACTGATTATGATCAAGCACAGGATCTGCTCCCATAGGAGGATGCTTTAGCTTCGAAGTCCCTAAACCAAAAGCACAAACTTTTTTTTTTGTTTTAATAGTAATAACAGACAAATCTCAAATAAAAAATAAACAAAGGAACAGGACCCAATCCGGTATTGGAAAACTTTCCATGAAGTCAGCATCTTCCTTCTCTCTTATCAGACTGATAAGTTCCCGGATTGATTGCCATGAACCTCACTAGGTATTGAGGTGGGACACTGCTAGGCAGCTCAGCACCACAAAGCTGCTAGCTTACTCCCCTCAACTGAAGCTAGATAGGAGGAAGAGAATCTTAAGGGCAAAAAGTTAGGAAACTTGTGGGTTGAGATAAACGAAGTTTAATAAGAAAGAAGAAAAGGAAAAAGGAAAGAAAAACTTGATGCACAATGCAATTGCTCACCAGCAATCATTTTGTTTTCTCTTACTTTCTGTCTGGGCTGTCAGAAACTGTCCAATACTTGTGGTCGTCAGAGTGTTAAGGAGAGAGAAGCTGTCCCTTGCAGCCAGAGTAGGGAGCAGAGGGTGAAGGAGATGTATTAAAATTGCCGTCAGAGAATCCAGGAAAGTTAACAGCTTTCAAACATGACCTTCTGTGGCAATTTTCCAGGTAATCAATTTTTTCAGAGACCACATATTTTTGTGGTATGTGTTTCATTATCTCTCTAGAGGCCTGTGTGAGTAGCTGCACTGCTGTTAACTCCACCTTTTGCAGTACTTGTTCTGGCATTCAAACCTGACTGTGATGGTTTAACCTTTGGTGATTCATTCTGGCACTGAAGTCAAATGAATTCATAGTGTTCCTCCTCAACAAGACTTCAGCATCACAGCACAAAGCTTTAGTCAGGTTTCCTCTGCCTAATGTGAAATGCCTGTTATGCATGTCTATGCCTGAAATAGCTTGTCTACACCTTCCTCTTACAAACAGAGAGAAACAGGTGCTTTCAGGGTGCCATGTATCCTACCTCAAAATAGACATCTAAAAGAAATCAGATCAACAGGGTTCAAAAATTGTTTCTCTCTACCAGCTACAAAAGAAGCCAGTATGAATGCCTCTGATGTCAGTATCAGTAAACAGTGAGCTCCATCTCTTGTCCTGCAGTCCCAAGGGTTGTGAGATGCTAGCTTTTATCCTCAGCTCAGCCAGAAAACCAGAACAACCTGAAGGCAGCAAGAGATATCAGATTTCAAGGGGAGTATGACGGTGATGCAATGGCAGAATCAGCAGCAAAGTGCTTAAGAATCTTTAATAAAGTGATTCACTGTTCTCTGTTACATCACTGATCTCAACTGGCTCTGTGAAGAATATGATGAAATGTTGCAGAAGCTAGCATCACAACTTTATGAAAAAATATTCAAGACAATTTTTAGTGAAGTCTTCTCCTGCATATGCAAACTTTAGCACAAATGGATCATTTATAGAAATTTAACTAAAAGAGATTCACAGCTAATGCTCATTCATTAGGGACAGCAAAATACAGTGAGAATTGCTAGTACACTACCTGCCAGACCTTGACCACTAAACTTGTCATGCTAAACTCCAAAGCCGTCCCTAGAGGAGGTTTGTAGGGAACAGCAAACATGCTGTAAATTCTCTGAAATCCTTGCACAGTGGCTTCCTGGACAGAAAAGCTCTAAATGAAGACAAATCTGCTTCAGGATTTTACAAGGGTACTCACAAAGTTATGATCTGCAAGCTTTTGTTCTATTTTCAATTAAACGAAAGGCGAAGTATTGATTCCTCCTTCCTCAGGAATTACTATTTGCCCTGTTCAAGGAACTGAATCTATTCAATGAGTTTAAACTGCTGAGGAAAGCAGATAAACCATTAATAACAGGAATGTAAGAGTAATCTAATGGATTCATTATAATCTACATACACACATAAAAATACATTATAACCCACCATTTCTCATCCTGAAGCATGTGTTTTGGTTTACAGAATCTCATTCATTTTAATTGTAAACTTATAAAGCAATCTTTTTCTCCCTGCTGCTATACAAAATGCAAAGGTATGACCAAAACACCTGTCATTTTGTTTCAAGTAGTCAACACTCCTGAATGCAAATTAGGGTCTCCTTCAAAATAGAAGAGAAAAGAATACTAAAGGAGCATCATAAATTATTCATCCCTGTACCCCAGCTAGGATGCTGGGGCCTTAAAGAAGACTAACTGTAAAATGGATCACTCTCACAATAAAACACCAATAGTAAAGAATTATCTTGCATTTTTTCCTCAACCTGGATTTACCACACACAGACATTAAGATCCAGTGGATTATGTAACCTGATGACCTGCATAATACTATGTAAAGAACTTTACCTAAATTACCCTTCATTTATTTTCATCAGATTTTCACCTGAAACAGTTCATTGACACTGAATCCTCACCCATCCAGATCTAGACAGCAATCTCTGCACTGAGCAGTGTTTAAAAAGCACTATCATCTAAGCAGAAATACATTATACACAGGATTGCACTCTAAGCCATAGAATATGTAGAAGGATTCCACAGCAGTTAAAGCTCCACAGGTCATAAAGACTTACATTTCGCAGGAATCAGGGGCTTATACAGATTGTAGGTTAGGAGGAAAGTAATGTATCATACACAAAATACAGACCCAAAGAAAGAAAATGAAACCCTACTGCATGGACTAAGAAGTCTTCCTATCCATTCCATTACTGTAGCTGCGTATTAGTTTGCTGGACTGCAAACACATACTGTAGCTCTTCTTCTGATTCAACCTTATTACTAGCTATAAAAATCTGCTTCTACATAATTACCTGAAATTTAAAAGAACGGCACAGAAGATCAGAGAGAGCAACGGAGAAAATAACAGATCTTCTTTGCTAGTGCCTATTAGAAAACACATCCTCTTCCAAATACGCACTACTTTATTTATAAATGTACCAAATTTGTTTATTTGTTATTCTAGTATTCTAGTAAGCCATCTGCTGCACTGCTCTTTTAGAATCCTATCACTGGGGACTTAATCTCACATTCTTGATATATTTTATTTTTAAACAATGACCATTAATCTAAACCAGTGGGTGCATATTTGAGAAGTTTTCAAAAAGTACATAGACAAGACAGTTTCCAGGATTTATATTGATGAAATAACCTTGTTTCTCTGATGACCTCAGAATAGCAAGCACTTGTTCTGAATATGCAAAAAGGCAACTGCTCCCCCTGTGCCTGCATAACCCTATTTAAAGTCCTTCATCTGACAGTATGCAAACTGTATTCCAGATCACAGCTTGTTCAGAAAACGTGACCCCACATGTATTTTGTGCTTGCCATTTAGAACTTGGAAATAAATTTGTTACAAAGCCCAGTGCAGCCAAAGGAAGCACTTGCATGTAACCAGAAGAGTGTATAATAATACAAAAAAAAAACCTACAATGTTTTAGTTTGAGCTCCTGGACAAAATCTGCACGGAGAAACTCTCATTAAAAAAAAAATTCACATAATGGTTCTCTAACACAAATCAAAACTGATGAGGATTTTAGAATTTACTTCAGTGGTCAATAGTCACTTGAAATCTCCAAACAATTCATTTTCAGTCTGCTGGCCAGCCTCAAAGAGGTTGGCATGAAAAGAAACAAGACATGGGTTCAGGGCACCTTCTCCAATCCTTGCTCAAGCAGGGGCACTCAGAGCAGGATCAAGGTCAGATGGCTTTTGAAGATCTGAAAGAAAGGAGACCTCCTCCACGTTCAAGCACAGTTGTTTTAGATTTTGCATTAATAATAGACAGGAACACAAAGCAGATATTCAGCAAGAAGTTGTGGGTGTTCCCATCCCTGGAGGTGCTCAAGGCCAGGCTAGATGGGGCCCTGGGCAGCCCGATCTGGCTGGGGAAGCAACCAGCCCACAGCAAGGACTTGGGGCTGCTTGGCTTTAAGATCTCTTCCAATCCAACCATTCTGTGATTCTATGATCATATGATCCTAAGATACCTATGACAAAAAAAAGCTAAAAATAAGTAGAATCAAAGAACGACCTGCAGTCAAAAAATCAGACAACTAGCTCATTTTACTTCCTTTGTGATACTATCGCTTTCATATAAAACAGGACTGGAGAGCAGCCCATTACTGTGTGTTCATGCTCCCATGTCATAAGTACCAAGACTGCTCAGGTAGGCATGACATCAGCTAGAAGCTTGCTGCTGCTAAGACAAAGCAGGATGGATGTAATAACTTTTCATTGTCTATAAAAACGGAAATTTATCAGAAGGCATTTTGTAAACACACCTTGGCCCATGCATTATTCAGCAGTTGGCTAACCCTGATCAGCAGCACCTCTCTGGCAACACTCAGTGCAGACGGGTAACTTTACTTGGCACTTAAAAGAACCATCTCAATCTCATAAATAAATCAGGTATATTCTAACAGGCTGGAATTTGCTTTTTCACTCTGCAGTGGCTTAATATCTAGGAGCAATCTCACAGTTAAAATTAAACTGTTGCTGCCACAGTGTTACTTTGAGAAATGATCCCATTTTGTTACTGTCAAGTCCCACATTTGAAGGGATACATATACAGATATATATACAATGCCTTTAATTGCTTAAACAAAACAGAGCATCCTGAGTTGGAACAGACACCCGAGGATCACTGAGGAACATCCTGTCTCCACACAGTACTACCCAAAATTCAAACCCTGTGCCTGAATTAATGAAAGCATTGTCCAAACGGTCCTTGAACTTTGCAGGCTTGAGGCAGTGATCACTGTCCTGGGGAGCCTGTTCCAATGCCTGGTCACCTAGGAAAAGGTGAATAAGCTTTTCCTGATCCCTAATCTTGCCTGAAAAGTTATCTTTGCATCCCTATAAATGACTCCATCCAACACAACAGCTGCGAAGGCCCTACAATCAGAACCAGGCCTATTTGCTGCAAGTACAGTGTTAAAACTCCCATATCCCACATTCTGTGCTAAGCTGCTTCGTGTCCAGCCAAATAGAGATTTTTCACAGTAGTTTATTGATCTTTAAGTATAAGCAGCTCACGTCTTATGCTGTAACCGAGCAGCCCCCTGTCCACTTTGTGAAACATCAGCTGTCAGTTTAAATGGTTTGTTTTGACCAAACTAATGTAAAATAGAAGCTTTCATTAATGGATCTTTCAGCTTCCCCACTGTTCCAGTGATTAGATATTGAGCCTTCAGAGTATTATTAGAACACACTTTTCTTTCAAAGCATTAGACAGTTAATTTGGGGTTTGCGATTTTTGCAGAGAGACCAAATACAGCCTTTTCCAACAGCAAAGAGGCAACAAATTTATTTCCAACACACATGAAACATCCGTAAGAGAAAGCAATGTTAAAAGCAGACTTTCTTTCCTACAATCCTGTTTCCGAGAATGGTCAGAAAGCATACTGAAGATATGAATAGATTGAGGAAACATCCTTCCGTTGTTGTTTTTTTTTTTTAGGAGCTTCCACAACATAAAACTCAATGGCAGCAAACACAGCTATGGGGAAAAAAAAAAAAAAAAGAGCTAGGTTTTGAGTTCAGTTCCATTCACTTTTGCAGGCCTCATCTTCCCAGTACATATACAGAAAAAAATTATACAGAAGGCAAAGAGGAAGGACTAAAAAAGCCATTTACTCATGCTTGCTATCAATCTGTGGAAAAGCACACATGGAAAAATCAGTTTCTATTTTCTCTTCTACCACAAGCAAAAAAACATCTTTCCTGTCTGCACCACCTGATGACTGAGTGGAAACGGTTCCTAACCTTGCCAAGTATCAAACATAACAGACAGCAAAGAAAAAGATGCATGTTGCAAGACAGAGGGGGAGACTGAGCTCCTCACTTGTGTGATACCTACCTGTAACACCTGGTGTTCCAACACTCTTGAAAGTACTTTGGTTTGCAATGATCCAGTCAGAAAGGAAATATTTTGCCGTGACTCACTGACTGCAAGAGGCTGTTCAGAGTTGTCTGTATCTTAAAGTGCTATAATTTAGTGCTGGCATAAATCAGTGCATACCACAATGGGGAAGACTTCCGTGTCAATTGGGCTATTTTAATTTCAAACAGCAATAAATCTGACCAGGAGCAAATTTAAACCCACAAACAACAGAATTTTGTTTAAGGAAAAACTGTAGGTTGTACATATGTTAAGATCTAGCATACACTACTACCAGGTACAGTTCCGTAATGGAGGAGGAAAACGATATCTCACAGCAATCCCAAAGGCATGTAGCTCTTTATTTACTAAACATTTTTATGTCTATGTAAGCAGATGAAAAGCTGCTTCCTTAGCTCATCCACACAATTCCTATTGATCTTAAGAAGCTTTAGTACTAGTCCAGCATTGATGTTTAGTGACCTCCCAAGGCAGGCAAGTTACTATGGCTGACTGAACTACTGTCTATGAACTCAGATGTAAGATTAATGTAAGATTAAATATTTTGGACCATTCCAAATAGACAGTGTCTTCTCTAAAGTCATCTTCAGAGATGTGTAAATGAATCTGTGTTACTTCTAAACTGTAAAAGACAAAGCTAGAAAAACCAATTGCTATTATTAGCTGGTAGGAGTTATTATGCCATAGTAACATCTTCATTTTAGATCATATAATCAGAATGTTGAGCACCTGTCATTCTTTTAAGCTGTTACATATGCTTCATTAGAGTTCCAAAAAACACTGGAAGTGTCCAAAAAAACCCCATTTTTTAGAAGTTTATTTTCAAAGATTAATTTAAGCCGGCAGAAACTTTGGAAAGGGAGAAAGGCTGCAGGTAAGAGAGTGTGGCATGGATGATGGCAGGCCTGGAAAGTGCTATTCATGCTGATGCACAGCAGTATTTCCCTCTTACTGTTCCAGTAGTCCAGAAGTGCTCTTCACTTATGAAGTGGAGAGGTATTTGACTTTGAAGAAAATCTTGTATTGTTTTTGAGCTTAACACATACATCATTGAAGAAAACAGAGCATTGCTTGCCAGACAACCAAATTGTCCAGAGCCGCAGGAGACTTATGCTTACATCTTTATGAAGACTTTGCAGCTAGTTTCATGGTTACTTATGCCAAAATGAGCAATTCAGATCCCCTGAATATCCCACAATTGTCTCTGCTAGCAAGGCATGAAACACAACAGTAAAATGCAAGATTTTTGTTAAGAAACTTGTGTTTTGCTCAAATGGAGCAAAACAACGTGCCTTAAAGGTAGCACTATATTTCTTACTTCAGAGAATGGGAAAACTTTCCATTCATCTATATAAACACAAGGGCAAATTCTGAACTTTCAGAATTTGTGTCATACACAAAGCTGAATTCAAATTCTTAGAAATACCATATGTATTTTTCAGTAGAATTCTTTATTTCCTTCCATGGCTGCTCAAGAGAGTACAAGGCTACAATACTTTACTGATACAAAGTTTTCTCTGCAAGCAAGATTGCAGAAATCTGTGTCAGGAAAGACTAAAGCTAAAGAGCTAGGCTCTGCTTTTCTTTTCATACTGAGATTATCCAGAAAGTGATTTAAAGGTGGCATCAGATTTCTCTCTTTAGAGAATGGGAAATTTTTCCATTCATTTATATAAGCAACTGGTTTATTTGTAGCTGAATGTTCCTGAACACTACAAATCATTGGAAGGAAGAACATGCTTAATATCGAGAGCTAAGTGAAATTAATGCTTTTTATTCCTACATGTCTCAATGCTTCTGTTACACCCTGCTTTGTGTTTGTCCATTTGTTAAATAGATGCCTTCAAAAAAGTTGCCTTTCACACTCCAGCCACAAATATAAATTTCACTAAAAATGATCTTCACATGAATGCTATTATTAATTGTATAGTACTTCACTATTGCATATAAAACAATCAGGTTTCCTATCCCAGGGCACGGCATTGGTTGCACAGGACTCCAAATCTCTGTTTCGAACTTCAATTGCAGTATGTCTTACAGCAAACAACCCAGGCTGATACAAGATACTTCAATACAAACAGCGTGTCAGATGGTTGTCATACTTGGACTGGTTGAAGTAATATAATTTCCTTTGTAAATTATAGATTGGTTTCCATTTTGAAACTTTCTCATGGGAAAAAAAAAAAAAAAAACACAACAACAACAAAATCCACAAAAGCAGAGCTCTTAGCACTTAGTATCAGAACAGCGTAGGGATATGCCACCCATAAACAATGTGGTATTTAACCAAACAGGATTGCTCAGGCAGCAGAGGAAGCCTAACAGCAGAGTGCGGAAGCCTTTTCTAACAGCTGTGAAAATGCTCACATTTAAGGAAGCCCATTACTCTAGCTTGCTACCAAGTAGAGCAATACTATTGGCTTGTACAGGAAAGGAGAGAAAAAAAATTGAGCTGCTTTTGATAATCAAGAGCTTCTGAGAAATTAAAACATTCTATTCTATTAAAACAATTTGATTTAAACATAAAATTAGATAAGACTAAATATACATACATCTAATTTGTGCTTTAAAAGACACCACACTTGAATATTGTATTCTAAGTGTAAAATACAAAAATACTGCTTCCACATAGCACAAAGAGGCTACTCCTGGGGAGAAAGAAGAGAGCAGAATGTGTAAAGGGAAGATTCCTGGGGATTGCAAGTTAGGGCTCAGGTGCTGCTTCCCCTCAATCTCTGGGAGACTGGAGCAGCATGGAAGAAACAAACTTTCCTAGGGAAACATGCTGAGGCAGCAAGCTATCCTTTGAGTTGGAGGAGCCAGTCCCACTACAATGGCTCTGCAGAAGCTGATGCGTGCAATACTCGTGATTCCTAACACCAAGCTATAGACAGATGTCTGAGGGTAGTTTTTGATAAATAAGAAATTCAGAAACAGCAGGAATTCACAGGAGAATAAGAACCGCTGAAACATCGTCACACCAGATGGGTTATCATTTCAATACTCCCAGTGCTATTATTTTAAGATAAACAGCTATTTGAATACCTGACTCATACGTTCATATTAGGAGACCAAATGAAATATTTACAGAACATGATCTCTCTTTTAGGTTGACAGAAACCTTATTTTATTATTTCAGCTTCTCAACCTCATATAATTCTTTGGAAAAAAAACAGCAAGTTTCCAAAGATCTTATTCATTTGTGGCTTTCTATTAAATCCCCTCAACCTAGAGAGAGGAAAAGGCTCTCTTAAAATGGAAAGTAAATAGAGAATGCTACAGAACATACAGGGTCAAAACAAGACACGATCATAAGATGAGGAATGAACAATTTTCTCAGACACATATGCCCCTGAACTATTTTAAACCCACGTGAAATGCTCTGATCAATTTCATTAAGCTTTGCCTTAGATCCCTGTGTTCTATGTCTTCGGACATGCTAAGCTGGGTGTAAAAGCAGCAAAAGGGAAAAACCCTTCTTGTAATGTGTTTATAGTTAAAACCTCTTTCTTAAGACATTTTTGTTATTTAAAATTACCTACAACCTTAGAAAGTAAAAACACTGGAAGGAAGTTCTCTGAATAGTTCTTGCAGGTTGTTATATTACACGGCTGATTAGAAAACAGGACAATGTGTTCCTTGTACCAAACAGAACTTCACAGCAAAGAACTTGTGTTGTCCACAAGACAAGACAAAAACCTTACATAGAGTTAGTACAAGTATTTCATACTTGTTTATTTGCTTGCAGATTTGAAATAGGTATGTGCTTTCTTAAAATCTAAATTTGCTACAAGGTTGTTTTTGTGTTGTTGTTTTTTGTTTTCCCCTCTACTGGGACTCAGTCATTGCTATTTAATTAGTGAATCTCAGGGTTTTATAAACAGCAAGCTGATAAAACACACATATCATGTATATTAAACATCTAGTATTTTATCTAATCAAAGCAGGGAGTGTACTGACATTGCTAGTTTGAACAGGTGGATTGTACTAAGTTTTTAATAGAAAAACAATCGATATTTTGAACTTATTAATTTGATAACTGATTCAATGACAAAAGGCTCTTAATGAGGGTAAATCTTTTTATTTATCACAAGGCTATTTTTTCTTTCCTTTATACCGGTATGTTTAGTAGAAGTCCTGTCATCCCTTATTTCTCTGGTCCTCCTCACCCCCAGCATACTCTAGAATCTTTCCTACAGAGGAAACACTGTGCTGGTTACAATCTCCCCCTTTGTAGGGGGCATACTGCAGAAGCAGCTCAGTATTAATACTAGCACAATATTAGCAACAGGTGGCCTTTTGCTCCCATCAGTGCCTCAAAACAAGTATTTCTAATCACAGTTCGGTATGTGCCTCAAAACATGGGAATAAAATCTATATGCAAATATAGATTGACTTTAGTTACTACTATTTACAATCCATTTTTCAATGTTTCAAGTCAGTTGAGCAAATCGCTAAAGATGAACTAGTATGTTGTCTTTAAATGCACTATTTAAAAAAATTCCAGTTATAGGTAGATATAAAACAAAGTATCTTTTGAGTATTCAATGAAAAAAATATACTGCAATAAAATAAAGCAGTTGACAATTGTTTTTATCTTCCTCAGTTTCCTTTGCATGGTACTGAAATAAACAAGCACAAAAACTAAAAAGGTACATTGGACTGTATTCAATAAAGCACAGGAAGAACATGCTCAACACTTTTTAAACTAAATGCAGCAACATCTTTCTGTTCTGTCACAACTACAGTAGCTTCCACAGCAAAGTGAAAAAACCAACTTTGATGGCACTGGAACTACCATCAAAGAGGTATTCTCAGATTCTGGGATGAAGGCACAGTCACAGTTACCTTTACTTCTCTGAATGGCAGCGAGGAAAGACTCAGACACTTAGTTATTTTCTCAAGGAAGCCTGAAAACGTAATCTCAATAGTGTACAACTGACCAGCTGACTTCATATACTTGCTATTTCATATACCATTATTTATGAGAGGTAATACTGGCTAGTTCTTCAACTAGATGTTAACTTCTGCTTTTAGTAATATTCATGTTAACTAGTATCTAGTATAAGAGAAAACATAAAAGGAACATTCTCCATATTAAATAATTATTCCATTAAAAATTACTTTGGAAGTTGAGTACAGAAACATGCTGCAGGCAAATTAGCCAGCTGTTCAGGGACGCTTACCAAAAAAGACACTGGAAAGATGCATTTGCTTTGCTAACAAAAGAACAATGCTGTTAAACAGGATTAAGTTGATACATCATTCTTTACACACAAAGACAACTGGCCTTCATGAAGGCAACCAGCACCAGGGACCAGTGGGGATATCTTGGTACTCAGCAGCCATGAAAAAAGTAACTACAGTAGAAGACCTCTGAACGCAATTAACACTTTTCAGAAGATACACATTTGATACTTTATCTATTATTTTCAGGCCAATTATAAGCAAGACTTTTTTTTTCCGCAAAGAATCTACATTTTATCTGAGGTATTAATACTGAAGGTCATAGATGCTGTCTTCCAGTGGTAATTAAATCCTCAATGTCAAATTTATGTTGGGATGAAAAAGACACACACACCATGAAATAGCTAGCTACTATTCAAAGGACTCTGCAGAGTCCTTCAGCCACGTGTATACTACTCATACTATTGCTGGGGGAAGAACCACCTCTGTGTGCTCTTCCTCTGAGTCCTTCTCACCTATCTCTGATTGTTCAAGATACTTCCTGGTTTCTTCCTGAGTGTAAACAAACCCTGACAAATGAACTCAAATGAGAAGGCTATCATCTGAGAGGAAATTGTGATATTTTACAATTTCATTGCCAGAATTTAACACAAGCAACAGTAGGAAATGCATACTAATTGCCTTTTATACAAAGGCCCAGGCCTAATTTACAGGAAGAAAAAAAGGAGTCCCACATACATTGATGCCAATGCCAAAACTCCAATAAATTTCCAAGGACCAGATATTCAACCTTGAAATACAAGAAAGCTGCAAAAGAGAGAATTACAGAGATGGATGAAGACAAGAAAGGATTAAGGCATGACTGTATATTTCACAACAGCAAAGTAAAGCCAAAGAGAAACCCTTATAAAATTCTTAGCCATTAACAGATTTAAAGATAAAGGAAAGAAAAGAAAATTCAAGGTTGTGTTGGTAGTAAAATTTCCAAGACCTCTGTTGGGAAGAGAGTAGAGAGTCACACATAACTCCTAAAAACGAGCAGCTCTTCTACTAATCGTGTTTCTGAAGCACAATGTGATTTTGAATAAAATGCTTATTCCACTCATACCCTAGCCCTGAGATAAGACATGTGTTGCCTGACTGTATTTATTTTACTTGCTTCAACATTTCCTAGCAGCTTCCAGAATGCATCACATTGCCATCTCAAGCAATTAAGTACAAAGAACTAATTTTCTTTCTAGGTCTACCACCTGCAAATAATTATTTTTTATATATATTTTTTCTGCTCCTATGAAAGTATTTCCAAATATCTGGACAAAACATCTTACTGATGAAAAAATCAACCGGATGACATAAGAAAAAACAAGCAACCTCAGACTACTTAGAATACTAGCTACAGAAAGAACTGCATAAAGTTTCTCCCAAGACAATAATTTTCTGTTAGAAAACGCTGCTTCAATCTCATCAACATGTTCCTTTTGATTAGACAAAATGATTTCACATCATCTTCTCCCCCTTTTTGACATGATCTGTTCACCTGATCTGTTACAGTGCATTATATTGTAAAGTCAGCACACCTTTGCTCTCAGCTTTCTTTTGTACTTCGCTGGTAACTGAGAGTGCACTCAGTCCCACTGTCCATATTGCCAGCAAAGATGTTAAGTAACACCAGTCCTAATACAGAACCCTGTATTATGATATTCCTAATACAATGCCAAATACTAAACTCTGTATTTTATCTCATCATTTATCTTAACTTTAATGAATGAAGAAGAGCCTTCTATCAGCTCTTGTAGCACTCCTTCACATTAATACTTCAGAATAACTCTCCTCTTTCCAGTCTTCCATTCACTTTACATTATTGATTTGCCCCCCATAACAAAGTTTCAGTACAAGGTCTCATATTTTATGTACACATAATATTTTTTGTTTTAAACCAAAATAGCTTTTTTCCCCCTCTCTTTAACAAAGTTTTGGCTCTGTTATAGTGTAAGTTGTCCTAGATTCAATTACACCAGCCTATAAAAAGTTTGAAAGTATATTCTGCTTCTAAATGTTCAGTTTCTCTGGTGAGACAAATCCCAGCACATTAGACGACACACAACTTTTGCAAACGGAAAGCAAGAAGCTAATTAAGAAGTAAAGCTCTGACAGTTTTCTTTGCTGGCATTCAGAAGTG
The DNA here is from genome assembly GCA_024606505.1 of Aquila spilogaster. NCBI lineage: Eukaryota > Metazoa > Chordata > Aves > Accipitriformes > Accipitridae > Aquila > Aquila spilogaster. Next base: position 82,737,651 of record JANHGO010000001.1, on the reverse strand, counting down.
GAATATTAATCAAGAATTAACTATGTCATGGAGGAGCCAGACTAAACAGTTCTTGCTGAAAGAAGAAAATAAAACAAACATATATGCCCTCTTCTTATAGTAGAGATGTAAAACTCTTAAGATTATTCCTACAACACATTACTTTATCCCTTACCAATATCAGAATTTGATTTACCAAGCGGCTGTTATGTTTTATTCTAGTGCTTATCCTTGCTCTGAGTCTAGTGCCAGAAAAATATCAACTTCCATACACTTCTTGCTAGAATTACTAAAGACGTTGAAGAAATAATGTCATAATTTCTTCATATATTAATCAATGCTACATTAAGGTGTCTTTTCAGGATACAGCTGTGAAGATACATATGTTCCTTGCAGGCTGCCATGTCTTCTTGCAACACTGTTCCATTACTGTTCTTGTCCATCAGGGAAAACATCTGTTGATGGCTGACTTCAGTTACAGGTCTGTCTCCCTGCAGTACTTACTGCAGGTTGTGTCAACACGCCTCCTGTGACTTTTTGCCCCCATAAGATCTTGCCAACATTTTTCTACCCAGCAGCACCTCCTTAATTGCCACTTATCTCCGCCAACCACTTTGAGCTTGAGGTAGAAAGCAGCAGGATTATGGTAAATCTCTACTTGCCATTCACAGCCTTCTCAGGAGTTGGATTTCTTAAGCCAATCTGGTAATAAACGCGACAGTTTCCCAGTGTGTCTGCAGGCTATGGAAACTCCATCGTGGGCCACTGAAGCCTGGTTGAGGGGTATTCTCTAGATTCCCTGCTGTCTATGCATACCAGAGAAGAACCATAGCGCTCCAGAGAAGGCTGTATGGCTAGGTCCAGTAGTCTGTCAAGCCAATTTCAACAGTCAAATGCTTGAACTTCATGCAAGCTAACAGTGGAATACAAAGTATTCACTTAAAAAGCAAAAATAATTTTGTGGGTTCTTTCATTTGAGACTGCTTTAAGGTTTCATTAGAGAACAAGGACTGTACTCACAGGACTTGGATTTTCTTATCGTTTGTTTTAGTTTATAAGTATACACACATGGCAGATTACACGCACATATATATATACACTCAAGTTCTCCCTTTTTAATAAAAAAGAACCACAAAGATAGTTTTGTCCTATCTAGAGAAAGCAGGAGTTCTAATACATTTCAATTAGAAATTATTTACAGTAGAAATCCTGTAAAGACATCACTTTTCCATGTTTATTTTAAACCTTATTATCAATATATTAAAAGAAAGAAAAGAGCCTTAAAAATTTAACACATAAGAAAAAAAATGAGAAAAAGAGCCACATTGTGCTCAGAATATACTGTGCAGATAATAAAAGATATCTCCTGCCTTCCGGGACTTACCATACAAGTTTTTGAGCAGACCAACCAAGCCACTGAAGAAAGCAAAGATCACTGTATGTGCTGCTTTAGTGACATAGAGCCAATAGCTAAATAGTGTCTTCCACATCATTTTCTGCCCATTTTAGGTGAAATCCATATAGAGGTAAATCCTCTTTATTATGGAAGATAAAATTTATCCTTTAGTAAAACTTTTATTTAGGTATCTTTAGCTAATATATTTACAAGGAAACCCAGCTCAGTCTGCAAATAATTCTGGAATATCCTCATAGAAGATGGACCAGATCCATTCCTCCATGAACACACATGAAGGTTATTCCCTTTCAGTGGGACTAAACTCAGTGGTCTGAAGCTGAGCATGAGGCCAAACAAGGATTTTCAGGAGTTTGGAATCTATATCCCAAATAAGATTAGGAAATAGCAGTTGGGCTCAGGATTTTTCTTATCAGTATAACAAAATATTAACTTCTAATAATAACTAATAATTTTTGAACACCTCTCCCTCAATTTTTCTTGTTCCCTCCAATGTGTACGCTGCTCAAAAAACATTAGGCTTCCACAACATACCATGTGTCCTATTTTCTGCTTAGCTTTAACTCCTGAAAGACTAATAGACTCATCCTCTGTCTAAAGCTTTAAACTTCCAGAAGAATCGCTTTTCTTCAAGGGATTAAATACAAGTTTGGAATTTTACTGACGCATTCACTCCATGTAAGTCTTCAGCTGAAGCATAAAGAAATTGAACATGTCCAACACACCAGATTTAAATAGTTTAGCATACTGTTTTGATTAATTCCTTATTAAGTTGACTAAGAAGAAAATTTCTGTGTGTAAATCTCATCATCACCTTGAGATCTCTTTTAGGGCAAACATTTCTACCTCTCTTAGTTTCCTGTCGTTGTTGCATGCGCTAACCAAACACATGTGAAAAGCATAACCAAAACAATTCAGAAAGCTAAACATATAATGGTTACTGAGATCAAAAGGCCTTAACCATCAGCTATCTTTGATGCATTTTAAATTTTCTCCTGTATTGTGCTGCTGTCTTGCTTTCATTATGCTTTCTATCAAATCATTATGTCAGATCTTACGCTTGTCGCAAGAGCATCACTTAATTTGTCATTTGCAGTCATCTTACAGTAATCTATGCCTGTTTTGAAGGGCTTTTCATTGAAGGACATTTTCACCATTCGATAAACCATTCTTTTACCTTTTACACCTGTTCTATTTGTCATTCCCCTGTTACCTGCAACATGTCATATTTTATGCCTGTTCACAGAATAGTTTTTAATTTAATAATAGGTCTGTCTTTGTACCAAATGTAGTTGAGCAGTCATAGCAAACTGGAAGTGAAACTCTATAGTTTACTGAAAAACCTAAAGCCTCAGTTAACCACTGTCAGTCTAATGAAGTTAAAGTCTGTATTGAAAATACAAATAAAGCGCAAGACAAAATGAACATTCAGAAGATCTCTTAGTAGGAGATTTAAACGCTAATAAAACTTCACATCCTGAATGGCCTTCACTTGCAGAATGATCACAGTATCTGTTTTCAAAATAAAGCTTTTTTTCAACCCCCTTTTCCTTTTCATAGCAGTAGCTGCAATTTTCCATAAAATAATCAGAAATATGCTTTTTCTTTTAAATGTGAACATAAGCTCTCATTCCTTCTCCCAGTGATTTGCAAATTATGGGGAATTTATGTCTAAAGAAGCACAGCTCCTCTGAAAATCACTGCATCTTAATGTTGAGATTTCAAAGATAAAAAGAAAGGTTTTAATAGCTGCTGAGGGACAGAGACCCTCAAGGCAGTAGAACAGTTCAGGAACTGCAGCAGTGAAGGCAGCTGAATCAGTTCCCTTCTGCTCATTCCAAGCTGTTTCTGCTCCCAGCTACAGAATACCATATCTCCTCCAGACCACTGACACAATCGCTTCATAAGAACATACTGTGAACTATACCTATGAATTTACACAGGTTAAATGTAACATCTCTCTTTGCAGAGGCCCAGGCAAGATACAGGGAAACAAGTGGAGAAAATGGAAGAAAACAAGGGTCCCTAAGCTGGTGCTGCTGTTGAAATTCCTGAACTTGTGGAATTGCTGCCTTAAGACTCTCTAAAATAAGTAAGTAAATGGATATATATATATCACCTCCTGTGCAATTATGTTAGTAGAGAAGAGATTAGACACCGTCTTTTACTTTTCTGGTTTGTTTTTAAAACAAATTCTTCATACCAATGCATCCAAATCACCTTCTGTACAGTGATCGGGGAAAAGGGGGAAGCAATAACAGGGAGAACCTAAATCTGTTTCCCTTTGTGAGGCTAATGAACTGTATGAGAGTGGTTGAAGTTATCTGCAAATTACTCAGGCTCTAAACTAGAAACCTGAGCATAAGACTAAAGCACTAGGATAGCACGAGTGAACAGAAATTTTAAAAAAAAGCAGTATAATTGTCTGTCTCAGAATACAACTTAAGCTTAAATCCAGACTTACTAAACTTTTCTTTATGACGACCTTCCAGATACTTTCAGATGACATTCCATTACAAATACCAGCTTTAATCTAACGATGTCTTTTTGCACAAGAATCATTTCCTTCCTTCTTCTTCCACGTCTACAGAGTGAACTCAGCTCCTGTGCACACAGCAAACTCAAGTCAGCACATCCCAGAATAAACTGCACAGTGGGACCTGGAAGTTGCTTATCCTTAGAAATAACTATTACAGAGTATAAAAGTGATTAATTTAAACAGTCAACATGCTAGAGGCCTTAAGTCTACTGCAAGACCTGACAGCCTTTAAGCAAATGAAAATTATTTCAAGCTTTCTAAGTTTACATGTATAAGACAAAGGAAATGCATCATACGAGGAGGACACTACAGAACAGTCCATGTTACTTACACCCCTTCATTCTTAGTAAAGGTCCCCTTAAAACACCTGGTAGTGTCTCAGGACAGTCCAAAAATTTTCAGAGGACTGAGTAAGGTACATCTGAGGAATCTGTTACACAATAAACCTCAACCACCCCAGCAACCTTCTTTAGCATTGCCTAATGCAGAATCCCTGGCAGGTAATCTGGGGACACAAAGTTACAGACCATAACAGGGCAGAGCAGGACATAAAGCATTATGGAATAAGTGGCATATGGGAGAAAGCGTGTTACAGCTAAATCAGCTTCTTACACTCTAGATCTAAAAATAACTCTGAAACGAAGAGGGATCATTTCAGAGCTAGAGGCACCAAAGGGAATGTCACCAGCCTGTGCCAGAGGTGGTTATAGAAAGAAAAGAGTTTATAGTCATTGAGGCATGACTTGAAACTCAGAAGGATGCCCTCAGGGTCCACTCAGAACAAAGCAGGAATAGCAGAAATTCAATGACAGTCATTAGATATTACTCCAACAGTAAACACTATCTCTAATCTGAACTTAAGCTTTAAGATAGACATGTACCTTTACTCAAAGAAAATATTTAAAAGCATCTGTAAAGTTGAACACAACTTTGGTTATCTGTGCATTTTCACTGCCTCCATCATTGTGCTAAGTGATGAATATGACCTAAATATGGGAGCACAAGAAAATCCTTGGTTTGCAAGGAATGAGACCCAGCAAGTGTGATGAGTGGCTAAAAGAGGAATGCAGTCATCGCTATTCATTCAGTAAATCAAGCACAATCAAGAGGACAGTAACAAGCAAACAAATTAATCAATTCAGCACTCAGTTCCTGGCCATCTCACTGCTATGTTGTATCCCCCACCCAGAGACAGCCTCCTGTTTGCACATGAGATGGAAATCCAAGAAAGCAAGCAGGCTGAGTGAGCTGCATTAGGCAAGAAGAAAGCACATCAAGGCATACTACAGGGATATTCCTTATAAAAGTACCTATATTAATAAAGAGTTCTAAAAATATTTCCAGTATACAAAGAAGAAACTAAAACATAAATGTCTGACAACAGTGGCACACAGAAAAATACGTAGCTTCACGTCTTCCTGTCTTCCACCTACCTGGCCCAAAACATGACCATTTCAGACTATCCTGAGTACAGAAGCTGGATTGTTTATCTCTTGTTTCACTATTACTAAATTTGATATGCACTGCAAAACTTTGTAAGTCTCAGAATCGAGTTAGAGCTTACTGAAGATCAGGACATCTGCAATATAATGTCAACTTAAATCAAAGTTGCAGCCTATTCCTGGCAACAGAGAAGTGTAACACCTGGGCTCTTGGGATCAGACTGTGAGCACACACAGGCTACTCTCCTACCACAGAACACACACTCCCATCACTGTAACTTTAAACGCAAGCTGCTTTGTTTGGTACACTGTAAATGTGACTACACTTTCAGTTACCTCAGTGGGAACTGAGTTCTTTCCAAAATCTCAATCTCCACGTTAATGAATGGACATGGAAAGGATGCAAGGAAAGAAACCATCAGAAGACAATGACCAGGTCATGGGAATTTATGTATGTGGCTGTAGGCCTTCTTTTCCTTTGGCAGAAATCTGCTCATAATACTTCTTTCTCCTTTCCACAGACTTTGATAACAAACACTTGTTGCCTGTTGCTCCCAAAGGCAAATATGAGGCTGACCTTTGGTGCCCATTGAAAATGTATTCTAGGCATACTCTCAAATGCAGGTAGTCTTCAGTACACTGAGTAGGGAAAAAGAAAAAAAAAAGAGATCTAACAGACTGAAGAATAACTATACACAAAGAAAGCCATAATCAAAGGAAGTCTGTTTTTTTGATGAGATACTTAAATCAACCAGATTTTAAAAGAAGAGATGGGCTTGAGATAAATTGTTTCATGCTTGCAACAAATAGTTGTGTTTCTTATCAACACAAGGCATAAAGATGTACTCTTGACAATATACCTAATTTTAGTTGGCAGTAACATATTAAGAAGTCAGCAATTGTTTCTTCAGGTGGAGAAAGAGAAGGGAATAATCCCTGGAACACAATAGTCAGCATAAGTAGTGAAGTTCTACAAGGATGATGACATGAGACTGGGTGCAACAGTGAAACAGGACTGCGATGCAGTCAGGCAAGGGCAGAAGAAATTAAGATCTTCAAAATAACGCGTCCAGATGGAAAAGAAACATCTGTCTAATTATACAAGGAAGACTGTGTGCTGTTTCACCAACAACGTGGTTTTGTTTGTTGGTCACAGCAACACCAAAGTGATAATTCCAAGAAAAGTCAATCAGGATAATTTTTATAATTAGAAAACAAATATAAAAAAATCATGTTATTCCAATTGCAGATTAATGTTCACAAATTGCACTGGGACGTTTTAGAGACAATCAGCGAGCAACCAATGAGACTAAGTGCTCCACTAAATCAAAGGTCTTTACATATTCACCAAAGTGCAAGTGATTCATGATATCATTTAATTTTACTTTATTTTGAGGAATCAATCATTTTTGCTTTTCTACAGTGCACAGGCACTTCATTTTTTTTTTTTTTTTTTTTTTTTAGGTAGAGACATACATTGAGCTGAATAACTTAATGAAAATGAAAGTTCGCTCTTCTTTGGATCTGTTTTTTTCCCTCTGAGCTATACATGACCCACCATAGGTCCTTCACACTGATCAGGAGAACTACGTGGTTCTGCCACCAAGCCGTCCACTATCCCCACAACAAAGAGAAAATAATAACTTGATGTGGCAGAGAGACTGCTTGAAGACTTGCTGAAAGATTAGATCAGTGCCTTTTAACCTATTTTTAATCATACCATCTTTGTATTCATGAGTAGCAGTGACAGAACTACCTGAATGCTTGTTCATTTATTTCTAAGCGACATCGCAAAACGGCAGCAGAATCTCCAGAGAACACTGCTACTCCTCATCTGTTAACGTGGTGGCTTTGGACCAAAATCCTGCTGATGAAAAAGAAGAGCAATCCCCTTCCCCAGCTGATTAGATCCAGTTACTACGTGGTAAGGATTTCTTCCAGTTTATTACTTTGTTGCTTTCCATCTCCTTTTCCATTTTCGCTCAATTACTGTTTCCTCTGCATTTTGCTTCTACTTAACATATTACACAATTCCAATGTGATTCAGCACAAGCAGTTTTTCTGCTGGGGAAACCTCCAAAGCATGACAGCTACAGTCATGATATCTTGCTCTGAAGCCTGACACATTGCTGCAGTGTTGAAGATTACAACTCCAGGTTCATTTAAAACACTGGAATGACTCCTACAGAGTCTGAGGTGTTCTGGATCACAATCAGTAAAAGATCTAGTTGCTTCCACATTTTAATTTCAAAAAACTTAAGATACTTCATCTTTGTTTTCCTGAAGCCTTGCAGTTTGAAATTCAGTGGTCTTCTGATACATTTACATTGGTTCAAAAAAAACAGTTCTCTCTATGTATTGGGAGAATGGGACATGCTAAGGTCCTATGGTCTTCATTATGTTCTCCTATTTTAATTCCTTCCTCTAGGTTTGTTTTTTTCTTTGTTTGTGTTTTTTTTTTTTTTTTTTTTTTTAAATCTCTTTCTGGAAAATTACTTTATAAAACCAGAACTCTTTTTTGAAGCATTTCTTCATAAGAACTGTTTTTACTCTAGATGAAAGCCATTTGGAACAGGTCAACCCATTCTTTTAATAACAGTCTCCAATGACATTGCTATGTAAGTCTAGCACAACATGTCTCTCACTAGGTCTTGAGTCTAGAACTTGATAGCTTAAGTCATCAGGATTGTAAACCAAAATCAAAGAATTTATTCCTGATATCCGCTAAAAAGGAAGGAGAATTAAAGAAAACATTTTCAGACTTCTACGCTTCAATAACCGTTCTTGAGCTACAGCCCAAAGCAGAGCATGTTTTCCCTCATTTTGAGGAAAATATTCAATTCGGCATTAATTTCTTTTTGACAATGAAACTTGGTCAGACCCCTGGAATTGAGGTTTTACAGAGTTTGTGCAGTTGGGCACACATTTCCTGGACAGCAACCTGTATTTCTAACTCAATGCCAAGAGACAGAGCAACAGGGGCAGCAGCAGATCAAAAAGGACAACAAACACAACCCTTCTACTTGCAGCTTTTCAAAATGAATGTAAAAGAAATAAGACATCTTTCAACAAAGCTGCACTGCTACTAGAAGCATGGTTCCCACTAAACTGTGGCTCCCCTAGATGATAACACAAACCAATATAGAAAAAATAATGCAGTTACAAATATACACACAGACACAAAACACTGCTCCGATCTCCTCACTTCAGCGCAACGTTTATTGGCAGCTTTTATCAAGAGCCAAGGGGTATAAGAATAAACAGCAGCTGAGGAGGTGCTGTTTTGGTAAATACTCTGGAGGGGAAAAAAAAAGAGGACATAAAATGCATGACTTCTGTGCATTTATCTCCCCTTCACTAACTCATTCTGCTTTTCTGTTTTTGATCCATCCTGTGTTCTTCAGGGTGAAGGCTTTGATGTTTGTCCGGGGTTTTTTCACACTGAAGCCCCTTTCCTGACCAACAAATCTTTAGGTGAAAATGCAGGAACCAGATGCTGGACATCTGATTATAAGATCATAAAGGTGACAAGTTGGTTTTGTGCCTATAAATACATGAAATATTAAACAATAACAGAAGGACTGAGGACAGGAACCAAGAACATCCCTGGCATCATTACAATGATGAATAAGGTGCATTTCCCCACCCAGTGCAAGTCAGTGATTTAGACTCCAAATCTGCAGAGTAATTCAAATCTATGCCAAGTGGGCAGCTAGAGAAAAGCATTTTATATTAATGCTCTGTGGTGTGCATACTTAACACTGCCAACGGCTCGACTTCGGGCCTGATCAGGACATTCCTGGGTATTGAAATTTACTCCAAGGTTGGAACCGCCTAACGATGTATTTTATAGGTTTTGTAAATCAGCTCTTACACACAGCTGCAGACATAGTAATTTCTCATGATCCAAATCCCTGATGCAGCCAGTTCCAGACCTCCAGCCACAAGAATGCTACAGAGAAAGCACTAAAATGCTTTAGACAAGAAAAGTCATGGATAGGCAAAACAAAGCTTGTAAGGGAAAAGAACACATTAAAACAAACCAAACTGTACTTTCACAGCACATTTGGCATTGCCATTTGCAAACTCCCTATTATTATCGTTCCAGTAGAATAAGCAGCATCATATGTTTCTGTAAACATATCTTTTGGCAGTGTGTCAGAGATGACAAGCAGCATGTCATAGATACCATCTCCAATCTGAAATATCATTTTCTCCCTGCTTCCATTTCCTGAAGTCTGTTGTATGATTTTGTCCAGACACAACAGTACAAATGCACTTTCCACACAGGGAAAAAGCAGATCTCTTATGAATTGATGGCTGGTTTGTATTTAATATAACCAGCAGGTCTAGATTTACTACTTTCAATAAACAGTTGCAATTCTTGGTTCTCTCCATCTTTTTTTTTTTCAATTTACAAGCTTATTTGAGAACATATATCCAATTGTCTCTCCTTCACACTTTCAGGCAGCAAAAAACATTCTCTGTTTCCAGGGCTATTGACTGACAACTTTTCCAATCTCAATAACTTTTTGACATGCCTTGGCAAACTCATCAAATATTCCTTAGGATATCATGCTCCTTGAGATTGGGAAACAGGTCTATGATTCGAGCTGCATATACCTTCTAGCTAATAGAAAGTTTAAAGTTTATAAACTTCTTCTATCATAAATAAAAATACATGTAAACAAAACTTTTTAGGGAAATGCTGTGGAAGGACATAGTCCTTATCTCATTTACCCACTTGTGTTGCCCCATCTAACAATTCATGTTGTCTTTCTTAACAAAGAAATGATCATAGCCTTCTGTCTTAGCACAAGCCCAATGATCATATTAACAGGTTGAGGGGAAGGGTATGAGTTTTTTACATCACAATTCTGATCCTCCTTTGGGATATTACAGATTGACCGGGATAGTGTGATTCACACTACTGGCCTCTGAAATTCTCCATTCCTACCTGTAGGAGGTCTCTGCTTCTCTTCTGAAGCTGGCATCCGTCTATAACACGGTTTCTACGAGTAACCATGCATACAGAAAGCATTCTTTGCCATTGCAAAAGACACAATTGACTTTCAATATAACAAATACATCAGTATAATGACTACATAAATCTTGCAGATATTTTCTTACTTTGAGATGGTACTTTTTGTAGGAAGAAACAAGAAAGTGGTAATTATGAAGGTGACCAGAATCTATTCCAGAAATCTGAATGAACAAAAGAAAAACATTGCTAAGCACAACTTCACGGGATTCTCAGAGGTGGATAAATTCCCCAAGTCTAAGTTGGGGCAACATCACTGGTCTATTTAATTAGTTTCCAGCTACACGTACCTAAATGTGAAAACTCAAAGGAAATGGAATTTACACATTACATCCTTATCTGCAGTGCTTTCTCTTTTAAATAACTACGCTTACTACCTAAAGGAATGTGGTTGTTTTAAATCAGGAAATCCAGTGAAAACAGAACTTACAACGTTCAGCACACCACAGATACAAAGAGCAAAACTTGCCTTTTTAAACATGAAACTTATAGTGTTAATCAGAATAGTGGGGAAGCATCACTTGAGTATGTCATGTCTTTCTAGGAGTTCATAATTAAGCAGAACAACTGGCCAGCCTCCTGCCAGGGTCTGTGTGTTACTACCCCTTACAAATGGGTAGATTCCAGCAGGATAATGCCATTAATGCATTTCTGATTTAATACATGCACTTACAACCAGATCTGAACTAAAACCTGCTCAAAGAAGAACTGGAGTTTACTTCATTGACAGGAGTTTTAGAGACTGCAAAAACTGGTGCTTTCTGGTCTATTTCCACAGCAGTCAAAAGGATGTCTTACCATTTTAACAGTCCTGCAATACAGTGGTACTATGTGCACTCAGGTACTCTGTACACCCTTCGTAAGATTCTTCTCACCTATCTCTTCTCATAAACAATATTAGTAATAACACGTTTCAGCCTCTTCTCTCAGTCTTGGCATGGAAAGTTATTTTAGAAGAGTCATAGTGAAAATAGCCCAATGGAACCAGAGAGTCCCCGAACAAACAAACCATTAAATTGTATGGAAATCCACTGCCTTCATAGGCAAAATCTAATTAAGGTTTAAACTGCAATGCTAATTGCACAGTACTGAAATTCACCATGCATCATAGGTTTATTATCAGTTTTCTAACTTGAATAATTTCAGAAAGGCAAATGTAACTTCTGGGACCCATGTTATGACACAGAAATTGACATAATTGCTAGCAGGAAAGTATTTGCTTTATATTTTAAGGCAAAACATCTGTAGAAATCTTCATAAGAACTTGGGAACACAGTACCATGTAAATTGATATGTAGTATTAAGATTATACTCAGAACTACTCACACATTGAGTTTCAGTTTTAAGCATCTTAGTATACTTTAGAGAGAACTGAATCTGCTGTTAACATTGTTGCAAATAACCAGATTCTAAGAAAAGACCATGAACAAAACAATTAAACCCAATAATTATTCATGGACTTCTAGAAAACAAAGAAATTCTGTGTCAGCACCATTCAATCCTCAGAAAAGACAGCATTTCAAAACAGATTTTTTTAAACTACTTTTCCTACATGAACACTTTGAAGCAGAAGAAATATTCCCTCCTTCATGCACTACTTTTTTGCTCTCAACTCATCTACGGTAATACATAAGCTTCCAGTTGAGGCTTAAAACTTAGGAATCTCAATCTCTTCTGCTTTTATAGAGACTTATGTTAACTAAAGCTCAAGTGCTCTAAATGTATTATGTACTCACAAGTGAATTCAGTTCCTAAACATCTTTGAGGTCTTAAGTGCTGAGTACCTCAGTTTTCTTCAGGCAATGAGATTCAGACCCGCAGATCAGCACTTTTTCCCTTTGCTTTGTCCTACTCCCATATTCATGAGTTAACAATGAAATGCCAACACACTTACATGAATGCACACTTAGACATAGCTTTTTTCCCAAACCATATTTCACAGTTTCTCTTTTTAGAGTAATTTTCACTTGATAAATGACTTCTTGATAGACATAGGTGAAAAATGAACACTGCATATTCATTCAAAATTATACATATACTCCAAATCGACCCTAGCCCTAAGAAAATTTAAGCTATTCCTGAATGAAGGAATCATGAAAGATCTGGATAAAATAACCCATAGGCTGCTATTTTTCATTCACAGAAAGAATCAGGTCATTTCATGAAAGATTTGTGAATAGAAAATAGAAATAAATTCACAGCTAATACTCCTTGCAGTGAATTATTTAACTAGGTCTACTTTTTGCCTAAACAACATAGGTATAAATAGCCTTCTTCTGTAACAGCAGAAATTTTTTTATCAAGAGAAAGACCATCTGAATGGTGATATCCTGTGTCTGTGAGTGAGCCATTTACAATTTGACCACTTATACAGTCATTTTATAGCATTTGTTCCTTGCATCCTGATTGAAGCAGTCTGCGATCAATACTAGTAGATTAACAGTTCAATATATAAAATGTTAAGGATGTAAGTATCACCTTCACTGATTATCAATATATCTTAAATGAAAGAATTATGCACCAAGAAATGCCTTTAAATACATTCAGTGCTTGCATTCAGAGAAAATTCTTTAAAGAAACTTCAGTCCCTGAGACTAGATAGCCTTTAAAAGTATAGAAAGTAGGCTTCTCAGTCCATGCTCTCCTGAAATACTGTAAATATTTACAACTTAGTTCTGCAGACTGAAAATTTTTGGAGAAGACCTAGTCACCATTACACTTACATACAGTCAATAAGAGCTATATGCCTTTCAGTCTTTAAAGGATCATGTACTAAATCAATAATGCAGACATCCTAGAATAGCATTCACACTTACGTAATAACAAAACGTTATCTATTTCAGGGAAAACACTAAACTGCAAAGCAGTGGGGATTAATGGACATTTAGATTGTTTGGCACCTCATAAAAGAAAAAAAATGAAAGAAAATATTAAGGCAGCTTTAAGATTTTTTTTCCCCTGAAGCAAAGAATAAGAACATCCTAATTGGAGTTGCTCTTGGCACTTGGTAGACATGAACAGTTCCTGCAGCTGCTGACAGGCTGCTGGGAAACAAGAACAAGTCAGGTATAAGAGAGGGATGGAAGTAGAAGACCACAATGTAAACTCCTAAAAAAAATTAAAACACAGCTTTGTCTCATATTTTATATCAGTCGCCAATAACCACATGCTAACATTTTTATGCACATGCCTTGACTAACCAAGCAACAAACAGGTGCCATACATCACTTTCTAGATGCCCTGAACTACATACAGTATGGAAACCCAGAAATGCATTAGCTTTTCAACATTTAACAGACATATTACTTCCCATTTATAGAATGGAATCATTAGGGTTGGAAAAGATGTCTAAGATCACCGAGTCCAACAATCAACCTGCCACTACTGTTCCCACTAAACCATGTCCCCAAGTGCCACATCTGCAAAATGCAAAGCATACTACTTTCCTCAAGTGACGGGTGCCTCTCTGGTTCGATAATGCTGCCTAAAACCAGAATGCTCCATTGCTTTATGAGTTGCTGTCTCTTCCTATATACACTTGTGATGTCACCTACTGACCAATCCATTGGTGAGGTGCTCAACTTTAGGGTGCTCTGCAACTAAGGGAAAGATGGCAGCGCACAGAGAGTGGTTCCTACACTGAGGAGACCCTCTGAGATAGGTCCAACAGGCAGGCAGTACTTGTGATATGGAGGCTTCTCTATCCTTTCTCCACCTGGCTGAGCACAGAGACCTAAAAGCTGAGGGGAAATGGCAATAATTTCCTGCCCCATGCAGCAGGTGAGTCTCCTCAGGGTTGACCCCCACCCTCCCCAGTGCCCTCACATAGTACATATGAGGACTTTTCCAGCCTAAATCAAAGAATCACAGAATGTCAGGGATTGGAAGAGATCTCAAAAGATCATTTAGTCCAATCCCCCTGCCAGAGCAGGAACACCTAGATTAGGTCCCACAGGAAGGCATCCAGGTGGATTTTGAATGTCTCCAGAGAAAGCAGAGAAAGTGACCCTACAGTCTCTCTGGACAGCCTGTTCCAGTGTTTTGTTACCCTGACTGTGAAGTTTTTTCTCATATTTATGTGGAACCTCCTATGTTCCAACTTCCACTTATTGCCCCTTGTCCTATCATTAAATGATTCTATGACCTTTAGATCCATCTAATAGAAATCAGGTTTTCTTTCTGGAAAGAAGACTCTAGAATACTTCGTATTATTTGAGCCTTTAGATATGAAAAAATCCCAGGAAGTTCCAACAAACTGCACTGTATATATTAAGAGACTGGAAGAGACCCGCATCCATTGCTGTTCAAGTGCAGAAGATACAGCAAGACAGACAAGTGGGGATATTTAGCAATGAATTAATAACACATTCAGCCCATTTCTGTCCCCAGGGCCTGGAACAATATCCTTCCCTCACAAATATTCACAGATCTCAGGTTATTGCATCTGTATAGCAAAGGCTGGAACACCTGATATAGCAACATTTTGCACATAGCACAGAATGCCAGACTGAGCTGCAGCAGCACTGTCAGAAACACAACAAATTTAAGGTCCTGAAAGGGACATCTGAATATCCTTGGCATTCCTCCTCCAGTACAGTCCTGTCAATGTTAATAAAACCACAGATCTCCAGTGTGGAGATAACCGCTTTGCACTTCTGTAAAGCCTTTATTTATTTATTTTACCTACCTCCCTCTTCTTCTGGAGCTTTCACACTGTCCCAGATAAAAGGACTACAAACACATTTTTGCAATGTTCTATAAAGCAGTAAGTTCTCTGTTTGATTAATGTAGCAGTATTAAGGCAGCACACAGCCATCACATGCTGACAAGGACTCCCTGCAGAGTGTCAGATGTGATAGCAAATACAAGTATGCTCAGAAGATGCCAGCTGCCAGAGGGGACTAACTAACAAGCTCTTAAAAAATGCCAATTTTAACTTCAACTGACAAAAGAGAAATTCATAGTTCATGCAAAAGCAGGAGGTGCATCCTTGCACACAAAGACGACTTCCTTAGACCACTATGCTGAACAAAGTGGGTGCAATTGCCTGTGAGTCCTTTTCTAAATGAAAACGTCTTGAATAGAAATATCAACTCAAACACTTATATTTCAGACTAATTTAGTCAAAAATGTTGCAAAACTACAAGAAAGAAGACTCAAACGTCTAGATGTTCTTCTGTACAAATCTGTAGTACTAATTATCCAGGGGGCTGACCTCTCTGAGAAAGATTTCAAACAATATATAAAGGAACCTCTTGACAATCCTTTTTATAGACAGAACATGGCTTGAGTGGGAGATATTTGTAAGTTTTTGTCATTCATAACAGATACACAAAAACAACAAAATAAGAAACCTTTCATCATATCAGGATACTCCTATAAAACAAAGCTTATTTTTTCTGATTATACCTTTGGCAAAAAATCTTCAGAGCAAAGTCATGGAAAAGTAATAAAACAACATTTTTTTTGGAACAATGCTTTAACACTGAAGGAGGACTTACCAATTTTATACAAGCATCTCAAGATAATTTTTTCTTTTTTCATCTGCACTAGCTTTCACAGGATAAATAAAGACAGCAAAAAAAAGGGTCTTCTATATTCTGTACAATGTATGTAGTGTACTTCTTTGTTCCAGGTTTTTATTGTTTTCCAGTCACAGCTTGTGACAAATCACAATTATATTCCTGGATACCCGTTGGGCTTTCTTCAATAATAATTAATCACCCTTCTGTTGCCTTTAGTTATGTCCTCTGTTCTTAGGCTATTATTATCTGCACGCCCAGGAAGATGTTATTATGTTCCTTCTGTAACTTTTGCTATAAACAAAATCTTCCTTCTACTTTCCAGAAGTTATTTTTACTTTATAGATCTGGTGAAATAATCAATAGTCTGGGTAAAATGCTTTTTCCTTCATTAGAACTACGCCTACCTGCAAGTTTATTTTTGATGCAAGATATATATGGGACACAATAGTTTGAGTATGAGACCGTTGTTTTTGAAAGAACCTTGGTATATCATTACTTCATTTGAATTACAGTATAGAGGTTCCATCACTCCAAGTCCATTGTTATTTTTATGTCTGTACACACAATTAATAGGGAATTTCTACTGAAGAGAAGGACAGATCTTTACAACTTCAACCATTCTGTGAAAGTTGCAGTAATTGACAAGGTAATTCTGGACTTTCAGCCGTGTTTTGATTTGTTTGTTTTTCCTGTTCTGGAACTGTTCAAATCACAGGACCCAGCAACATCCCAACCTTTTATTCTGATCTGGGATTTGATTTTATTGTTAATCTCAATTTTTTTTCATGGAATGGAAAAAAACCATCTCTTGACAGCATCTACTTGGAGGTTAAAACACAAAGGCTCAACTAAGAGCAAGAAATAAAACAGATGATGGGCTACCCAAAGAAGTGACAGAGCTACAGTGGGAAGGATCAAGGGAGCAAAGCTAACTCTACTCCTTGGAATGGTTGATGAGAAAGAAATGAAGTCACCAAATTCATAACAGTTTTTCCCCAGACTACATGATATAGAAGAGTAATTAACCCAGCATGCAAGAAGATTATTTGCTCAGCCAGCCTAGTCACAGCTAAAAGGATACTAGAACAGGGCTGAAAATAAGTCAGTGGTAGCAGACAGTACTGAACCAGGCAATAACCACATTACTAAGTGCTACATAAAGGTTTAATTAAAGCAATACACACTGTTACTTTTTTTTGTCCTGTTGCATGTTGAACATTGAGTCCAGCCTTAGGACTTGTCAGCTTAGCACATGGAGAAACAAATGTATCAAATGCTTGAGTAAAATAGGTTTTATGGTGCTTGCAAGAATATGCCAGGCTTTGTTGCTCAAGGAAAGCAGATCATCCATTTTCCTTTGTGGGTGATTTGGGTTACAAACATTTCTCCTTACATCACAAAAACAGAATTGAAATCAGCCAAACAGCTGAATTCCAGCCTTCCTAGAAGTAAAAGATTTCTTCCTCAATGAAGCACTTTTTTTCTGGTTTAATTCAGTCTTAGAAAAAGACTTTCAGAAGCTCCAGATTACAGGGAGTTAAATGTGCATTGTCCTAAAACCAACTAATATGTCATTATTATTATGATTTTGGAGTCAGCACCAACCTGTGAGAAGCCTGGTTACTACAAGCCCTTCAGTGACATCTCCTTGAATCCCAATTAACACTAAGGACCAGCCGAGGATGCATGTAAAGAAAGCTTTTCTGGGAAAGAACCGCTTGCTTCCCTACACCAAGGCTAAGTGTCAAAGCACAGGATCTGGAGCAATTCTGTGGCTAATTGAGAGCAACTCAATCAAAAGGACAAACAGTATCCATTCTCCATCCTGTGAGCACCAACTGACATTGCATACTATAGCTTTGTTTTTCTTTGTTTTTCTTTTTTTTTTTTTTTTTTAGCATGCAGTCATATAGTTAGGTTACAAACGTTTATGCTTCTATTCAACAAATATCTTTACAGAGGCTGCTTTGGTAGTTATTTCCATGAACTCATTCCAGGCATGTAAAATTTCCAGAGCTACAATATTTCTCATTTATTGTCAGAGCCATCTTCCCTCAAGTTTTTTTTTCCTGTCATTGTCATGAGAACAGTTTTATGTCCCTTCTTAGCTGTGGCTGTCATTTACTGTTTACCACCTCCTTTCTAATTTATCTTTTCTGGGTCATGCTCCTCTGCCCCATGGCAATTTTGGCTCCCTCAAAGTGGAACACTCAGACTAAAGTTAGGATTAGTCAACAGTGCTTCTATTAAGAAAAATAATCAGTTGGGTGACACACAAAAAAATCACTTCAATGTCACTTGTGCTTGAGGAATTTGAGCAAGATACACGAGATATTCTAAGAGTTTTCACTTAATTTCCTCATCATTCAGAAGTTCCCTTTTGCTGATTTTTTTTCTCTCATTCCCATTGTTTACTAGGCAAGAGAGAAAGAGGAAGTGACAAAAGAGAGAAACCATCAAATGAGAGAAAGAAAAGCGTGTGTGGGAAGGTGTTGTATCTATCTACAAAGATAAAATTTAAGACAAAAAAGTTACCAAAAAATCCCCTAAATTTTAGTCAGATGTAGACAGAGAACCTTTCACAAAATATAGTATAAAAATAATTTGGTTACTGGCAACTTCCGTGTTTCCATGCACCTCAGCAGCCCCTGAGCTGCCGTAAGCTGAAATCAAGGTGCTGATAGCCTTGTAATGTAAGCACATTATATAGGGTGCTCTTTGACTGATTTTCACGCAATTCCTAGGGCTATTTGGCTTAGAACTCTGCAGACTTCATTCTAACAGCACATATTAAGAGTATCAGCTCAGATTTTCTTTGTTTAGAAAAACAACAACAAAAAAATATAACTTGACACTTTACCCACCTACTCAGAGTTGATGCAAATAAAATACATGTCAGCAACTCTTTGAAAGATTTGATATTACTCTGTTCAGGCAAAAAAAATGCAGTTCTGTACCACTTAAAACATTTGCAGTTTTGTAGCAATATTTTAACTCTGTAAAATATTGTTCTAATCCCTTACAGTCAGTCTTGTCATCCTCTTGAGCTCTTTCAAGCAGATCTTCAGCTTCTGTGGCCTCTAAGCTTCTAACTTTTAAAAAATGTTAATGACTTCGTAGCAGTACTTCTTCAGAATAACCCATATATCACGTTTCAGAGCTCAGACTTCAGTTACTGTGTGACCATAGGAAGGAAAGAAGGGGCCTTCTCACTCCCAAAATGCATTCCAACCTTCTCAGCCAAACTTTCCACCACTTCTTGACTAATGGGGCTCAGACCACTCCTGCCTCCACTTAAGAATATTTGAACCTGGCCTTTTTCAGATACTCTTGTAGAAATCATTACTTCAAGCCACCCCAGCTCCAAAATAACCCTCACTTCCTAACTTGCACAGGAATACAGGCACAAGCTTTTCCATAGCTGTGGCAATTTTCATGACCTAGAAGCCCTGCAAACCAGATCCGAGCAAAACCAAAGTTTTAGGAAAGGGAAGGAGGGAAAAGAAATATTGCACTTATTACCCAGAGCAAAAACTAAGGGTGGCTCAGGCTTACAGAAGATTTTCAAAGTTCAGATATCTGCACTCTTTAAACAAATCTTTTACCACAGAACTCTTCTTTAGATCTACATTCCACACATCAGCATGATAGTGTATTTAGTTGTATATGGATCATCTTAAAAGTATTATGTTATTCCAGCATGCAAAATATATCAAACCAAAAGTTCAACTCTACTAAGCAAACATTTTCTGTTTTATTTGTTATGTTCAACACTCAGAATAAGCCAGTCAGAAGTGCAAAGCGTACCAGTGTTCTTGGAAAAGGTATTTTCACCAGCACCCATAACGCTGGCCTGCCACTGCTCCTGTTGACATCAGGACTAAACAAAGGCCAAATCACTTTTTAAATACTGCTAACACACTGTTTTAAGCAGTTGAATTCACAAACATTTCATTCATTCATCTTGAATTTGAACCTGTGGTTTACTTTGCTGACCTCTTGTTTTTGGATACCCCCAGCTACTTTTAAGTCACAGGCTATATATATACAGCAGTATTTTTTTCTGCTTCAGTCACCTTGTCTTTTTATACCTAGCATAATTAATATTTGTTCTAACTCAGCTACAAAGAAAAAAATATCATCTAATACATGGAGTGTCTCCTCTCTGAGGAGAAATTTAATAGACAGGACACTGCACTTTGGAAAGCAATTGAACAGGTATGTGACAGCGGTACCTAAAACTACAGTCCATCTGAGGAAGATCAACTGGGGACAATTATTGTCTTTAAATGGAAAGCAAATGAAATTTGCAGGGAATATGGTTTCATACAACGTATAGTTAAAACAGGAAACTCCCTGTCACAGGATGTTATTGAGACTCAATAAAAAGAAGAATTCAATAAAAATTAATGGAAAAATATTACTAAGAATAAAAACCACATGCTGAAAGCAATGTTTGTTAAACAAGTTTCCCAAGCCTCAGACTGTGGAAAGATGCAGGATGTAAATGGAGAAGCCTCACCTGTTCCATGTTCCTAACCATTTGGCCCTGAGAGAGGCAGTGAGATAGTCTGACACACTACAGCCATTCTTATTTTTGTGGCTGTTTCAAAATTCAAAGTACTCAAAACTCTGATTCTTTGCATCGTTTTACTACAAAGGATACTTTCATATTTGAAATACAGTGAACACATTGCATTTGTGGAGTATCAAAGAAGCAATAAACTGCCTTCAGGTGACTGTTATATTGTAAACTTAGTACCTTGGGAGATGTGAAGAGGTGAAAGACATGATTGAAGACATGAGTGAAATACTGAATATAAGATTCAGTAAAATTGGGTGAAAATGGAATGCAGAGCTTTCAGTCAGAACTTAAAAGCTTTGCTTCTTTGCAGGTAGGGCAATGAATATGGTTACAAAACAGTGGGACTGCAAATGAAGAAAGGAGAGGAAGAATTCTCAAGATTTAAAAGGAATTGGCACTGTCAATATATTTTCTCATGTAAAGGTCTTGTCTCTAACAGAGACACCTCTCAAGTTTTGGATGACATCTGTCAAATACAGCAGTTCACCTGCGATTCTATTTGCTTCTCTGCCCTATTGATATGACCATAGTTATCTGAGTCTTGGAAAGGTTAATTAACATTGGCAAAACAAAGTTTTTGTCCCCAAAGTAGAAACTGTTCCGTGAGGGGAAACAATCAGGTTCAGTTGTTCTGAATCCTGTTCCCACAGTGACCAGAAAATACACATCAGAAAAAAAATGTGCCTGCTCACGTTCAACCAGCAATGGGTCAGATTGCACAAATGCACACAAGTGGATGTGGCTATGGGTTTAGCAAGGCGCAGAAGAATAAATGACAATTGAGTGCCTAGGTTATAGTTTATGAAAGTAAGTCTAAACATCAATATATATATATATGTTTTATACTTCTAATACATACCTCTATTAACCCATTGAATTTTTTGCTTTTCAGGTGAAAAGCAGAAAAATAGCATCCCCTCCACCCCGCCCCCCAGATGGTCTGATAAATGGTGATATCCTGGCTCACTAAATTCAGTTTGTGACAGCCACAGACTGACTATTGTCTTGGCAAGTCTGCTACTGTCTTTGGCTTTCAATACTTGAGCCTCAGGATACAAATACTTACCAGATCTGCTCTCCTAGTTCCACCACTAAATCACCTGGAGGAGGACCTCACGTTCTCTACAACAGTACACACAGCCCAGGGATGTTCAGCATTCTTAAACAATGAGACTACTATGCACATAATGCTAGCCAATCTATAACATCCCTCTCAGTGTGCTCTGCAGCAAAGGTTGAGGTTCAATATCCAAATGATAATCTAACGGGAAGGAAATCCCCTCAGTTGCCTCTGAGCTTTTGTCTCCAGATCACAAGGTTATGCGTTTGTCTACCAGAAAATTTATACATTTAAGAAGTGGGGTTGCATGGCTTTCATGACCTCTAAGAATACTAGGAAGAAGCTGTCTAACCTTCTTCTTTGCCCAGTACACAATTGAATGGGAATTAATGAAAGGCAGAAATATTTTAGCACTCAGCAGGAATGACTGAACTATTTCTTTCTATCTAAATAGTAGCACAGTGCTAATTGCCATGCTACATTTGGCTTTTCTGTGACACCACTGTCACCAGAACCAAATTGCTTCATTGATCAGAACCCTGAGCAGCGATGGGGGCAGAGAAGATGCTACTAGAACAGCTCATAATTCTTTATCTGAATCAGAAGAGATACCTAAACAATTGAAAACCTGCTGCAAAATAAAAACTGAAATCTAGTTGGGACCAAAAAAAGTGTAATTCAGACAATGTTGGTTTGTTTTTTAAATACCAAAATGTTTCACCTTATTTTGTATTTAATTTGGTTTTATTGCTCTTGTTAGTTCAGGTTTGAATTCATATTCAAATATGAAACAGAAACCATGCAGAGTAACATGAAAAATAAATGTTTGTACTACATTACAAATGAAATTACTTGAAATGATAATGTTTAAGATGCTTACCTTATCTAAATGACTCGCGCTTCTCATACAAAACCAGTAGCTTGGTATTAGTGAAAGGAAGCAGCAACATCAGAAAAATTTGAGATTCTGCAAATTCCTTTTGATGCCTCTAACTAAGAAGGTCATAAATTGATTTAACGATGCTCTGGGATTCCCTATGTCCATGATAATATCTGCTTTTCTCTGTTAAACTATAAACAGTCCAATGCAGTTGCAGAAGAGCACTATTTGGAAGGACATAAATTTTCAAGAGCATTGTAAAGCATGCATGGAGAAAGATTTTCTCTCCCCAAGTCTTCTACAACCTCAGTTATAACAGGGAAAACTTTCTTGTTGCCCAGTAGATTGCCACAAGTTGGCATGATTCAGCCCACTGCAAGTGATCTGTGCTGCTGGAAAATAGCTAGCTTCAGATTTCCTGCTGACTTCTGACCAATCAAATGGGCAGGGAAATTCCAGAGCGGACTGATGAAAATAATGCAAAATACACATGCTTTGTCAGAGAGTGGGACAAAAACTATCATATTTTCTTCCCTGTAACCAAGAATTCTGCTACCCTGACAAGTATAAACATCCAAAATCAGTTTTCTATATGCTAACTCCAAAATTAAACAAAAATCCAGGATAAGCCTGATTCAGAATATAACAAAAAATTAGTAATAATTCATAGAGTGCAGGTAGTCTCAATGGAGGCAGGTACAATTTTATTCTTCTTACTTTTCAGAATATAAACAGTGGAAGTGAGAGGCCCACAGTGGGCCACAGAGAGACTTGGGAGCAAAACGTTCATCTAGCGCTCCATTCACTGAGGGAAATTGCTGCTAGACATCACCACCAACATTGGAAATGTACTGAATAATTACATATAACATTAAATCAGCAGTTAAAGTTATCTGCAGTAAAGCTTTGGGAAGCCAAGTCTTTGCTGAAGGTTAAAGAGCAAACTAATGAATTTTATGAGGTCTTGCAAAAGTAAAATTCATCTGAAGACCTGTACAATATGCACATCTAATACTTGCACTATCTTTCAATGGGGAGAAATATCTTTCAGTTTAACTTACCAGAACGAAATACAAAACAGGCTAGATGAGTGACTCTCAATGCGCTTTTTTTCTTATCATTGACTAAAAATTAAACATCTCAATAACTTCCTCAGAAACAGACATCTGCTTTGCTATCATTTGAGATTAGATGACAAATTCTACCTAAAGTGAGAGGTTTCTGAAAACTTGTTTGGGGGTGTCACTGCAGTCAGTTCAGAAAATGGTTAAAAAATACACAGTCGAATGCGATGCATGATATAGAACACAATGCGCTGTGTAAGTAGCTGCTCTGAACTAGATTATCTAAAGAGCTCAAATCCCAGAAACCATCTGAGGCAAAGAGGACCCCACCCTTTAATTATTCTTAGTAGAAGCTGTTAAGATCTTACCTCTGGGTTATGAAATCTGATCTCTCATTTGTACCTGCTACCCTTCCTGAACGAACCGTTTGAATAAATTGGGACAGAACAGTCACAAGACCTGTTCCTAATCCCAAAATCTTAGGATTTTCAGAAGGGCATATAACTCTCATACACAATGTTGAAATATCCCTGCCCCCATCCATCAAAACAGTAAACATACATTTCAATATTCCTCTTCTATTATAGAATGACTTGGAGTGCATACTCTTCAAAAAATAATGTAATGGTAAGCTGTTTTAGGACTATAGTCCTGCAGTATTCAAGTGAACACAGCTTCTCTGGGTGGAAGTGTGAGGCTTACTTTGACAGGATTGCAGGATATATACTAAATTTAATAGTTGTCTCTGGTTCAAGGGCCCACTAGAATGCAGCAATTCATTTCAAGAAGCCTGAGCTACCTTGATGGATGGAGTGATGATGGCTGTTTAACCTTCCTCTGGGTCAGGCTCTAGCCAGTTTTGCTGCATGACTATGAGAGCTTGAAACAGTTTTGTACTAATTAAAGCTCACAGTGAGAACATCTGTAGATCACTGTCTACAGAAAATGCGGAAATCCATAATGAAATGATAAGATAAAGCAAAATATCAATCTGGCAAATTCTCAAAAGAACTTGTTTTACTTTTCGCACATACCGGACAAGAAAAATACACACAAAGTAACTGTTTTTTTTTTTAAATCCATAAGATAATTCCTAGAATTCACAGGGGGGTGAGATTTTCCTCTGTTCATTGGCTTCAGCACATGAAAATGAGTCACCTTTTTCAGCAGGAATAAAAAGATGCAGTTAGAAAGCTCAAGGGATGATGTTAAAATAACAGAGTTGCATAACTTCACAGAAAAGAATTCTCTTCCCTTACAGTGGTAGAAGAGGCCTGTTGCATGCTTCCATCATTTAGTCAAAAGATCACTGTCTCCTGCAGATTACACACAAACTAAAACAACTGATACTTAATGCAAAGAGAATGTTGTGGTTTTTTTGTGTGTTCTAAACAGCTGATGTATGGTACCTTAGAAGTACTGAAAGTGCATTCCCTACACAACTGACGGATACAGAATAAATAAGGAACTGCTTTTTATCAGCAAACACTTATGTTCTGAAGCTAGAGTTGGAAATTAAATGAAGAGTTACAAATCTTAAATTAGTTATAACTAAATCATATCTGGTAGCAAACACAACAGTTCCAGTTAATGGATATTGCTTGGCCTCTGTTGAATAAAGTTAGTGGCCTTAGTTCTCCTACTAAGAAGTTAACAACTGGCAATAGTTCCAGTGCTTTCTGAATGGCAAGTGGAAGGAAGTGCAACCCAAGAGGAGTATTTGCAATCTTGTTGGTGAGTAGTGAGCCAGAGCACTGTTCCTGCTTGAGCTGTGTCAGTTCTTGAGCTCTGCACTCTGAATTCATAATGGTACACTACTGTGTGCAAATGAAAGAGTTTCTCTTGCCCTCCTCTCCTGTCTGCATGTAAACACAGATTTTGCCACACATGCAGCATACATATAGAAATGTGGGAGGCACTGTACTGCATAGATCACAAGCTTCCTCCCATATGGTATGCATTGTTTGAAATACTTGCAAAATGCCATTTTCCCTTATCAGAAATCAAACGTAGTTAATGTATTTCAGTATCATATATGAGAACAAATTTAGAGAAATCCAAATGGTTCTGCCACCCCTTGATACAGTTTGTGGCAGCATGATCTCCCACTTATACTAGATGGCTGCACTGCCAATAGTGCCCTTTTCCCTTCCCCAACCATAGCTGCATTTAGCCTTTCATAACACAGCCAAATTCACAGTAAAATTTCTATTAGGCCTATCCATATTCCTATCAGTCTCATGTATCTTATAGCATATTAATGCAGAAGAGATTAAAAAATTAAAGCAATATGGCAAGTTACTTACACAACTGATTCTGGCTTGCACCTATGCACGTGGCTCAGGTGGCTGAAAGAACCATACTGACTTTGCCATTAAGGAATCAGTCCTAGACTTCTCAGACACTGATTGCTGGTTTTGAAACACAGCCAAGTGGTTAGCACTCATGAAATATTTTGCAATTGAGAAACGCCTTGGTGAAAGCAACATATTGTTGTGATTATTATGGAAGTACTTTTGTATGCCGGTCTTCAGACAGCTAGAGGCCATTTTAGTATCTGCACAGCTCTAATGACAGCTTGTGCTCTTATCTCCTGCCTCCCATAATGTTGAAATAAATAAAAAAGCAAAAGTTTCTGTAGACAGAAGGACTCTCAACTATTAGAAATTTCACTATGCTATCCAGGAAATAACTATCTGTAGACTATCCAAATTGCTTCATGATAATTTGGCAGATTTCTAATTCAGAGGAAAGGAACAATTCTCTAAAATTTACAGCAAGAACTTGCAAAGCTGTATTTCTTAACAACAGAGCTGACTCACATTTATTCGTTACTTATTCCGTATGGTAGGTTGTTACTAGAACTCAGCCCCAGATGGCAGGTTAAGCTGCAGAGAAGCATTCTGTATTTACAATGCTGATGAGACATGCAAAAGTGAAGCAGTTTTATTAGGAAAGCAGGCTATTCCTTAGACTCGCGTACTCAAAAGAATAACTTCCAGCATCTCCATCACACACAACTGCCTTCTGCTACACTACTGGCAGTAGAGGCTTGGTTTATTCCATTTTTGGAGTAATATGAATAGACAGGGCAAAGAAGAGGTGGGGGTAAAAATACTGCAAAACATTTAGATTATTTAAAAAAAAACAAACAGAATATCTAGCTGAACATGACAGAGAAAGTACAGTGGAGCAGAGCCAGGCAATTCATTTGGCCCTAGATCCACAAAAATCAATTAAATACTGGTTTACATTTGACTTTTTCTTTGCTGTGCAAGAGCTTTCTGGCTTTAAAGATGGAGGCATAGAATTCACAAGTATTCTATGCTCAGATTCCCAATGGGAAGTAAGGGTGACTTGTCTAAGTCCCAGAATTGAAATTGCACTGGTTGCTAAAAAATGCCTGATAACTTAATTCCCCAGGGCCGGGACGATTTACAGCAGAGGATGTTGCATCTGTCTACATGTTTCTGGGCAGAGAAACCATCATCTCTACGAGGTTGCCCCACAAAGTACCAAAATCCCTATAAGCCTTACCATCATATATATGTAACACCTGACTGTTGGTAACCTCCTTTAACACAACAACAGACGCTTGCTTACAGACAGTACCAGCTACACAGGAAGCACAACAGATGAGACAGCAAATGCAGTGGCCAGCAACCCAGATATGCTGTGTGGAAACTCTCAGCCCACAGCCAAGCAATCTGTAGCTAGAAACACAGTTCAGTTCTCCACAGTTCAGAGTTCCCAGCTCCATACCAATCTTGCTGCACCAGAACTCTTTCTCCTCCCCCATCACAAAGCCAGAGTCAGTTTGAGCCAGAACATGTTGTCTCTGCTTATTAAACCACGTCCAAAAAAATGTGGTGCTGAGAAGCTGGTCCTTCCTCTATCTGTGCACATCAAGAAGCCCATGGGGAGAAATGACCAAAGATATTACATTCAAAAATGTAAACGATTAAGCCTGAATCCCTTCAGGAGAAGGAGGGAAGAGAAGGATTCAGGGAACCTGCCAAGACAGAGCAATACAAGAAGCTAGTAGAGAACTTCCCCTGCATCCATGCAAATCAAGAGCTTTTGCACTATTTTCAAACTGGGCCCTTCAGAGTCCAGGAAAAGAGGATGAAAATTTGCTTTTAGACTATAAAGGCTACTAACCCCAGTTATACAATGACTCAGTTTTATTACTAACTGCTAGTCCTCCCCTCTCCACAAGAAGCATTTACAGTAGAGGCATTACACCAGCCAGCCTCATGCACTGCAATACATGATGCTTTACTGCTACAGAAGCAATGACTGCCAGTTTGCGTTATGTCCCAAATTTCCAGGTTAAAGAATATATCTATTTCAAATTGTTATGCACTCCAGAAAACACTGCTCAGGAATCTCAAACAGATCAGTACCCTGATTCAGATTTAGAAGATAAATGTAAGTGAAGATGGATGAATTTATGTCTACTTGCAGAAACACAAGGCGTCACATGAGATGCATTCATTTTCTACTTACATGTACAGGTCTTACTGAAGCAGGATAACAAAGATAGCATTTCTCATGGGATTATTTAAGTTCTCCAGGGTGGCTGTATTCAAAAAGACTGTCTTGACTTCCTGAACTAATCAAGCATACTAAGGAAATGGCACTACCTTTCCTTAGGAATTAGGACTTGGACAAAATGGAAGACAATGAGTTCCAGAGAAGTACCCTCTACATTTTCCTCTCCAGATTTCCAAGTTCCTCTGCCCACAGCATTAAGATCTTCAAGCATTGGGAACAGCTTACAGTTTTGTGCAACATTAACCTTCTTTTTTGCTTCCTCACTTCAGGAACCACTGCTTATCATCATGCTCTAATTATAAAAGTAGCACTTCAGGTACTTACACGTTAACTATTTTAGAGAAAAATTAAACAATTAGAAAGTTCAGCAGTCTGAGACCATGGAAATTCAGGCTATTCTGTCTGTGCTAGGCTTTATTTTAAATGAGTTCTTTAATCAAATATCTTATGCTAATTAGCTCCATCTGTAGAAGAGTGGACTGTCTCATGCACATACAGTACGTTGAACAATAGCCTATGAGTAACTATTCAAATGATTAATCTGTTGTAAGAAAAATATTCCTTGCTTGTGAAGTTATTGTGTTTGAAAAAATATTTGTATGTAGTTACTGAACATACACAGGCAGGGTCTGGATTACCATCATCAAAACCTTTCAGCAGACTAGGCACAATTTTCAAATGCATCAGTATCAGTTTGCCTTCACCGCTGTCTCTGTTAACAACCAGAAGAAGGGATGGAAGTTCAAGAATTCCCCCAGCTGGGCTGATAAGCATCAAGAACTCTGTCCTAGTTCCTCACTCACAGTCATTGTCCATACCTAAGAACTAGAAAAGAATGTGCTTGAGCGTATCCCTGGCTCTACAGATATTGCAATTCTAAAAAGAGAAGAAAAAATCCCTCCCCCAGTTGCTCATCCAGGACTATGTAGCGATTTGCCAGCAGGAACTGTAACTTCTACCAGCCTGTCCATTAAACAGAGAAACAACCACATAACATGACAGTAACTTGTCATGCATGTGGAAGTCTTGATGCCTCTGAAAAGGACTGAAAATTTTAGCACTACATCACAGAAATTTGTAGAAGTTTGTGTTGGCGTTCTTTACCACAAAGGGTAAAATAATATCCTTCAATGAAGTACTCTTCAATAATTTACTCTTAAACTTTTGTCCTCTAAATATTTAGATAGAGGCTCACAATAAAGACAGTAAGTCCATTTGTATGCTTAAGATTAATCACATAACAGAAATATTCATGGGTGCATATCTGTTATGACTCCTAGTTAGACATTCCCTGCTGCCCTATTTTTCAGCCTATAAAGTTGTCTTAATTTTAACTGTACTTCAACTGAAAAAAATAAAATGTATTCACCTGATTCAATTTATATATGCTCTGGTATACACATGATTAAGTTTTCACACAGTTTGGGGAAATCAGAATTATATCTAAAACACATTTATAACAGTTTTCAACACCTGCTGCAACAATTCAGCATAATTAAGAACTCCAAAAAAGTTCACTTTTGAAATGTTCTGCCCATCTAGAACATCCAATATAGTGTTATTTCACACAACACTGTCATGGGGAAATGTACTGATTTCCTCAAAGTACAAGAAACACGGCCAGATCCCATCAATTGTAGATCTCAGCAACAACTCCCAAAACATCAGTTTATACGTACAATAACTTAATGAACCATACAGTGATCACTTACAGATACTGGAACTAGAGCTGGCAAAATGGAAAGGAGGGAAATATGACTATTATTTAGCTATAATGGATGAAGAGTGAGCACAGAGGAACTGCAGAGACAGTGCTGCATTTCCCCTGCTGGACTAGCTATTTGTTCAGAATAAAGGTTACTGTCATTCATTTGAACAAAATGGGCATTTTATCTATCTTAAGTGTTGGGCAAGATGCAGCTGAACAGTGCTTTTGTTGAGCGTGATAAAAGGCATAAGAAATGTAGGAAAAGGGAGGGCTATTTGGTGTAAACTAGTCAAGCTCTTGACATATTTCATTCTCAGTATAGTATGAGCTTTTAGAATAACCTTAATATTTTGACCTAAAAAATCCTGACATGCAGACAATCCCAAACTTTTATTACCTTCTAATTGAAAAAGTACATGCCTGGACTGCCAAGAGCTTTCTTCAGATATCTTAGTGCCCTGACTAAATAAAAATATTCTGATTTGTCTGTGGGGGCATAAATGTATTTAATAGAAACTGATTTCCTGAGTACATCCTGCTTTGGAATCTGAGTTGTTCTTGCTCTAGATGCAGTACACCCATGCTCGGATTCTTAAACTATGAAAACATGCTAAGCTGTATGGAAACAGGGCACTCTAGTTCTAAATATGAAGTTCTAGCAAATAAAAAGACTGCTGTTTTGTGATGCAGGCTCTTCACAATGACTTCACATGAACAGAAAGAAAAGTTTTTGAAGATGAAAAGTCAAACTGGTTTAAAAATGGATGATTCTGGGTATTGATCATAGCAATTTAGCTGCCTACAGAGCTTCACTATTTTACTTCTAAGTTTTGTACTTCACATTTTGAACTGAATACCCAGGGCAGACTGCTTTCGTCACCATTACACAGAAGTATTATTATTATTATTTTTAAGTCCTAATTGCTTTTTAAGATACTGCAGCCAAGTAACTTCACAATTGTAAAATGACAAAATAAAGTAGTTCAGATAGTTTTACTCCAGGTCCCTCATGCATCTGTAGTTGCATGATTTTTTATTGCATGTTCTAACACGATAATTATATGAATAAATATGATGGAAAGGATTCCATGAAAATATATTATTGCAAACAATTTTCCCTAAACTACAGTTCCTTAGTGAGAAGCCTGTAAGCTTGCTTGAATGCTTCTTATGCATATATTTTGCCTCAACATATTCCCTGTAATCAAATCATTCAAGCTTGGGGCAAATAACCAGCAAGGGAAATTTTAGACCACAGAGTTACACTTTTTCCAAGTTTAAGTGAACGAAAGTTGGGTTTCAAAATTAAAAATTTCAGGTAATCTTAGCAAAGGAAGATACTGGAAGTGAATGTCATTAACAAGTTTTCTTAACGCTCTGTATGCATTTGCAAACAAATTAATTTGGAGTTTGAACTGATACCCTCCTGAATATTTGCAGTATTTCTAAGCAAAGTGCTTTAGGATAGAAGACCTCTGTCTTCTATGCTAAAAATCTCTGTTGGATTTTTTTTTTTTTTTTTTTGGTAAAATGGAAAACCTCAAAGAAGAACAACATTCTCATCATTCTGAGAATTCTTCACAACCACTTAGTGCCTAAAATTGAAGAAAGCATGAATTAAAAGTTCAGGTTTTTTGTTACGCTGCAGACTGAGGCTAGGTCTCCAGAAGTCCCTTTTTTTCTATGCAGTAGGAACACATACATATCACATGTGCTGGGACTGCTGTTCCCAGTGTTAAAAAATATAAATAAATCATGATAGAACACAGCTCCCCGAGAGTCTGTGTAAACAAGCAGAGCCTACTTATATCACTAGATTAGATCAACATTAACCTGTGTGCACCTGCTTGTTCCTCAGGCTGGGCAGGGAAAAACCAGAAAAATCCTGCATTGTTTCTTAAGTAAGGCAATATCACTGCGCTGCGCTTACCCTCATCTTCCCTAAAAATCCCAGAGAGATTGGAAGTGGCAGGACTGATCACAAACCTAGAAAAACAATTTCTCAAATTTACTTTCAAACACCACAACAGCCACCACTAACCACCAAGACATCAGTAAACTTTGCTTCCCAGCTCTTAAATCAGCCTTCACTCTTTTCCTTCAGCCCCATGGCAGTGTTGTTCCTTAAAAAAGCTTTGACTTGGAAACTTGTGACAGGCTTTTTGAAAATCCAAATACATGATATCCACATGCACATCGCAACTCATTCTGTGTGTTACAAATAGCTCCCATGGAATAAAAGGCATGCCAGGATATTAGGACCTGCCCAGGAATGAAGGCTTTCATATCAAGAGTTGGCAGTTCTGAGACAAAGCAACAGGATACAGAAGTACTTTAATTTTCAGAGCGTTGTCAGCAATAAAATTTAATGCTCCCACAGCAGCCATGACGTGTCAAAGCACAGTTTTTGTAATATCTAATCATTTAATTAAGCTTTTAGAATAAAAGGAAAACTAGGCTGAGAAATGGCAGAGCTCTAATTTGCTCGGGATCTTGTCACTATTAGCAGACAACCCACTGCTAAGGTCAGTATATAAAGGGACATCACCTGTGTAGACCCAAGGGACACCGCTAACCTGATCTATAAGAAGCTTAAAGTTTGATTTCTTTAAGTCCATAGTGGCAACTCTATTGGTTTTTTCTTACACCAAAAATGTTGAACTCAACTATTTCATGATCACTGTGGCCAAGACCATCACCTTTCCCAAAAGGCCTTCCCTTTTCTCAAAGAATAGATCCAGTAGGACACCTTTCCCAGCTGGTTCGCTGAGTACTTGTGACAGGAAGTGATCTTCAAAACCCTTTTGGAATTTCTCAGACTTCCTTGTTACAGTAGTATGATATTCCCAGCACGTGTCTGGGAAGCTTAAGTCTCCCAGAAGGACTAGAGCAACCAATCCCAGGATTTCTCATATCTATAGAACAACTCATCCGTGTCGTTGTCCTGAGTGGGCAGATGACAGTAAACACATGACAAATTCATGGTGCACAGAGCTTCCAGTTCATCCTGTTTATTCAATGGAATAATCCAAGAGCAACAGTGTTACAAGAAATACCAAAGCCACAAGATTTGAAAACAAAGTTAGCTCCGGTTTCTGGGGGAGAATTGCTAGGCAAAGAGGTCATTCCAATCTAGGATTTTTAGAGAGGTCTCAAAGATTTACTCACTAATTCTCACTGCAAGTTAGAAATAAGCAAACTATAAATTTATCAACCATTCTGTGGAAATCCATGCTCAATTCCTAAGATTATTACTACAGCATGAATGCTTCACACCTATGGCTAAAGCCTCTTCAGATCAGTAAGATGTTTTTCTCAGTAACAAAAGAACAGAAATTGCCCCTTAAAACATAAAGCTATTAAACAAGATTGAAGGATCTTATTACATAATGTTTAAACAGAGAATGAACTGAAGAAAATGATCAGAACCCTGGATATTTGTTTAATATTACCAGCACCAGAACAAGAATAAATGTCTGTGAAAGAGTTTTGATGCAACATTAAACATGATCTTTTAAGGCACTGATTGAAAACAGAATCTTTAAAACACAACAACAGTAACAAAACATATACAAAATGTCAAGCTAAATACTACATCCACTCATACCAGTTCTATTCAGAGTAAAAATCTCTGCTTTCCTCAGAATATCACCTTTTTTAACAATAAAAAAATGCACTGTGTCTAAAATAATAGTCAGAAATTAATTATCTCCCACCAACATTACAGAGGCTTCTTGATAGCACATACTCAAGTTTTTCAAGGCACGTCAAATCAAAATCTGCTAATACTTAAGAGTCCAAATAGAGTTGGAAGAGGTGATCAGGCCGGAATTTTCTAAGGAAAAAACCAAGTTGAAATGAAATGCTGGGGTTTAACCCTGCAGGGAGCTAAGCACCACACAACCATTCACTTACTCCCCCACAAGTGGGGAGCAATTATTCCTCTCTGGCAGGTCAGTGTAAGAAGTTGAAAAGTCTTTGACTGTGTGTCAGCAGTGCTGAACTACTCAAACATCATCAACGTGTCAACAAAATTGTTTTTCTCCTAAGTCCAAAATATGGTACCATACCAGCCACTATGAAGAAAATTAACTCTTCTCTGGTTGATAACAGAACATAAAGAACTGACAAGTCTCCTGTTCTCCCACTTAGCACCTGACAATCCTACAATATGAACCCTTTCTTTTCCCCAGAAACACACATCAGATCAACATTCAATATTCCCTACTGAGCAGTATTTGTTTATTAACACTCCCACTCAAAACAATTCCCTACAAAATAACAGATTTAAGGGCTAGAGCCCCATAAGTTAAAGATTACACTTCCAGAAAGCACCTCTGAGATTCAGAGGACTGAGTTTTATCACTTGTGAACTGCATCCCTCAAATCTGAGCTTTTAAACAGTGACCATTAAAAATACAGGGTAAAAACCGAGGGTTTGAGTTTAAAACACTTCACTCGATGCACAGCACCTCAGTACACTGAATTTGACAGTCTGTCTTGGAAGTAATGCTTTATTGATATTTTTAGTCATTCCCATATTCCATTAGCAGCCTTAGTTTGGTAGCATTTCCATAAAATCAATACCTAGGATGCATCCACCTGCCCCTAAGCAATAGCCAGATACTAGTAGATTTCATGATCTTGAGAAACATAGGCCTGGTCCCATGGGTGGATGGCATCCCCTGGGACACTGTCCTAAGGGATAAATGACCTGATCAGAACTGAAAGCTCTTTAAGGACATTTGACATAGAATGGAAGAGCTCTTGATGCTCATATGTAAGAAATCAGGCAATCCCACCCCCATGAGTGTTTAAGGACAGGCTCGACAAGGCTTTAGGCAACCAGACCTAGTGAAAGACATCCCTGCCCATGGCAGGGGAGTTGGACTAGATGAGTTTCAAGGTCACTTCGAACCCAAACTGTTCTATGATTCCACCATTTTGCTATAGGCAGGCTTCTAGTTTGTCTTCCATAAATAGTTCACAGACTAGCAATTTGAAGATCAACCTCCTTAAAAGCACTGCAATTGGAAATGATGATTAGAACAAATCAGTCAGCTGCCAAAACCTGAAACTACTGTGCTTTTTTTTGTGTTCCTATTAATTATGTCAAACCCAACTAAAAAGGAACATAAACTTGGGATTTCATCATCATCTCGTTATAGTTGAGACCTTTTTCCTGGACTTACTACAGCTTTTGACTAAAGTCAGAAAACTATACCAATAAGACCTATTAGACAGGCAAGGCAAAAGCATTGAAAAGGCTGGGAAAATGTGTTCATAATATAAAATTACATGGAAACCAATTTAGATCACACTATTTCATTCTTTGCCCTGGTC
Organism: Aquila spilogaster; assembly: GCA_024606505.1. Classification (NCBI taxonomy): domain Eukaryota; kingdom Metazoa; phylum Chordata; class Aves; order Accipitriformes; family Accipitridae; genus Aquila; species Aquila spilogaster. The sequence goes on along the minus strand of JANHGO010000001.1, from coordinate 82,702,514 downwards.
ATTTCAGAAAGGGTAAGTGTATTTGGCAGAATAATTAGGTGAGTAAACAGGAAGCATAAACATATATCTTATTTATAATTTCCTACCCAACATTCGTAGGTTTCTTCAATTCAGAAGAACTCTTAACCATTTCTAGAAATTTCACAGAAAAGAGAGTTTGAATAGTACGTAAATTATTCATTTTCTAGAGTCATGTAACTCCATTCCAATCACATAAAAGAAAGCTGACATGGCCTGAGAAGGTGATAAATGCATTCAGTTGTAAAGCCAGGAACAGAGGACAAGAGCACTTAGGTTCTACAAAGCAGAAAAAATGCTTAGAATAAGATTTGAACAGAAAACAAGGTGGTAGCCTATTGATTAAGTTAGACCCTTATTGAAAAGGAATCAAATTTTGATCTATTCAGTCACTATTCAACCTTTATAAATCAAAGAACTAACAGCAGTGAAATGTTCCAAAGCATATTCACACTTTAAAATACCACTCAGCAGTTACTGCTCTAGTCCTGTGGCAATGCTTCAACAACTTCACGCAATGAATACAGATTTAGCAGATGCCTTAGCCATAAAAAAAAGAAGAGTAACGCATCACAGCATGTAAATAATCTTACGTAGCTACCTACAGACACAAAACCAACCAGGTAATGTACATCTTAACACATATCATGGAAGTTTTGGGTGATTTAAAATATAGTATGATTCCACAAGTAGGACTTAAATAAACTGGCTTCTGTCTGCTTTGCAACAAAAGCACTTGACACAACATACACTGGACATTATAATGGAGCGATGTCAGCACATCAAATGATTCAATACACTGAAGTTTTCACAAATGAATAAAAAAGTTGAACTTTTTAATATAGCTGCTGGAAAACTTTTGTTAGTGAAAAGAAATTCCATAATCTATCAGAATGGAAAGGCCCGGGAAAAACAGCTGGGCACTGAGTGTGGTCTCACTGAGCAGAGCAAGCTCCTTGAGCATGTGTAACATCCTCCTTTACCCCAAGTGGAGAAGCACAGAAGTAAGCATATGAGCCACAGATGTAAAATGGCTCACATCCTCAAGAACTGAGTAAAGCACTAATTTACACGCATGCATGCATGCCACATGTACACGAGCATAAACCTTGAAGTTCAAAGATCTCTGGTAAAAGCTGTATATGCAACAGATAGCAGTGCTTATTTCTTTTCACACAAAAAGAATAGCTAATATATATTTCCTTCCTTTCAGAGAAATGTATGTAATTAAAGCCCATCTCATGTGAAAAACTATTTTCCTCTGGCCTTTAATTTCCTTCCATTCATGCTTTAAATTGGTTCATGAGTTGTTTCATTGTTTTCATACTCTCAAGTTCTAAATCATGACCTGACTGCAGTTACTATGAAATGGACTTCTCTTATTTAAATTTCCTCTCATACTCATTTTCAAGATGGAGCTACAGGAGCAAGAAAAACGGGACTAAAAGTCAGGTAATACCATTTTTGAATGAGCTTGCTAGAAGAGCAAATGGTCTATGTTACAAACTGGGAATGTATTTATTCAGTTTATAACTGAATTCGTATCATAAACATAACATTTTTCTTCAAGTCACTCCAGCAAGTCCACTCAGACTTTTATTACTGAGAAATAAAACTATAATTGTGGATCTTTTTAGAGCAGGCCTATCTAAAGATAACCTAAAATATTTTAAACTTAAGATGACCTCAAAACAAAATTGGTCCTTAACTACACAACATTTTAGAACTTGTTCCGAGAATACATAGAGAATGCTGGAAGATATGGATGAAATGAAGTGGGAACAAACGAAGTAGGACAAATCTGATGTATTTCTGCTTTGGAAAGGAGTGGTGCGGTAAAGAAAGGAAAGCAGAAATGAATTAAGAGCAAACTGATCCTGCTGACATCACTGTATTTTGCTATTCTGAAGTAATCTACAGCTGGGAAACTTCTACTCAGATCCAAAACATGAGGAATGCAAGAAAGAAAAGAAAACAGGGTTTTCCTTTTAAATAGATCAAGAATAAAAATCGGGTCTTATGGTTTTGGTTGTATCATCTGGTAATAAAAGCACACCTACCCAAGAACATTTTTGGCTTCCTTCTTCCATTATTAGCTACATGAAAAATCTCTTTCACCTAGAAGCTATCATTTCAAAAAATGCCATGGTAAAATCTCCACGAGCACAAAAAAAAAAAGTATTACAATCTCAAAAGAGCTACATCCAGAGGGAAAGCTCCAAGCATATATAAATGCCAAAACTTACTTGAATAGCTTCAGCTTTTCAGCATTATCAGTTGTGCGCTCACCAGGGAATCATCTGACCACTGGGATTTTGCACATCTGATAGCAAACTTAGAGATCCAAATACAGACTGTGCAGTTCGGGAAGGCTATGTATGCTTCTGACTCCCAGTAGGAGCTAAGGGTCACAAACTAGCACGCAGATTAAAATGAAACACACACATCAAGATTTCAAGGCACAACGAAGGCAAATTTTTTAAGTACAGTTTCATGGTTCATATCACTCCCTTTTCTCCAGATAAGTGCCCTGATATTTTGTAAGATGAGAAGCTCTACTCAACATTATCATGTAGAGAATTCCACAGGGCAATTAATTTGAAAGGCAAAGCAGCTAAGAAGACATAAATAAAGGATTGATTCTGTTAAACCATAGAATAAGAGTATAAAAAAAACAGAGAGGCACACTAGAAGCACACTTAATTACTGTTGCTTCATTGCAACACAGCTCATTTTGTCAGGTGAGCCTCTCCTAGAGATGCAGACAAACTGGTTTTACTAGGTAGCTCTTGACCTTTGGCTTCCTCTGAGCTCTAAGGGCAGAAGCAGCAACAACCTCACTGTAAGTTGGACTGAAAATAAGATGAATTCTCCGTAGCTGATTCGATTTGCAAGTTTGGGCAACAGTTTCTAGATTCCCCAGTAGTCATCAATTAGGTTTTGCTGATGAGGTTGGAAATACCAAGAAATATTGTAAGACTTCTCAACCATTCTGCCTTTCCAGAGATGGCTTAGTTGTATCAACCTCAATTCTATTTCTGCATGCACTCTCTAGAGTTGCCCCTCTCTTTACATTAAAGAGGCCTGAACATCAACTCTGATAAAACACATTTGTTAGAATTCTAGAGCTAAGGCTTTGCTGTTCTAACGTAGATCTTACTTGTTTACCATTGAAATTACTCAAATTTAATTAATTTAGCAAATATGGTTAAAACAGAAAGAAATTGAAAGCCAGAAACTAAGACAACTGTTGTGAACAAATGAAATATCAAAAACACAACGAAGTGATTGATTAAAATGTTCCCTTCGGCAAGCGGTAAATAAACGACAGCATGAACTCCCATTTGGCTCAGGAACTGAAGCCAGCACTGCTCACCTCAGTAGCTGCCAGTAGGATCATTGATTACAAGGGTTCAAACTCTTTGCTAGCTCACTAATATCAAAGCAGGGAGATTAATCACAGGCTGCAATTCAGAGAAAACTGTCACAGGACCCATCACTGCTTCTGATCTATGAGGGCTAGATTTACCTTCAGCAGCTTTCATTGATGAGTCTGGCAGAACAGCTTGTGCTCAGATGAGTATGCCCACTGTAGTTTTACTAAATCCCTCTAAGAATCTCACTCCATAAAACTTTTTAAAGTCTTTTTGGAAACATGAAGTGCTTTTTAATCTTTATTTAACCTAATTCAGATGGTATGAGAAGCAGTCAATCCACAAAAATACAATCAGATCAGACCCGTAATTATAGATTAGGCATGGGGCTACTGGAATCACTTGAAAATAGCATTACATTCCATGCTATAAAGCAAAGTGAAAAGAAACAGCTGATTATTACTATCTCCTACTATAGTGGTGTGTTCAGCTGACTTTCCAAATTTGTGCCACAGTAACATCACAGAAGGATCTCCAAAAGATTATGCATTTTAATCAAAGGGATGAAATCCATAAATAATATCATTATTATTATTTTACAATAAACTTTAAAACAAGCACATTGGAAAGCTTACTGATAAAATTTTGCTTCAGACAGCTCATGCAAAGACTTCCAAGTGAGAAAGATGGTTAAGGTCCTCAGCAACATAGAACCTTCTCTGGTTCCAAGGTCCCCCAGTCAATAAAATTACAGACAATTAATTTGGGGTGTCCTATTTTAATTACTGATACACTTTTCCATGCCGAATTTGAGGCTTCCATCCACAGGAATCATCACTACTATCATATGTAGAACAGCATTATATTCCAGGCAAGTGAACAGGCCCTTTCAGAGCCCACTTTCCTACCTCTGATAGGCGCAGGGTTTTTTGGCCTAACCAACTCAAGACTTTTCTTACATCAGCAACTTGCACTGTTAAGAGCTTTGTTATTTTTTGTTACTTCCCTAGTAGAAGGAGAAATGGCTTCCTTGGAAACACTGACACTCTTTGGCAAAAGATAAAAGACACACCACAGCTAGTGCTGCTAGTGTCACGAGCTTGTGAGTTCTCTGTTATTCCTCCTGACATACCACCTTCTCAAAAATAAGAAAAGTTTTGGAAACTCTATACAAACATTTTAACAAAAACAACTGCAACTGAAACCTGTCATTTTCTTCCCACAGAGAGGCATCTATATTATTAGTAGTCACACCACATTTCATATTCATTTTCCTAAGTCCAGGTGACACTTTTTCAAAACCGAAACTCTTTACATGACCACAGTATCCTTCCTGCATTTGGAATCTTGTAGTTGATTCCACTCTATACAAAAGCATCTCTTCCACAAGAAGAGCAAAAATGAATTAGCTCCTCTTAACCATTTAGCTTCCTGTGCTGAAATCCTTCAAAAACTAAAACATTCCCAAAACAGAAAAAAGCAAAATAAAATGCTCTACAAGTTCTGAAGTTATTTGATATCTCTGTTGCCAACTCACAGCAAATCTGTTTAACTGTATTCCCAAGAAGGTTGAGGCTTCTCACTTCATTCCAGGTGCTCCAGAATGATCTCCACCCCTTCCCCCTGACCAAAAAAAAGAACAAGAAGCTATTGAAATTTCCCTCTGCTCCGTATTTCAGGAGTGTTATTTTCAAACTAGACCAAAGAAAACCTTATAAAAAACACAATAAGGTTATACCTGAAAATAGTTTGCTATCAGCAGTGGTATAGGCAACCAAGTGAAAATAAAACAAGAGATTCTGTATCTTTTTTACCAAAATCTTAAACATGTTGACAGCATTAAGCTTCTGTTTTCAATTGGAATAGCATCTTTTTTTATAAGTTTCTATTTACTGTAAATATTGTAGTACTGAGCATACAAGCTTAACTTGATTAGTCTCTACAATGAAAATAAAAATGAAGATCTACCAAGGTCGTATGCTTATATCCTTGACAGCTTTCCAGGATTCTACCCAAATCCTCTTGGGTACTTCAATGACAAACCTTCACAAAACTCTTGGGAAATTATTTTGGTGGGTGTTCCCATACAAAGTAGAGAATATAGCTTCTCAACAGCAGATTGACTCTGATTGCACAACTTATGCTAGACAATCTTAACTCTCAGCAGGATTTTCAAAGAGAATATTGACTTACTGTCCCTGTGTCTCAAACCAACAACCTGTAAATCATATGACAGAGTACGAGGGACATTTATTTCTGAGGCCGGACTGGGAGATAAAGAATAAAGATGCCTCTAAAAAAAGATTGAAACTCAAATCATTGATTTCTTGAGACAAAATTAATAAAGTTTTCTCATCCTCTACACTTAAATCTTAGGTTTCTGTGCTGCCAAAAACTTTTTTGCCGGTTAAAAATTAGATATAATGCCAAGTAATCCTTAAGGAAGTTTCTACTGTTAAATGTTAACCCATATCCAACTTTTTGTGGCTTTTTCCTTTTTTTTTTTTTTTTAATTCTTTTCTGTAGCACATTGTTAAGAATTGTTTCACAGAACAGAAACAAAGTTATGCTTAGCAGAAATTCTACTTCAAAAGACTTAAGTTCTCAATACTTTATTCTATAAGAAATTTAAATCCTTCTAGAACATAGAATCATAATCCTTGTTCCAGCGTTGGCTGCCTTGAGCTGTAACCTACAATTTATGATCAAGCTATACATTTTTCTCTTGACAGATTGATAGCTTGAACCTTTCTCCTTTCCAGATGCAAATATGAATCAAGATAGGGAAAGAAACAAAAGACAATGAATAGAGAGAAATCTTTGCAATAATTAATTCTGGTATGGTCTTGTAATGTAGAAGTACCTGCTCTCAGAACCACTGAAAACATGTTTAAATAGAAAGAAGTGTCACAAAGATGAATGGAAGGTGAAAAATGTCATACAACTCATTCCACACCTAGTGGGTAAACAGCATGAGTCACCACAGAGGATACACTGCTCAGAACTGCTCAGTGCTGGCATCTTTCAGCTTCCAGCTAGTAGCATTGTCATCATTACATTCCATTTCCACAAAAACTAGATTTAACCAATGACAAGTTGTAAATACCATCCTAGAAGGCCATAACATTCAGTGACATATTAACAGTAACCTTGCTTGTGACCTGCTATTGCCTCAAAACAACCAAAAAAAAGGTCTTATATATTCTGAAGTATTATATTATTGATCTCTAAGGATCCACTATCCATATATGCAGATTATAGCTCCATATTTTCAGAGACATTATTCTTTTCCATTAAAAATTTTATTTATTTGAATTCAAGCTGAAGTGAGGCTGATTTTGAATTGATGGAAGAGAAGAATTCTATCTTTAAGTCATAAGGCTTGTATATATATATATCCTCAACACTCAGAAGAGGCACATGAGGAAAGAACAAAAGCATTTCTGAACATGAGCCAAAATAATTATTGAACTGATGTGCACATCTACAAGACTCCTTAAGTTCTATAAAAAATAAGGAATTTCTCATTAAATTCACTTGACTGTTACTAAGTTACTGAAATTATTCTGGTTAAAACACATGGAAAAAGTATGATGTGTTTCTCCAAAGCACTATTTAAAAATGAGGAAGTAGAATCTAACAAGTTCTTCAAAGCAAATTGTCTTGAGGTAGAATGATTTAGTCCATTTATTTTAAATGAAGGACATCAATATTCAAGATATCTTAAGACACTGAAAAATAAAGTATGGTCCTCCTCCACTCCCCATCCTGTCAAAGTACAGATTTCTTATGATAGATTTAAGACAAAAGACATATTGAGAACTACAGTTTTGAAGTGAAGCTTCTTTGTTTCAAACTGTAATTTGAAATGCCAATTCTCAATGGAAAGATTTGTTTTGAAATGTAATTTAAATGATTTTAAAAACCATCATTCTTGGGTTCTGATGAATTACAAAAGTCTTCCCAATACAAAAGATGCTAGTTTCATATATTTAGATTCTTCCATGTTTAAGTTTGGAAATGAGGAAGAATTTCACAGGTTTTCCAACCATTTTCTTTATTTTAAAAAAGCATTTCAACATCAATGCATTGGTTACTACGCCTACAAAAGCAACAGAGCTCTGCATGCAGTTTCTTTTATATTAATGTTTTGTGGTTTAATTATTGTTAAAGTTAGCTGAAAAACATCCATTCATTAAGTAGCTTGACAAATGATTGAAGTATCTGCTGACTAGCACATTTACTGAAGGAAGAGTACATATGTTTTGCTATGTAGATTAATTTATCTTGAGGATGAGGTAGTTTGGCACTTAGTGGAGAATGACCATATCTTTACAGAGCAATATCACTGTAGAACACAAATCAGCTCCTGATCTTAAAGAAAAGCAATTGTGAGGGCACTTCTGATCCATTACTGTGGATACATTGACTATTATTCATTGACTGTATTTCATTCACTAACAGTAACCCTGGCTGTTAGCAGCTTCTTAGATCAGAAACTTTCGAGCTCATCAGGTGATTAGTTATATCATATATATGTTGTCTGATATCTATGATTTGCTGAGTGCGCTACAGTGTATAGGATTAGGAGTAATGATAGTTTTGAATTTTTTTTATTTATAATTGTCTAGTGCTGTGCTTGACAGTCACATTACCAAAACATTAATAATAATTTCTTCTCAGGCAACGTGATATACCAGTGCTTTTACAGTGCTTTCAAATTTATTTATAACCATTTTTACCTGCAATATTTTTTTCTCAATTACATAAAGTGTAGTAAATTTAGTATTACCTTGCACCCATACACACTTAATTCCATCAACTCCAGCAAACATAAAAAGCAACTGAAGGGAAAATAAAACAACATTCCTCACCTGCTCAACACCTGATTTGAGGATAATTTCTAAGGGTGCATGGCACTTGACAAGAATCTGTAGGCCAAGATGCCTGTTATACTGGGCAAAGTTTAAGGCAGCAGTGATGATTCTGAGGGCCAGCTGATAGTAGTGATTGACTACTTACAAACCTAATTATTGCCTTTTGCTATGCCACAGAAGATGCTCCACTACAGGTGAAAAGGTAACAGGACAAATGGTAAAGCTGACAGTAAATAACGATTCATACATTTTGTTCAGTTAAATATTTTGTGTCCAACTCATTTTGCCAAAATTAGACGTACCTTAAAAGTCACAGTCAGAACCATATGTTGACAAAATGGTCTTCTGAAAGCACTAAGTCCAGACAGCACTGGTAGATACACATACAGATGCTCACTGTGTTAGTCAAAAAAGAACCAATTTTAACAAAGTAATTAATAGAAGACCTGCTGTGTCCCACTTTTAATACAAATAAACACAAATTCAAAAGAAATCTACTTATTCAGGCAGACAAATCCGTATATGAAATCTTTCCATTACAGCATTTCCATTTAACTTCAAGTAACAAAGCATGCAACAGTATGCAAAGTAAGAAAATAGATTGTCTTTTAACACTAAAGAGGAAAATCCCTGCCTAGACAAAACATACTGATGCTGCAAGTCTCAGGAACAGGGGTCACTCACTTACTGATATTTGGACAGGGATGAAAACATTTGTTGCTGCTACACAAGAGCTTCTAACACTGATAGTGCTGATCGTGGAAGTACAACAACTTTTTCTATATTCTACTGCCTATCAGATACTTCAGCAATATTATATTTACCCAATACAACTATAATTAGCTTTTTTTTTATAGGACACTGAACAATTTATTCACTTCAATAACATTAATATCCATATGAAAAAAAGACAGGAATTAACTTCCATCTGTGCTGAAGTACCCAGAGTATGCTTCCTGTGACAATCTTTCATCTCCTAGCACTGCTCTACCAATACAAAAACTCCAGAGAGAAGCATGAGGCTGTCTATATGATGGTAAGACTCAGGCAAGTCATGAAAGCAAGGACCACTTCGATCAGAATTCCCTTTCAAGAAGGGAAAGACCACTGTTTTTCTTCTACTTTAAGACAAAAAGTAGTCACTGCCTTTTTGGTAGTTAATTTGCTTTGCAAAGTATAAACACACAACACATGCAATAACTTCATAGAAACAGCATATAAAATATACTTGAATTAATCACAGTGCGCATTTGACCCACTTTCATCTTCTGAGCACGGTATTTCAGACTTTTCTCAAAAGCAATAGTCCATTCAGATTTCTTCGGTGGCAGAAAACACCCTTGAAAAATGGTTATCACCATTTTTATCATGGATTTGTTTGGTATTCTATTTAAAGCTCTGTTTCCTCTTGGTCATTGATTACAGCAATGATCCAACATTCATCTAAAAGAATCAGTTTCTGGTCCTCAAATCAGCAGGTTTTTTTCAAAAGGATAACAAAAGTCCACTCTAAGAACTCAAAAGTTACATTGCAAAAACCTAATAGCAATTTTTAACCACTTTTTCCATCAGATATTAACAACAAACAACAGAAACATTTTCCAATGATTTTCCACAAGGTTCTTAAAGGATTGAAGAACACTTTTTCGATATTTAGAAATACAATGGGGAAAGACGTTGTTTCAATCCCATTTTTGACCTACTGTTTTTGCAGTATTCTTCTGCCAGATTACATACTTAAGGTATTGACAATACCTCAGAAGTGTGTCAAAGGATTGAATTCACCTTGCCTACCTTCATTCACACATCTTGTAGTTTCATTCAAGCCAGTGAGTTAAGCCATTTTTGGACCTAGAGAAAATTTTTGAAGTTACATTAATTCATTATTACTGTCCTTCCAATAGAGATTAATTTCACAAATATTAAATACTAAATTATACCTGCAGATGCAAGGAGTTGTAGTTGTGTTTAATTGGAACACCACGTTAATCAACATAACAGCACGAGAAATCAGGTTGCACTTTGCTAACCCTCCTAAAAAAAAAATACTTCCGCATGTAAATCACCAATGAAGAAAACTACAACACTGCATGCTTAGTCAAAATACTCAAGTGTATGTTTTTCAAAGAGTAACTGACTTGTTTCTTAATATGAGGTATTTGTTTATATTGTAAAAGCCACAATTTTGAAATCAGGTTATGGCAGACTGAATTACTATGTGCTCCATGCTCATGTTTCATGTGACTGGAGAATCTGGATCAGATCATATCACATCTGATTTATTAATATATTTAGAGACAAAAAAGACATTTATGCACCCTCAGCATTCCTTTATCATCTAGGTCTGGTTGAGCAAAACACTTTCTGAGATTGATTCTCTCTTCTTCACATATCTTTTTTTGACAGTCTTTTTTTCCTTTTGTCTTCTACTGACCTTTCGTTATCTTCTAACATTTGCATCTCTTTCCCTTAACTGTGCATTATATACACTATTTTATTTCCACCTCAAATCTGCTATTCTATAGCCTGTACAGAAAGATGGTTTCTCCAAAGCCCTGAGGTTCTCTTAGTTACAGGCAAGTGGACCACGACCACGTTATCTTTACCAGGGCAATTTTTCATGGCTTTACTCATTAATTTAGATCACACTGTATTAAATCATGTAATCACAGACCTTAGTTTTTGAAAAAAAATCAGAAGAATGCAAGCGCATTCAAATGTTTTTTCCTCAATCAGGGTCTTTCTAGACCAATACAGCATTCTGTAACATCATCACTTAACATTTTGTCTATTATTTTAAATTGCATATACAATTCATATACAATCATATGATACGCAATATACCATTCTATATCATTATGATAAAATGTTATCTTTTATTAATAATAACTTTGTTTGCTTGGTATAACGCCAGTGGAGTCCAATGGGATACCTGAGATAAGCATCACATGCATCCAAATAGGCTGTACTTACTTGACAAGTATTTTTTATTTTTACCACAAGTTTAAATAAGTCCAATCAAAACATCAAAGCTTTAAAAGATCAAACTGCAACAAAAATCAACTTTAAAATAGCACTTTTTAAAAACGGTGAGATCTCATGAGCTTTACAGACAAGAATCAATCTATCACCTCCTCTTTAAAAGTAGGGTACTGCAGAGATGCAATGCAATGTATAGCAGGTCATTACATTGCATAAAGTATGGGTCTGGTGATCATGTCTACTAGAAGACCAAGCAGGTTACAGAGCCATAAACAGCAGTATTCAGAAGTAATAGAAATAAGAGCATACAAAGAATCTCAATTGACAAAATGGAGTAGAGCAACTATTTCAGCTCTAACAAGGGGTGGTTCAACAGCCAACGCTTAGCCCAGCATAAATCCTAATGGTTAAATCTCAGACAGAAACATGCATTTTACACAGCCATAGGGTGCAGGCAAGCCTGACCAGCAGCTATGACTGGAAGAGATCTTCCATCTGGAGGAAAAAAAACAGAGAAAGAGACATAGGACTTCACCAGAAATTTGTTCAGATGCACAGAAGAGGAAAATTTCAAGAGGATTCTGGTTATGTGCATTAAACTCTTAAGACCTCAATATCATTCTTCACCTTCTGGGTGAAAGCAATCCTGGTCAGTCTGTGAGATATTTTCAGGCTCTTAAGGGAAATGTTCGTTTGTGAATACAAAGCCACTAAAATTTTCCAGATAAAACACAAAAATACTGCATCATTAAAAAAGTAGTTTCATGTGTGGGAGCTCAAAGCCAGTGAAGTAACATAAGCTCTTTCTAGTCTCTGTTCTGTCACAGCCTGTCTAGGGCTTGGAGCTCACTTGCTCCAAATTTAAAATACCTACAAAAATGGTTTTTTTCTTTTGGGGTTTTGTTTTCTGTTGTTTTTTTAAAACAACCTTTAGCACAGGTTGTCCAAATGTTTGGTCTCCTCTAGTGAAAAGCAGTGTTTACAGCAAGGACCTTTACTTTTTGTTCAAACTTTTAACATCTATTCTTTTGTATCTCTTTCATTCAGAGTAGTCCAACTGAAGTCATTCTGATTATATTGTCACTATATATCTCTTTAAAAAAAATTGGTTGCACAGCCCTGAGAAATCTCTACTTGAAAAATCTGCAAAGCAGTACAAACACTGAGTTTGAATAGAGAAATGTAACTAGCGCAGGCCTTCAGCCCTGTTCCTTCACAGGGTTCATAGCTCTGGTCTCAGATTAGCAGCTGACCTAAAGTTTGTTCTCATTTATTTATATATGTATTTACTTCGGATTTTGTGCAGAATTATGGCTTGGTAATATTGACCCAAAGCATAAATATTGGCATAATTCTGTGTTTCAATCTGATGCCTAGTGTTTTGACTTATGAATTAATCTATTTGCTTCTGTTATTTTTTATGCAAACAGAATATTTAAACAAAAATTATTTAAGAAATTATTTTACATGTAGACAGGCCACGTTATCAAAGATTGCATTACTCTCTAAGTTCTCCAAGGGGCAGTGTGGGAATGCTTTCAGTGAGCTTAAATGCACTGTTCATTGTTCTTTTGATTATTTCAGTTATACTGGGTCAGGATTTTATACTTCCCATAGGCCACAGCTTTGTTTTAAAGTCAATAATGCACCCAGCTACATCAAAGAGTCCTACTTGCAGCCTTTTAATAAGAGCCCTTAAGATGAATTGCAGCATCGTTACTGTTTATTTTTTGGATTGTCCTTGGCACAGCTACATCGTCCTTGTTATTCAAAGGAAAAGGCAGCCCAAGTCATAAAAGCCACACTGCCCAGTTTAGAAGGATGCTTCCAGGCTGCAGAATTAATCTTCTGATCTTTGACCTCATATCTGATTCAATCTTACAGAAAAAAAAAAAAAAAGGCTGTCATTTTAAAAGCACTTAAACTCTTCTCACAATGTATCGTATACTTGGCAAAACTGAAATTAGTACCTTAGACATGAAAGCTGTGACTAGCCACCACTAAATACTGCCATTTCAGGCACTTGTACAGAAACAGCATCCTAGGTTTAGCTTGCCCTAGAGTCAATGCCTAAAAAAAAGATTATTCTGCAATGATACAGGCTTTGGTCTTACTATGCGTGAGGAATGTCCAAAGAATCTAACACATGTCAGCAAGCTGCCCCAAAATGGAGTGAAAGATACAGGCAGACCACACTCACATTTCTTACTTTAAAAGCAGAGACGAGTAAGGACATGATATATCTGAAAATACAGATATTCAGAAGATGCACAACTCAAAAAAAAAAAAACTCAAAAACCTGGCAATTTCCTATGAAACCCAAGCCTGACAAAAGCAGAGAACCAAAAGTATTTTTCTTGCACCAAGTCAGTAGAAGATAAAATTTTGCCACAGAAAAGTCTTTGAAGATAAGAGCTTTTCACATTGGGATGTTCTTACAGATAGCAAAAATGTCCAGATTTACTATTATTGTTAGAATTCTTACAGTGAGTAGAGCTCTAGAGGGTAACAGCCCCAACAACTAGAGAAAGGTGAGACCTACTCTGTGGGAACAGGACAGTAACTATCTCTTGGGCTTTACCACTCCACCAGGCATTTGGGGCAGGTCACAGGAAAATGAGGCAAAGAGATGATATTCCTGGGCCTGATCCAACCTGGTAGTTCCAGTCTCTCTAAATTTTACAAAGGAACTAGCCTCAAAAAGCACAGCCCTAGCAAATGCTTTCTAGTCCTTACATTAATGGCCAGTACCATTCACAGACCCTTCAAAAAAAAAACTAAACAATAAATAAAACTAACTTGTTCTCCAATCAGAAGGGCTGTAGAACATTAGCAATGCAAAAATCCTATTACCTCTTCCAGAGTTGCCATCCTCCATGAAAGTATAGAGGAATTACAAGCAGACTCATAACAGCACCATAAATGGAAGGAAATTAAGATTGTTTACGTAAAAGAGCAACTTCTTGAGCTAAAGCAGTAGAAGTTATGAAAGGATCAAACATGGCCCCAGTTTGAAGCAAAGAGCACTATCATAGAGATCCAATCCAGCACCAATTGGATAGATCATTGATACAAAATATTTTGAGAAGGGCTACCTGAAAACACTCACAAAGGAATGGTTAATACAAAACGGTAACATTTAAATCACCAATGGATTCTATATCAGAGGGAGAGCTTAGTATAACAACATATATTTTTAGCTATAAGGTACATCAATGTGGCTTCAAATCTATCTGCTCAGACATCAGTGCCTTCCAGGCACTTTCATCCAGGTCCGACAATTGAGTACTCAGCACACACACCATCACTTGCTTATAAACAAGCAATTTCTTCTTGCAATAATTATTTAGAGAAACAGAGGATTTGCCCAAATCTGTAATAAGGTAAAAGTAAGTTTGTGATTTGCCTTATTTTCACTAGCAGGTTCTTTTCAACCAAGAGAACAATTCTTAGTCAGGCAGAAGTCTCTCTGGAGCTGAAGTCACCTGACATAAAGCAACAAGACTTCCCTGACATAACAGGAGAAAGGAAGTATTAGTTACTGAGATTAAAGTTTTAAAAAAAAAGTTCAGTTTCCCATACATAAATTATTTCAGAAAGAAACTACAACCAGTCACTACCAAATGCCAGCATGAAGCAATGCTTCCTGTAATGTCAATTATTATTTAATTGTGGTATAGGTATGAATGGAAGCAAAAGTCATTACTCTTTGATTTGATAGCAGAGAGATTATGGTATCTTTCAAGAGTGCTTGAAGAAACAAGTGCAACTTAGAACTGTCTAGACCCTTTCCAGCATTATATAACCTCATACACTTCTTCCAAACAAACAGATTTCAATAGCAGAAAAAGGTTCATGCACACCAAGAGTCTAAGTACTTTGTAATGGAAACAGACAGATGCATTTTGCTTGTGATTATTATATTACAACAATTATTGTCAGCCCCAAGAGAAAAATCTGGAAAGCTGGATGAGCAGATCAAGATATAAAAATAAAAAACAGACTTGCATCTGAGCCCTTTATTCTGCATTCATTTATTCATTCTTTTGTTTTCATTTGGAGATGCCAGATGCAAGCTTACTTGCAACTCGAGTTGCCTCATATTTCAGCATTTTGTTCATTTTACCTGAGTGGATGCTGTCTTCCCTAAATGAAGATGTACCACCTCAGGATAGTCTTCAAAGCTTCATCCACTGTTTAAGAACAAATCTAGGTTTCTTACAACAAGACTCACTGAAATAGTGTCTGCCTCCACACTACTCGGTGAGAAGACCAACATTTATCTACTGAGCACAGACTAAACTTTGCCCTAATAGAAAAATTAATAATGCCCTCTAGGATTCTTCCCTGCTGTCATCACTGTAATATCCAACGGCTTTGCAAATATTAACTATTTTTTCCTTTATGAAACTCCTAAGAGAAGTTTGCAAGTGGTATTCCCTATCTTACCAAGGCATAATGTAGATAGAGTTTAGGTCAAAAGGACCTAAAATTAGTAGATTCCTAAACTACTGCCTGATTTTTAATGACATATAACACTATACAGATCTTCACACATACAAAGCAGAGATCCACGTTAATTTAGTGAGCATTGTGTGTTCAAAAGAGTTCAAAATCTCTGAAAAGCAGACTGTATACTTACTAACTGGATATGTGAAAAAAAGGGAGAACTTGTGCATCCCATTCATGAAAGTTTCTTGCTTAATAACAATAAACCTTCTGGGGAAAAAAAAAGCAGAAGAGCCCCCAAATATTCCATGGCATTCTTCACCTGTGTTTCTGCTTCTATCACTCTGCACTGGGCTTGCCCTAATTAGAAACAGGCCAGGCTTTCTGATGAAAACAACCAGCTGTGCTTCAGTCCCCTCAATTAAGTGCACTCTGTGCAATAGAAGAGTCAGAGGCCTATAGGAAAAAAAAAATCTTTCTAAATATTTACCATTCTTCTATGCTTCAGATTATAGTGCCTCATAACACAGAAATCACAGGGATCCAAGTGAGGCTATACGTACCAACTAAATCATAACACATCCTAAGCCTCTGTATTTCTGCCATTTTTTATACTTAATTTAGGTGTTATTAGGCATTCATATCAATATAACTAACCCAAAGTCTCTCTCTCTCATTTATGCAGTAAGATTAATAACTGAGGAAAGAATATTTTTAACTCCAGGTTCTTTGACACAGAAGTCATACTCTCCTGACGGAGATTTGCACTTACTGTACAAAGTTCCATTTCTTATCCACTGTACAAAACAAGACAGTATCTCTAGCCTTAATCTAAAGGAGACCTTCTAGCCTTAATCTAAAGGGGACCTGAGCAGTTCCACATCTGTCATGTGATTTGCTTCTCATTGGCACCACAAGGAGAGCAAGATTCATGACATATGAGTAGAAAACTGAAGCTCAGCTTGACTTCTTCAGCTCCCCAGACATCGCCCTAGGAAGCCTACAGTCCAGCTGGGTGCACAGAAAGCTGGTGCTCTATCCATATGGCTCTCCTGGCTACAGACCTTATCAGCTGCTCTCTGCAGTGGTTTCTTCTCACCTGCTTGACTGCCTCACACTTGGCAGTTACAGTTCTGTTACAATTCCACAACAACCACATCAGTACCTTAGCTCCAAAGACAAGCTAGATCTTCACTGCATAACATACAGTCTCTTTTCAATGAGGAAAGGAGTGAGAAAACCACATTTTGCCCCATCTTTCACACCATTATGTCCTCTTTTTCAAATAAGAACACAACAAAAGTTATCGAAAAGCCATCACATCGACTATGGTCTACCTCACAAAACACAGGCAACCTTTGTAACACAGAAGACATGCCACAAGCCTTGAGTATGTCAAGGTTTCTGCCACTTCTAGCTAGGATAAGAAACACAACATTGTTTCAGCCTTGCCCTCTTAAACAATACATTCACTGAGCATCCACAGCACTTAGGCTTTTCACTTTGCTAAGGGATAAGGAGCACCTGAGCAACAAAGCAAACTAAGAGAGGGTTTGTTGTGCAAAAGTACCAGCTCATCAGTGTAAAGTTCACCAGTCCCAGAAAAATAAGTTAGTTAATATTCATCAAATTAATGGAGAAGTACTCACACCACCAGTAGCAGCCAGTAAACTGTCCACCAAGTCCTCACTACCAGCAACAGCTAACTAATAGCAGGACCTCACCACCACCTCCTTAGTGCAAGAGCCATATATATAACATTCACATTAACAAGGTACAGCTGTGGAGCAGCTTTCCACAAACAAGTTACAGCTGTGTGTAGTAGCTGTAACTCCACCTTATTACATGCTAGTCACAAATTCAGGTAGAGTTCTGTGTTTTTTCCACACAAGGTTGCATTCTTCTAGAAAAGAATTTCCTGGTGAAAATGATTAAGGAATAAAACTCCTCAGTTTTCTTCCACCAGTGTAATTTGCTTGGGCCTATTGATGAGAAAAGATTAAGCATTAATTATCCTTTCCCATGTCCTTAGATGTTTACACACTGCATCCAGACAAACCTTAGTTTAGTGTTATAATAAACTTAATGGAGCATGCACAATGAGGTGGTTTTTTTGCCTTAACAGATACTATACTGCTTCTCTGTTGCAATAAGAGGGATCAGCATGCAACGAAACCTAACAAAAGACTCAAGGCTTTGGGTTTTATTTATTTATTTAAAGACTGTGACAGTAAAAATTACTGGGTCAGGCACTGGGCAATAGTAGTTACAGATTGCATTATAGTAAGTCCTTGAAATTCAAGCAACATCTGAGGCAACTTAGAAATGCAAACAACAGTTCTCTAGAAGCTGATCTACTCTAATCAAAAAGAGCTCTGGGTGCACCTGGAAATTAACCCTCCACCTGTGAAGCTAAGAGAAAACAAGCAACTTCTTTCCCCCCTTTGTTTCATCGCTGCTACAAATAATGTGCCTGCAATTCTTTTTTCCCCCCACAATATATCAGTACAGATGTAAAGTAAATCTGAGTTCAATGAGCTCAGCAACAAGAGCATAATACCTAAGACCTTAACACTGAATCAAAACCTTTTATCTGGGCTTATACTTACTGGACACAAGAACTTAAAATCATTCAGGTTACACTACATCATACAAAAAGTCATCCACATGGCCATACAAGATTTACTTTCTTAAGCAATTCAATCCTCCGCTCACCTCAAATTCCTGCTACAAAGTTGAATCCAACTAAGACTCAAGCACTGCCATTCGGAAATAATCTGACATGGGCACTGATGTATGTTCAAAGATGAAATTATACCAATTCCCAACATGGTAGACAAAAGGAAGAATGATTACTCTTGATGAAAGTCAACTCTACTTCTTATATGCAGATGGTTTTATTAATACTGTAAGGGAACTGTCCATCCATAGCAAAGCATGATGAAAGGAAGGCTGGTGAAGCTTTGCACTTCCACTCATACACCAAAGTTTATAAATCACACTGAATAAAATGAGATCCTCTCTCAGCACCAACAAGATGCAAGTATAAGACTGGCATATCTGGTAGTTGCACTGGCTGTGGCTTTTTGCATTAGGCTGCAGTTCATACAGTCACTGCTTTAGAGTAATCAAAAAGCAGCTCTGATCTGCCAGACCCTAATAGGGACCTGCAGTACAGGGGCACGTGGGAAATATCACTGATAAGCTGCTACAGTTATTACCTAGAAAAAATCAATTATCTGCTCTGAGGTAACAACAGTCTCTTGGATAGATGGGAGAGAAATAGCAGCAAAAGAGGATTAATGGAGCAGTTAGTATGGTATTGATTAGGCCTCTGGCTTGCGGGGCTCTGTCTGGATCTGGCTAAGAAGGAGCAACACTCAACCCTACCCAAATAACTGAATAGATGTTTTCGGAAATAAGAGGAGCAGATCCTGCATACAAAAAAAAAAAAACAGTGCATGTGGTGTCTCCTGTTTAATGTAGCTCACAGTTTCCAGAACATTAGCTTTACAAAAAATAAGTCACAGAATGATAGAATAGAATCATGGAATCATTAAGGTTGGAAAAGGCTTGTAAGATCATCCAGTCTAACCCAGAACCTATCCCCACCATGCCCACACCAACCATGTCCTTCAGTGCCACATCTCCATGGTTCTTTGAACACCTTCAGGGATAGTGACTCCACCACCTTCCTGGGCAGCCTCTGCCAGTGCCTCAACTACTCTTTCTGAGAATAAATATTCAACTGGAACCTCCCCTGCTGCAACTTAAAGCCATTACTTCTCCTATTGCTCATGTAACCGCATAAAATTTTCCATCTCATTCACCCTGCTTCCCTCCACCATTAACATGAACCATATTGGAGGTGAAAATTTTGTCAATAAAGCAAAAGTTTAGAGTAGAAACTACCAGAATATTGATTCTGAGTGGAAGGTATGTTTGCAACATTTCCGCAGAGGGAACACCTGAAGATTCGGTATTTTGCTGTCAGAGAAAATTGTATGTTTGTTTGGACTTTCTCAGAGCACAACAGATATCCAAACTTTGGCACTGGCTTCTTTGCCAATTCACAAAATCCAGGAATTGATGATTTCATATATATTATATGTATTACATTCAGGTGCATAGGTTCCAAGAATTCATCCTGGTATCAGCAAAATTTGTCTCTATTTTGTTTCTGACACAAGTGTATCTGTTCTTAGGGCAATAAGACACACATAATCAAACACCATACTGTTAATTGGTACATAACATAGTAGAGTAGAAAGTATCTTCATCCACTCACCTCAGCCAGACAGATATCCTTCAGAGAAAAGAACATACAAGCAGCAAAACTTAAATACATGTAAATCCCCTGTCATTTTCAAAAGAATGTGGCAAGATATGAACTACTGAAGATCATAATACTCTATCTTTTTTTTTTTTTTTGTCAAAAAAAACCTGTTTGTAGTAACTCATTCACAGAAGAGAAAAATATAATATAGTCCCTAAAGGTATTTTGTCTCCATTAGTCAATTGACAAATTATTTTTTCAGGTATCATACTGTTATCTGTGAATGAAGAGATGGTTCTACAGTCACTTACTCCAGATTAAAGAGCAGGCTATTTCAGAAGATACTACTCATCCTTGTGACCTCAGCTACATGCATTTATTTGTCTACAGTATAAACAATCAGGAATGGGTTCCTAGTTAGATCTACCCTTGGGATCACTACAGAGATGCACAAATCTGATAAAAAAAGGCAAGAAAAGAAACCAGGGTCAGGTGGTAAAGTACCATGCCTTTCAGCAAGGGCCTGCACCTCTGTAGATTAAGGTGAACATGAAACTGCAGATTCAGCTTTTTATATAACCCCCTTTTGTACCACTCAGTCTCATTATCACTTCTGTGCTGTTTTTTACAATTAAGTGCAATTCAATATTTATATTCAACTACAACTTTATAGAATCAAAATAGTTTCCAACATTCCATCTACTCTCTCCTTCATAAACAACTGCTGGTGCCTACCAGCACTCTGTTAGGTGCCTGCATCAGATGTATTATTTTGGTCACTGTCAGAAGCTCTTTGGAATTAGAGCTCTTGATTGTTTTGAAAATGCACATGGGTAACTAACATTTAGGGGAGCTTCATTCTGCACATCTCAGAAAGGCATTCTGCCCAGCAGTGATCCAGAGAGCAGGAATGGCACAATGAGAACAGGTCCTAGGAAAATGCTGCTCAGTACTGTGAGCATTGTACAACTATAAACATTGCCTCTTTAGCAAATGTAAATAGTTAAGTGACTTTACACTGCTTATTAGAAACAAATTTCTAGTTCTTCAGGGTAAATGAAGTGAGAGCAATGGGCGACTTCTAACATTTAATTTCACTTGGATGTGAGGAAATTGGGATTTTTAATGTTTGTTAAACTCTTCCACTTGCTAGCACGCACATTAAGAGCAAGCAACTAGTACCGATACAGCATGCAATTAACTGCAAGCAGAGGATCAGCAGCATAATGCTACAGTCAGCACTGGCAAACCTATAAATCACACAGATGTTGACAAAAATTTCAAAGCAACTCCAGGCCCCAGCTCACACATTGCATCTCAGTGACATCTGACACTTCTGTACTGCTTTTGGAAAAACAGTTCCCAGAAAAATGTAAAAGCCAATTCAGATGGGAGCTAGCTTTGGAACACTGATTCCCAATGGGACAACGCCACCTAAATCTCTAAGCCACTTTCCTAAAGATGCAATGCAGAGCTCAGTTTTTCATTGGCTAGAATGCTAGTTGCCCAAGTCTGCTTTGGCTCACTCCTTCAGCATATCAACAAATTTTCAGCAATTATCTCTCAATGTGTTATTTATGAATTTATATGCTGCCGACATTCTTAAGCAAGATGCATGCAGAAAAAGGTAGTTCAGAAAAAAAATCTGTAAAGTCAGAACACAATCTCTCAAAAAATAATTCAGTGTGAGTCTCAACACAAAATGACTTCTAGGCCTCAATTTCCCATTTGCACAACATAAGTATAATTGAAAAAAAACAAAGTAGAGTAAAAATATGAAAGAAGACAACATCAGTACTTTCAGGCCAAGCCAGGAAAGTACTTAGAAATATATTCAACTGAAGCACTTACATTGCAGCAAAAAGGTTGTATTGCAACAAATACAAAGCTGATATGCCTGAATAAACCATATAAGTATGCGTTATGCCGTATCCAGATCAAAATATATCAGAAGCATTAAGCATACACCAAATTGTCTTTGGTCAAAGTTAGTGTTCAAAACTTAAATGACTTCCTGAAATTTCCAAACTACAATATGTGGTAGCATTCAAAACAGTAGTATACACTCTTCCAACATACTGAAATTAATTTGGCTAAAGAAATCAGTCCCTTATACATTATCTCCCTATCCGCTATCTATTTGTAGCAATGACACTTAAAACACTTAAATATATTATTCATCAGAGTCTAGAAGCACAGACTCAGAAGTGGCTCCTTTATACACTCCACGGAAGAATTCAGTAGTGGAAGCCTGGGAACAAGGCTCAAACACTGTCTTTCATGCTGTGTGTTGTTTTATTTAAGTGAAGCGCTGTCCCAGCCATTCATAAATTACTGATGCCTTGTATTCTCCAGTCCATCTGTTCCTGCAGGGCTGAAAGGGAGAAGGTGTTCACTGATTCATAGCACTTTCAATTTTTCCAAAACTCATCTTGTATATTTATCGGCTACCCTCACTATGTAGATTAGGTGCTTCTGAGGAGGAAAATGTGGATGTGGATTTGCAAAAAGGAGTGCAGGCCTTCAGTTCAGTCACAGTAAATCTTTCAGAACATTATTACTATGGAATCCGTATACTAACTATAATGATCCAGAGAATCAAATACTAAAGCAGGATGTGTTACTCATGTTTTGACTATCCAAGAAAATCCCCAGGGTCCACGTGGGAAATACCACAGAGACAATCATATGATGTAGATTTCAGGAGCGTGAAAAAGGAGAGAAGAGCACTTTATACTAAGCAACCTCATTAAATATCTTTCTACTGAAGAAATGGAATGAGACAGAGCTAGATATAAGCAAGTACTGGTTATGCGAAACAAAGAGAATTTCCCAAGTTGCTCTGACTGACAAGGGAAGTTTCCAATGCAGAGAAAGAGACTGTGAATCAGGCAAGATTTCTCGCAACGCAGACTGAATTAAGTTTTGCCACCCATAAGCTGGCAAAGGACCCAAGATCCTTCCACTTATCACCACACTACACCAGCCTCCAGCAGTAACTCACCCAGGGCTCTACCACAAGCAAACTACATACCTAACTGCCTGTCAAAAAGCAAGCATTTGGAGGATGCAGAAAGAAGTGTGGAGCTTGAGTAGAGACTGAAGATTTGAACAAAGCATCCAGAATGTCAGGAGTTCATCCCACACAAACCGGCTTTACTATTAAGAAGAAAACAAGACCATGTCTCAGCTTCACCCTTCCCTCTTATGAAAAATACAGGTTTCAGCTTCAGCCAGTGTCAAATCCACAGCAGCTGATTCAAGACAATACAGAGTTAAATGCCTCCAGAATTATGAGAATGGCCAATGAACAACATTTAAGAAGTTGGAAACAGAAGCACAAACATATGGCTATAAAGACATCCGATGCATGCTAACTGTGCTGGCCATAGGTTTTTGATTCTCCCACTTGGATTTTCAGAGTGGTATAAGAGCAGAATTGCTAATTCAAATCACGGAAGTACATTCCTAACATTTCTCAGCCTGGCTGCCCCAGTCCCAACCCAAAGAAAACAAAAAGTTTGTTTGAAGTTTTGGGTGACAGTCTGAGAATTTGCATCTCCTCATCACCACTGAAAACTGAAGTATTCTGTTATAAATGGGAGGAGTTAAGACAGATCTTGCCTGCTTTTGTAATACTCTTTCAAAGCACTGGCTAAATTTCAGAGTTAGTCTGGCCTAGGTTATATATAATGCTACAGATGCAAAATACAGCCAAGATCAGAACTACAACCCCTCCTGATCATTCAGCCTTGGTCTTTAAGGATGTTAGAGGTTTTCAAGATGTCCTGAAATCATCATACCAAAGCCACATGTGCAAATAAAATGAACTGAATCATTTAAACTTAACTGGAGTTGTCCAGGCATCAAGGTTACTTGATGCAAGCTGTGAGATCAAGACCCAAGTTTCTCATCAACTAAAATGCTTGACTTAAGAGCACACTGTCGCAATTAAAACATTGTATCTCAAATCATAACTTAACTCCTAGATTTCACTCATATGTCTCCTTCCATTTTAAGGAAAACAAAGGCTTCCTACATCTTCAACCGCAAGTGCCTTGCCATTCTTTTCAACTACATCTTGCTCAGATCAGATTCAAATCTGACCAGTAAAGCCAATTTACTTTGTTTTCTGGTGCAACGCCCCTATGTGGGAGGTTGCAGATGAGAGGACGTACTGACAAGAAGATCATAGCTGCACGTCTTGCAGCAACAGAACAGTTTTCAGGAAACAAACTGCTGCTTTCACAAAAGATTTTTCACACCTGGCACGCTTTACTGAAACAGATCAAGCTCATTTCTCTTTTCTTTCTGTACAGTAACTCTTTCCTACCTCAAAGCTTTTAATGTTTTCAAACATTCCCATTCTAATGACATCTCTACAACAGAGGGAAAGACACATAATGCTTATAATGACAATACCACTAACCAAACAGCTTACTGACAAGTAATCTAGTACTTCTACATTAGCTGAACTTGGTAGCCACTTCCAGGCATATAATTCTCTCACACTGAATCAACAACAACTTGTTTCTAATGACAGACTTCCTACAAGTAATTATTACGTTAGACTGTTTTGAAATCAATAATTTTTCTTCCATGTAACATTTCTGTAAGACAATGTCTTGAAGACCAAGTCTATAATCTGGTACAGAGAAAGAAGAAAAAATAAATAAAAATCTGAAGTAGGAGTTTCTCAAAACTTATTGAAGTGGATAAACTACTGAACTCCTGCTTCATCATACCTTCATCCCCAAATCCTACCCTGAAGTCAAGAATCAGGAAGAGGATTATCACTACTGGCATTATTTCTCAGAGTTATACTTCTGTCTAAATCTTTATGGTCTTTAGGTTGGCTTTTTCTTTTTTTTTCTTAAGAAAGTAACAACACACTTTGGTAACATCTCTATACAGTGCTTTGAAGCCAAATGAGAGATTTCTCTGTCTGAACTTCAAGCTGGCTTAGTAGTTGGTAATTCCAGTCCAGAAGCCATGCAGACAGCTAGTGCAGGCACCATGTATTACTTACTAACAAGATTGAAACTATAGGCAGAGAAAGCATGTGCCTGCTTGTACAAAAATGCAGTCATGGGGACTGCACCTCGAGAGAAGAACAACTTACTTTCAAAATACGAAACAATAGCTGCTATGCTTTTACCACTAAGTCTTTATTTTCTCTAATATAATGCATCAGAGAAATACAATGTCAGAATTGACACACTTAAGCTGACACAAAAATATAAGAAAAATACCATAAAGACATCCAACCTTATTTCAGCAAGTCACATTTAGGATTATTTACGACAAACACTGCCATCTCACTATAATCAATTTGCCATCATGATTTACTTCTGATGAAAGATTTTCTCACTTTCTTTAAATTGTATGACATTTTCAAAAGTTGATGTTAACAGAAGATGCAGGAGGAACTACAAAACATACAAAGACTACTCATAAGAAATAAAGATAAAAAAGCAATAGTGAAAGAGAGGCAGGCTGAGTTGGACATAGAGTACCTTAAAGGCCATCCAGTTCCAACACCCTGCCATGGGCAGTGCCACCGACCAGATCAAGCTGTTCAGGGCCTCTTAGAACCTGGTGTTGAACATCTCCAGTGATGGAGCATCCTTCTCTGGGCAGCCTATTCCAGTGCCTCACTGTCCTCAAATGGATGAATTTCTTCTTTATATCTAATCTAAACGTATTCTCTTTTAGTTTAAAGCCATTATCCCTTGTTCTGTCACTACAGTCCATGGTAAAGAGTCTCTCCTCAGTAAAATGCCAAAGCTTCCCGAAACTTGTTGCAAGGAATAGTCAGGCTGCAAAATCAAGTCCTACATAAAATGAGTCCTGCAAGAGGTGAGTTTTTCACCCATATAATGTTCCAAAGGTGAATGAGGGAGAACGTTTCAGCTCCTTCAAACAGCTTTCATCTCTTCATGCAGATCCCATTTTAAAACATTAATTCTCTGTTCACATTACACTAGTATACTTCTACCAGTTCCAGTGCACTTGTGTCCATGCATCACAACATCAAACAATTATCTACATGTTTTCCTTCTGCCAGCCTTGCTACATCCCTGATCTCAAAGAACCAAATTCACCCAAAATAATGATTGATTTTAAACGTGAATCCACAATTCACAGATCTCCTCAAAATTAAGTACGAGCAGATGCACAGTTGGTTCCTTTTTTCAACCTATAAAGTTTTTCTGTTTTCTTTTTTGGAAAGCTTCTTCAGATCACACAGTAGCACAATCCCCAGCAGAAAATAAGGCAACACGTTTAATACTTGCAGATAAACCCTAATGAAAACTCAAACAACTATCAGAAAGTAACTTGAAACAAACTGATTCAAAGTTAATCTGATAGTGAAGAATTCTTTTGTTTCTATGTTTGTTTTGTTCTTTCATTTCAAAAGATGTTCAATTCATGAGAGATCTAGATGTCAAACAAGAAAGGAATTAAAAATAAATAAAAACTCATCCTATTTCTTCACACTCTTCATTGTATTTTCATAATTAGAGGAAAACTCCTTAAAGGGAGTATAACAGCAACAATAAAGAAAGAGGTAGAATTCATGATCAGGTATGTGATTTTTAATCTCATTCAAAAAGCAGCCATAGAGTGAAAAATAACAAAAGCCTGTACCAAGAGATGAAAATACTGTACAGAGAGATATTCATAAATCAGTAAACTACAGCAGCATATTCTAGCTCCGGGGTAAAATAGGCTGTTTGCATTAAAAAGACGTAGATTTAAAATGTGATAAAAACAACAAAAAAAATCAATAACGATACAATTTAATTCAAACAGTCATCACAGCACTGCCACAGCAACCAGTCATATTTACCCTGGTCCTGTATGTAATAATCCCCCTGATCTCTATGTAATTGCCAGCTTCACCTCTTGAATTATCAACAGCCCTCATGGCTTATTGCTTTGCATTTTCTTAATAAGTGCTTGCAATCAATAATCTTGCCACTGAGTAAGCAGCGACCAGCCAGCCAAACACAGGGTGTAAATGTTTCAGAAGTGATCGTTACAGGGATACGAATGACAAGGTGACTGTGCTAATGGGATAGGCATGGAGTAAAGATATAATTTTGGAAATCTGCTAACTGGAATGTGTAGACACTATGCCATGGCAAAAATGATCTTTCTGCAAAGGGGAATGCTTATCCTCAAAAAAGAAACCTCAAATCTTCCCAAAAGACAGTTTCTTTCCCCTCCGAGATAGCAGTCAACACTATATCTCAACATCAGCACAAAGCATTTAGCGAGCCTGCAGCCTACTTATTTGATCTGGAAATGCAGTTGCTCACTCCTTCACATAAACTCTGTAAGGATGGATAACATGGAATTACATGCAAATTTGAGAATTAGTGTAACTTTGATGACAATGATTTAAATAATGATGCGCATTGCAAGGTTCCCCAATCTGTTACTCCTTCATTAAATATCAACAAAAGAAATCCACCTATGTCTGAGAATTATATCTTAAGTTTGACAAACAAAAGAAAAACTAGTTGGATCTCCCACAAATTGAATACAGCTTGGAACAGAACCAAGTTTTCCAAAGTTTTTAAAACTCACGTTAGATAGATCTTCAAAGGAACTCAACTCAGCCAACAAAACAAAGATGACAGGTTTTCGAAAAGCCCTGCTAAAAGAAATGGTCATTTTCTCTCATTCTCCATTGGGGATGCAAGCACTAGGCTCTCTGAAAGATCCATTCTCCTATTTAGGCAGATGGTTAAGTCTACCAGGAAATACTTGGCACTTTTGAAAATTCACCTGCTTATTCAAATGTTTAAATGGATGGTAGCTTTTTTTTTTTGCCTGTTTTGTTTTCCAGCCTGAAGACTTCCTAGGGAAGTGTGTAACTCGTGAAGAGTCACAGTGCCAAAATGCTTTCCATATGGATGTAACATCAAAAGTAATATAAGAATCTCACTAAACCTGATCATTTTCACCATATGCTTAAACCTACTGTTCTTCGGAGATTACACTGTGCAGCGAGATAAAAATTCTGTCATCTACTCCCAAGAAGAGATTTCAGGAAAGAATACCTTATCCACATCTATGGTCCTATTTTCAGTCTCACAAAGAAAAAAAAAACACATTGTAAAACCAGAGCTTGATCAACTGGAATACATAGAAACTGATCTGGAGAGAACTAGTAAAATAGAAACAGTGCCACATTTTATTATGTTAATTATCAGATAACATTTGTTTTTGCTACTCAGTGTTGCGTTTTGAGTACTGTATATTCACCGAGTTTTGTTAAGTGTTATTGATATTTTATCTTGGCCTCCAAGACATTTTCCAATAGAATTGTTATGCATGTTCACTTCAGAATGAAAACGGATAAATATGCAAGAAAATGTAAGAAAAGAAACATCCACAAGGGTCTTATTTTTCAATAAACCCATCAGTGACAAAGTGCTAAATGATCACTTATTTCTTGTCAATTCTACTTGCAGATTAATCAGGGTTTTGTCCTTATTTACTGTTTTGATTTGTATGTTTATTTTTTTTGTGTGTTTTAATTCCAGAAAGGGCATCTATTAACAGTTTGAGTTTATTCTTTAAGCAATTCTGATTCACCGGTGAGCTGGAAGAAGGTGCTGAAACAAAAACAAAAGTCCTGCAAAGAACCCAGTCTCCTAATTAGCTACATAAATTCATCATTGGCATTTCAACAAGCACATCACAGTACCCAATAAAAAGAGCTTTAGGCAAGATTGCTGGCAAGCCATAAGATGAGATGATAATGATAGGAAGCTGATGATTAAACAATGCACTCTTAAGGGACCACTTCTGCCACTTTTAATTATCTTGTGCGTCTGTCTTAGAGCTTTATTCTATTACCCAACACAGCAACACCATTTATGCACTGCATTACCTCAGTAATCCCAAAGTCTTTATGTTACCTGGCACTTCCTATTTTTTAGGGAGAAAATGATTTTAGAGATTATTTCATGCAGTATTTTCCATTTATTTGCCTCTGCTTGTTGCAGAATTAGGTACAGGAGCTTAAAAACACATTTTATATATTTCAGTGGATATCTTTGAGTCTGAATTGTCACAGTCTGTGAGCAAGGATGAGAGCATATATCCTGCAAGCATGTCCTGTTAGCAATGTAAAGAACAATGATGGGGCTCTGTTGTGGAGATGTTTAGGCCTTGGTGCAGAACTTATACATATTACAGGGAGCCTTTCCCCCTACTGTGAGAGACCTTGGATATTTCTTATGCCACACGTGATTGGGAAAGCTACTATTGATGACAAGGGGTCACAACAGATCCAACAATCAGAAACTGGCTGAAAATGAATCTTAAAGCACTTAACAGTGAAAGTTCTCCCTTGCAAGGATAGTATCACCTCAAAATAGGATCTTTTACAACTTCTGCTACAAACTGTGTTAGCAGTTCAGCCATACGATGCCTTGTAAGTGTGACAAGTGCCCCAGGTTAGCAACAATGTCCAGCATAACTGCATATACAACTGTGTCACTGCTTGAAGATCTTCATAGAGCCAGGCCACAGTTGGCTTTTCAGATGAGGATTTTTGCCTCCAGCATCCAAATAAATCGCACAGGCATTCCAAAGCCTGCAATGAGGAATTTAAACTTGAGTAGAAAGATCAAAAATAAATAATAAAAGTGCTATCCAGTTAGCAATCCACAGCCACCAACTCATCAATTAATATGAAAGAAATTAACTGCTAACTTTGAAATGACCTCAGCTATTTTCTACAGAGACTGACAACTTCACAACTGATGTATTAAAATAAGAGTAATTACTTATTGTAAACAAATTTCAGTGTACCTGCCCCCACAGCTCTTTAATTTCAAGAAGGATGATGCATCTTTTTGTGTGTCTGCTGGACAACCTTCAGCTTTGCATTAGCTAATTAAGTCACAGGAGGGAGAATGCCTTTTATACAGAATCATCAATATAACATTTATATTTACCCATAAATAAAACAGGAAGATCTTTGAGTTACTAGGGATGCTCACTCTGGCTTTAACCTTATATTAATCCTCAGAGGATGAGAAAGCAATAATAAGATGTGGCATCAGTAACAGGAACAACTGTGTAGCAGAGGTACGCAGATAACGAAACATGGTTTCAGAAGCAGAACCAGGGAAAGAACATGTGGAATGCTAAGCTGGACTCGGTGATCCTTCTGGGTCCCTTCCAACTCAGGATATTCAACTACACATGTGAGATAAGAAATGAAAAGACTGTCTAAAACAACATAAAGAGGACAGAAGACAAAATGGTGAAGTTTTAACTTAAAATAAGGGGATGAGACACTGCATTGTCAAGGAATAGGAGAAAATATCAATGAAAATTTGAAAAAAGAGGAGTGACTTGCCGAATTAAACTCTATAACCCAGAGATTGGTTATAAAGCAGGTACGTTTATTACAGCATTGCGCAGCACCGGGTGCAAGGGGGATAGCTCCACCAAACTTGCACACCGTTAAGATAAAGCGTGCTACAGATATAGGCTAAACTAA
>JANHGO010000001.1:82653064-82671907 GCA_024606505.1 Aquila spilogaster | reverse complement strand
GACCATGGTGAGGCAGGCTGTCCCCCTGCAGCCCAGGGAGGTCCACGGTGGAGCAGATATCCACCTGCAGCCTGTGGGAAGCCTACGCTGGAGCAGGCTCCTGGCAGGACCTGTGGACCTATGGAGAGACAAGCCCACGCTGGAGGAGGTTTGCTGGCAGGACTTGTGACCCTGTGGGGGACCCACGCTGGAGCAGTCTGTGCCTGAAGGACTGCATGCTGTGGAAGGGACCCATGCTGGAGCAGTTTGTGAAGAACTGCAGCCCATGGGAAGGACCCCCGTTGGAGAAGTTCATGAAGAACTGGGTCCCATGGGAATGACCCCTCGCTGCAGCAGGGGAAGAGTATGAGGAGGAAGGAGCAGCAGAGACAATGTGTGATGAAGTGACTGCAACCCCCATTCTCCATTCCTCTGCGCTGCTTGTGGGGGAGGAGGTGGAGAGAACCGGGAGTGGAGTTGAGCCGGGAAGGAGGGAGGGGTGGGGGGAACTGTTGTAAGATTTAGTTTTTATTTCTCATTATTCTGATTTGATTGGTAATTAAATTAATTTTTCCCCAAGTCGAGCCTGTTTTACCCATGACGGTAACTGCTGAGTGATCTCCCTGTCCTTATGTCAACCCTTAAGACTTTAATTATATTTTCTCTCCCCTCTCCATCTGAGGAGGGGAAGTGATAGAGCAGCTTTGGTGGGCACCTGGCACCCATGCAGGGTCATCCCACCACAGGTTATAAAAATTTAGTTGAAGCATGTTCTGGTTCACTGCTGAAGCATCATGGAATGGAAGCAAGTACATTTTAATTATTTGCAGTGAGGTTACAGGCACAAAATATAGCCAACCCCATGAACAATAAATTCACTTGACTATTCACCCTTGGTCTTTAAGAATTCTAGAGCTTTTCAAGACATCCTGAAATTATTTCACCAAAGACACATAACGAAATAAAGTTTCAGTTCAAACTCAGAGCTAAGTAGTAAGCCAGTTTGCTTTGTTTTCTGATGCAACATCCCCTTCCTGCCCACATTGGGGTTGGGGGTCAGGAGGAGACACTGGCAACACTTCCTTACAGTTTTCTCAAATAGCTTTCTTGAAAAACCTGCTGCCTTCATAAAAGATTTTACACACCTGGGATGCTCTACTAAAGCAGATCAAACCCATCTTTCTCTTTTCCTCCTGCAGTAACTGTTCCCCATCTCAAAGCTTTCAAGGTTTTCAAATGTTCCCATTCTGAAGACCTCAAATTCAATACACATCTCACTCATCCCCACAAGAGAGAAAGACAGAACAGCTAGTGGGAGGTGGGACAATGACAATACCACTACCCAACACCAATTAAGGTCAAGCCTCTTCTTATTCTATGCTAGCTATGTTTGGTAGCTACTTTCAGGCATACAACTATCTCACAATGAATAAAAAGCAATTTACCTCTTATGACAGACTTCCCGTGAGTGTGGTTAATACAGAGTAGTTAAAATGTACTAAAGCCAGTGGTAGTTTGTTTCTTTGGAATGTTACAGAAAAAAGACTATCCCCTGAAATCCAAGTCTGTAATCTGGAGCAGAGAGAAAAAAAAAAAAAAAAAAAACAACAACCCACAACAATCTGAGAAGGAGTTTCTCAAAATCCAGTGAAGTGCTTAAACTACCAAACCCCTGGTTCTCCCCCACCTCCAACCAGAAATCTTACCCTGGAGTCAAGAATCAAGGACAGGCTTATCACTACTGTCATATTTATCAGAGTTATACTTTTGGCTAAGTATTTTAATTCCTGAGGGTTTTTTTAGAGAAAATACCAGCCAGCTTTTCTGTAAATGACTTTGGCAATGTGTCTACACAGTACTTTGAAACCAAATGAGAACTTTTTCTTATGGAACTTCAAGCTGGCCAAAGACTCACTAATTCCAGTCAGAAGCCAAGCAGACAACTAGCACCATGTTCCACCTAGTAAACTGGCCAGATAACTTTTCTGAAAGCAGGTTACACTGCTTCTAGATTCAGACTCAAAATATGAGTGGAAAAAATCATATGCCTGCCTGTAAAAAAAGATGCAATCACTGGAATATTCACCTTGATAGAAAGCCAATTCTCACCAATATACAAAAAACAAGCTCCTATGATTTCAACTCTAAGCCTTTATTTTCTATAATAGTCTGAGTACACATTGTCTTAATTGCAACACTTGAGTTTATGCTAAAATATAAAACAAAAAAGCAGTCCAGATGATAGTCTAAAAAAATAGTCCAGATTTTTATCTTTTTTTTTTTTTTTTTAAAGACTGGAAAAGCCAATCTCTGTCTGATAAACTACAGCTCATCTTACTTCTAGATAAAAGTCTGCCTTGCAGAGCAGCATCCAATTCTGTATGGAGCTGCAAATTCATAAAGCAAACAGGCTTAGCCCATGTTCCAGGCCCCCGACACAAGAGCTCTAGTCCCCACAAGTTTCTGGGGCAATCCCATATGAAGCTTTAAGGAGTGTTTGGAGCCTAGTGATACAAGGCATGAGCTGAAGGATGAAGGAATCTCCCAGGTGATGGCTAGAATTTGGCATAAGCAGACAGCTTACAAGTAGGAAATAAAATGGTTTTGCTTCCCAAAACTGATTGCAGGGAATTCCCATGCTTGAGTAGGGAATAATATAAGCTTCAGAGAGCTGCTTTGTAGTTACTAGATGTAATTGGATCAGAAGACAAGGACAATACATGGTGGTGAGGTGAACAGAATTCTTCTCGTGGGGATTTGAATAAGCACACTGTATGGAAGCAAAACCCTTCACTAGTGACCTAGAACAAGCCAAGGCAAGTGACATGAGACTGTGCGTGCACTGTCCCCTGCACAAAGAAACATACCTGGGGCAGGTACACATGCCCTGATAGAGAGCGAAACTTCTCGGTCATGGAAAAGAGAAAAAAACCTAGAAGCCGTGGTTTGGGGGTCGAGCCGCTCCACTCGCACAGTAGAGTTGGGTTACGACTGCCAGGTACACACTTCGGTCAGGAATAAGGAAGTGTTGGCCCTCAGCTAATGAGGACTAACATGACATTATTTGACCAGAGGTCAGATTCGACTAGGGTATAAATGGAGCCCTGACAGAGGGCAAATTGAGCCGGTCCTCCTTGGAGCAGCGGGTCTGCAGTCAGGGACTCTCCCCCTGGGTCAGGATGCCACCCAAGGTAACTCCTTGAGGTTGAGAGCCCTCATCTTTTAGGTGAGTGATGTGTCCATTTTGGGTTATCATTTCTAAAGCTTAAGAATTCTTAAGTTGGTTGTGTAGTATTAATTTCCCCTTACATCATTGAACCTGTGCTTTACTAATGTTGTCGGAGTTCCAAATGATTTTGATTGAAGAATAAATTTCGTTGAGTTTAATTTGATTGTGTGAGCCTCCACAACATCTCAAAAAGGTTCAAAAAATGTGGGTGAAGCATGACCAAAACTGTCTTCATATCTCTCGCTTCTTTATGAAGCAGATTGCTGAGAACCTTGAGCCTATCTGCTTAACTAATGAACAGAATAAAACCTACACTGCTAAAAGAAATAATATTCCACCAAATTCTAAAGTATTTGCTATGACAGAAATATGCCGCGGTATTAGAGTTCAATAAAGGTTACAAAGTACTGTCTGCTTCTCAAAAAAACAGGATACACAAAGTGGCTTTTTCTAGACATCAGAAGCACTAAATTACACTTCCATGACACTTTTTAAGGGGTAAGACCAAGTACTGTCTGTATTGTACCTCCAAGAGCTCAATATTTGGGGAAACTGATAAGAACTACAACAAAAGAAAGCAATATTTAGTGGACAGGGTGACTTCTTTTTTAATCGGAAGATTCCAAAAAGCACTTAGGAGTGTTTTTAGAATTTCTTAATCTTGAGCAATTGACCTAACTGCCCAGTAAAGGTTCTCTGTCAGGCAGAGATCAACTGCAAAGGACCACTGTAGCCATACCAGGATGTGAGCAGTACAACCATGATTTTAGAATGAGATGCTTCATATACAGAATTAAACTATATTTCTGCATGTACTAACAGAAGCGTGGGCTTCCCCTCCATTAACTACTTTGTGCAAAATTGGGATATACCTTGTTTCTGCTGGCATAGCAGCATTCATTGGATAGAAGAATTAACTGTGTGCTCCAGAAACATCCTTTATCCAATACATCTGCAAATCCTACAGAAAAGAAGCACTCTGGAACGTGAGGTTTCATCATCACTATAAAGTTATTTCACAGGTGAATTTCAGCTCTTTCTCAAGAGTTTCATCTCCTTATGCAGATTCCAGTTTAAAAATTGCTAATTCTCCACTCATGTTAAACTAGTATACCTCTACCAGTTTCAGTGCACTTGTATGCACACTTAAAGTCTTACTGGTCCATGCATCACAACCATCAAACATAGAGTAATCTGTACATTAGATGCTTTCTGCTGCCCTTGCTAAGCAGCTGCTCTAAAAGGACCAAATTAATGAAAAATAATGATTAGTTTTAAACCCAAATCCTAGACTTCACAGACCTCCTTAAATTAAGCAGAAGCAGTGGCCACATTTGGGGCCTTTTTATTAACTACAACATTTTTCTGTTCTCTTCTTTAGACAGCTTCTTGAGATGACAGAACAGCACTATTCATAGCAGAAAAAAGGATCTAAAATAAGGGAATACATTTAATATTTGCAGGTAAGCTCTGATGAAAGCTCAAAACGACTATCAGAAAGCAACTTGAAACAAACTGATTCAATGTTAAAGTAACCTGCTTTGATGAAATCTTTCATTTGTATGTTTGTTTTGTTTTTTTAATTTCAAAACTTCAAATGAGGCTCAATTCATGGGAGATCTAAAAGTCAAACAAGAAAGGGACCAAAATATGTTGCCTTTTTTTTTTTATTTATTCCTTCAGACACTCTTCATTGTCTTTTCATGATTAGAAGAAAACTCCTTAAAGGCAATGTAACAGCGGCAACAGAGGAAGAGGCAGAATGCAAAATCAGGTACATGATTTGTGTCTCATTCAAATGGCAGCAGCAGAGTGAAAAATAAGAAAAAAGCCTGTACTAAGAGATGAAAATACTGTAACAGAGGGATATATTCATAAATCAGTAAGTTACAGTAGCATATTCTAGCTGTAGTGTAGAATAGGCTGTTTGAATTAAAAAGATGTAGATTTAAAATGCAATAAAAAAAAAAAAAAAAAAATCAATGATTATACATTTTAATTCAGTCATCACAGCAGTGCCACAGCAATCAGTCATATTTACCCAGGCCCTGTATATAATAATCCCCCTGATCCCCATATAATTGCCAGTTTCACTTTTGCATTATCAACAGCTCTCATAGCTTATTGCTTCATACTTTCTTAATAAGCGTCTGCAATCAATAATCTTGCCACTGAGTAAGCAGCAACCAGCCAGCCAAACACAGGGTGTAAATGTGTCAGAAGTGATCGTTACAGTGATATGAATGACAAGGTGACTGTGCTAATGGGATAGGCATGTAGTAAAGACATAATTTGGAAAAATCTGCTTACTGGAACGTGTAATACCATGGCAAAATGGTGTTTCTGCAGAGTGGAATATTTAGCCTTGAAAATGAAACCTCAAATCCTCCTGAAGGGTGTTTTTTTCTGAGATGGCAATCACCATCACCAGACTTTTGTATCTCACCATCAGCACAAAACATTCAGCATGTCTGCAGCCTACTTATTTCATCTGGAAATGCAGCTGCTCACTACTTCACACAAACTCTGTAATGATTGATAACATGGATTTACATGCAAATTTGAGAATTAGTGTCACTTTGCTGACAATGGTTTAAATACTAATGTGTATAAGAAGGCCCCCCCAATCTTTTCTACTGCCACTCATTCATTAAATACCAACACAGAAAATATCCACCTATGTTTGAGAATTATTTCTTAGGTTTGACAAAAAAGACAAAGAAAAACTGGTTCAGCTTCCCACAAATTGAATAGAGCTTTGAACACAGCTAAATTTTCTGAAGTGTTCAGTACTCACATTGGACACATCTCCAAAGGAGCTCAACTCTTACTTAGCCAACACTATGAAGGTGACAGGTTTTCAAAATGTCCTGCTAAAATGAGTGGTCATTTTCTTTCTTTCTCCATAGAGGCTGCAAGCACTGGGCCCTTAAAATCCATCTGCCTATTTAAACACATGGATGAATTCCACCAGGAAATATTCAGCACTTTTGAGAATGTACCTGCTTATTTAAATATCTAAATAGATGGTAGGCCTTTTTTGTTTGTTTTGTTATCTAGTCAAGAGTCCTTAGGAAAGTGTGTGAATTGTGATGAGTCATGGTGGCAAAATGCTTTCCATTTGGAGGACACATCAGAAGTAATATAATGATCTCATTAAACTTGGTTATTCTCACCATATACTTAAATCTGTTGTTCTTTGGAAATTACAGTGCACGGAAAGATGAAAATCCTGTCAATTACTCAAATACACAAGAGACATCAAGAAATCTTGTATTTAACCACATTTGTTATGCTATTTTTGAACTCACTAAAGCCAGAGTTTGATCAACAGGAATATACGACAGAAACATTACTATTAAAATAGAAACAGATTTTTACCTTTATTATGTTAACTACCAGTTAACATTTGTCTTTGTTGACAGGGTTTATTTAAACATTTTATATTGATCAATTTTTTTATGTTCTTGATTTTTCACTTGGCTTCTGAGATATTTGAAATAAAAGCATAAGGCATATTCATTTCACAATGAAAACTAAACTAAACCACATGCAAGAAGAAAATGTAAGAAAATAAACATCCACAGTGGCCTGTTCTTCAGTAAACCTGTCAGTACCAAGGCTCCAAATGATCACTTATTTCCTATCAATACTACTCCCAGATAAATAGGTGCCTATTTACTGTATTTTCTTTCTTTCTTTTTTTTTTTTTTTTCTTTCCTCTCTGAGGCTTCATTCCCCAAAGACTTTCTATTTTTTATTGAGTTTTGCCATGTTTTTCTTTCAGCAGCGAATGATTAGTGAGCTCTCCCTATGAAGGACATGCTGCAACTGAATATCCAGAAGTCCTGCAAAGTACTCAGCCTTCTAAATTAGCTACAAAAATTCGTTGGTGGTGTTTTGAAATGCATATCACCACAATACCCAATATAAAGAGGTTTCAGCAAGACTGCTGGTGAGCTATAAGATGAGATGATGATGATAGGAAGCTGATGATTAAACAGCATACTCTTAAGGGACCACTTCTGCCACTTTTAATTATATCTCGTGTGTCTGTTTAGAGCTTTATACTATTACCCATCACAGCAGCAGCATCTAAGCACTACAGTCCCTCAGTAGTCCCAGCAAAATCTTCAGCACATCTCCTGGCCCATCTGGCACTTTTCCTTTTTTTAAGGGAGAAAACTGCACTAGAGATGATTTTGCACATTATTTCCCATTGATTTGTTTCTGTTGATAGAACAATGAGGTACAAGAGAGTAAAAAGTTTATTAAAATAGTTTCATATACTTCAGTGGATTGCTTTGGGATTGAAGTGTCATATAGTATGTCAACACAGACATGAGGGTATGGCCTGCAAATAGGTTCTGTTAACAATATAAAAGAGTTGGTTCATGCCTTTAAGACTGCTTCTGAAGGAGGGGGCTGTGTGCTTGTAGCTAGTGCAGGAGTAGCCTCCAAGCCCACTGTTTTTCAGGCATACTGTTCATCTCCCCTTCTGACATTCACATTATTCATGGCCACCTGCACTAAAAAGCCCTACCTTTTGGAAAACAAAAGCATGAACATTCACTATCCATTGTACTAAAGTACTATTGGCTTTCCAGTCCTCACCCTTGCTTTTCACCATCCAAGCACCTATTGACAGAAATATTACTAAATTACTGTGGCCTTTTTATTCACTGCTCTTAAGTGATGCCAACAAACCTTCTCATGTTCCTCACTCCTTCACTGATTTCCCTGCTTCAGAAAACTGGGAGCATCCTGCAGCTTCACAGGACTTCAAAACTGCCATTGTGCTCCAGGCAGGAACTACAAAGAACCCTGCCAAGAAAGGTCAAAGATGTGGCTCTGTTCCAGAGACTCTCAGGTCTTGATCCAAAGCTTACAAGTATTGCAGGGAGTCTTTTTACTTCCTTTAAGAGATTTTAGATATTTCTTATGCCACACATGAATGGGAAAGCTGATGACAACAGGCCACAACAGAACCAACAACCATGGGTTGGCTGAACATTAATCTCAAAGCCATTAAAAACATAAGCTCTCCGTTACCATTCTTATGAGCACAACCTTGGACACTTGGACTCAAAATTGGATCCTCTAAGACTTCTGCTACAAACTATGTGAGCAATTCAGCCATATGATCCATCAAAAGGGTAACAAGTGCCTCAGGTTAGCAGCAATATCCAGTGTAACTGTATATACAACTTTTTCACTACTTGAGTATCTTCATATAACCAGGCAACAGTCGGCTTTTTTGAGGTAAGCGTGCAAACAGATAGCACAGGTGCTTCATAGCTTGCAATACGGAATTTAAATAAATATGAACAGAAAGATTGAAAATAAATAATAAAAATGCTATTTGGTTATCAATCCATAGCCACCAATTCATCAATTAATAAGAAAGAAATCAATTGCTAACTTTGAAATGACCTCAGCTATTTTCCAAAGAAACTGACAGCTTCACAGCTGATGTATTAAAATCAGAGTGATTACTTATTGTAAACAAATTTCAGTTTACCTACCCCCACAGCTCTTTAATTTCAAGAAGGATGGTGCATCTTTTTGTGAGTCTGCTGGACAACCTTCAGCTCTGCATTAGCTAATTAATTCGAGGGAGAATGTCTTTTTCACATAATCATCAGTACAACTAATATTATTTATATCCACCCATAAATAATACAGGGAAAAGATCTTTGAGTTCCTAGGGATGCTTGGTCTCACTTTAACCCTGTATTAATCCTTAGAGGATGAAGAAAGCAATGGTAATGTGGCATCATTGGTAACAAGAACACCTGTGTGGTGTAGGCATGCAGGTAATAAAACATAGTTTCAGAAACAGAAGCAGAGAAAGCACATGTATACAAGATAGGGAAAGGAAAGACTGTGCAAATCCATATAAGGAGGACACCGGACAAAGGTAGCTAGCTTTAATTTAAAATAAGGGGGCTGAGATGCTGTGTTGCCAAGGAATAGAAAAAGTATTGATGAAGATTTGAAAAAAAGAGGAAGAAGTGATACAGGTAAATAAAACCACTGAAAGGGCAACACTTGTTGATTTATGCAATGACACATTTTCTTCAGTCTGTGGTGACCACTTTTCTTACCTTGGAAGAACTCTTCATAAACTTGAAAAGATTACTTCAACAGGTCTTTGCTGAAAGCATGCCATAGGACTTTGCAAGAAAGCATGCAAAACCAAGACAGAGAGGTTGAACAGCAGAAAGAAGAATGAGGAGAAAGAGAGCAGCCTAGAGCTGAAAGCTACCCTCTGCTCCCACAGTGATGTTACCTCTCTGCATTGTTAGAATAGCCTAAATTGCAGACAACATGATTACTGAGGAAGTCAGAATGCTGCAATGAAAAGCACAATGCAACGATTCAGTGAAAAGCTGGACTGATGCTAAATTGAAGTTAACATTTCAAATATTAAAAAGCTTTAAATGCCTACCTTTAACCTTCCAAATGTGCACTTGCACAAGTTACTGAACTATATGTCTGGAATACTGTCACATGAAACACGCTATATCCCAACAAATGGACATAACTGAGTTTTATACAGATAAAATGGCAGTGTACAGCAGGGCCTGCAAATATTTGTCCTCTTCCAAAAACTCTAGCTATGAGTGCATGGGTTTTTATTTCTTTTATTTAAGGCAGCTAAGAAGGGGGTTTTCAAATTATAGCAACATTTTCACAATGAAAATGTTCATTGCCTCATCTTTTTTGAACATTAAAACCCCTCCATTCAGGCCAGATAGAATTGCATACAATGCTCTTCATTTCTTTCTAAACTTCTAGCTCTTGTGAGCCCCCCTTCTACATTGGATGTGGAAGAGGAGACAGATGGGGAAAAAAGAGATAGAAGCAAAACAGAAGAACTACTCCTCCAAGGTATCAACCCAGTATAAAGTTGAAAATTTTCCATTTTTATTCTATTTTATTAAGGAAAATATGAAATGAAAAATTTCTGTTGAAATAAAAAAAAATCCTGTCATTATCCAGCTCCAACACTTCCATACCAGAACATGATTTGGAATTTGCAAAAGAAAGAAATCCCATTTCCTGGCATCTTCTCACAAATAATTTCCACTCAATCAAGGAGCAGAATGTTATTGTCCAGCACAAATAGACCAACACATCTAATCTGCATAAAGACTTAAATTTCAGAGCTTGCTTAGAGATATGGACACCCAATTCCCATTCAATTAATAAGATTTAAGCATCCATTTCCTTTAAGCAGGTTTGAAAGCACAGCTGAAAATTCTGAATAATGTGTACTGTTTGTGTATTTCATTTTAAGCACATAATTAAATTTCACCTCCAGCATTCCAGGGAATCGTCTGTATTTTTTCATCCCTCAGAGAGCTTAGGTCTTTCTGTATATCTGATACCTGCTTAAAATATTTGAATACTTAAAAGCATTATGAGTTAACTAGAATATGCCACGGTAAAATCTTAGTTTATTGACTCTTCATGTGTGGATTTCTACCATACAGTAAGTGAAATGTTCT
Organism: Aquila spilogaster; assembly: GCA_024606505.1. NCBI lineage: Eukaryota > Metazoa > Chordata > Aves > Accipitriformes > Accipitridae > Aquila > Aquila spilogaster. Next base: position 82,661,185 of record JANHGO010000001.1, on the reverse strand, counting down.
TCTCTATGAAAATCATGCTTGAAAACAAACATGCAAAAAGCAGCACTGTGAAAACAACCCAGAATTTTCCTCCCAACCCCACAGAATGAGTATTGCATATCAATTACAATCTTCACAGATGCATCTGCAGGAATCTACCTGCAATATGTTCTAAGAAAAGAAAAGATCAAAATAACTGTCATCAAGCTGCAGTACTGCTGACAGTTTCTCTTGTCTTTCAGTGTGCATTTTTAAATAACATTTAAAAATGTGTTTGGTATTTTTTTCAGTTGGAAACACTATGCTTTATAAACGTATCTCAGTTTCCACAGTACAGCTGTAAAGGAAGCTCATTTACAAGGTCAGCAGCATAGGCTTCCAAACACACTCCAGTAAGGGTTTCTTTCACCCTGGTGAGGCACTGCTCCCCTCAAGTGGACTCATCTGATTTCTATGGGGATACTAATCAAGGGAGGTGCTGCTCATACTGAATACAGGCATTACAGGCATTGTGATCTCAGCCCTCAAAAAATAAAAAAAAAAAAAACCACAACAAAAACCCTCTAAATGTAAGCTGTTCCAGTCCTGAGTCAGCTCACACTTTCATGGATGTCTGAAGAGCAACATTTAAAGCAGCTGTTTAACTTAAAATGTAATTTCTCTTTGCCACATTCCTTTATTCATCTCATGCATTATTCCAAACTCACTCACACCTGTTTATGCCACTGAAGTCAGCACAGACAGACCAGGATGGTGTCTCTGTCAGGGCACAGTTATGCCCTTTATTCCCACTCTACTTTTTCCAGTTTGGTTGAAAAAAATAACGTTGTGATCTACTCCATTCCACGCTATTATAGTGCCAATTCTAATTCCTTACAACATAACAACTGGCAGCAGTTTGGTCATTTCTGTTATTCTTTCTCAAATCTCCAGCTCCTAAAGTCCTGCTATTATGTGTGGATTAAGCTCAAAACTATGAGCCTTTAGCTGCACAAAAGTTAGAGGACTGACAAAATAATTACAAGATCCTGTAAAAGGAGCCTAAAGTTTAACAGACTTTATTGGGTTCATGTGGCAAGATTTTGGTAGCGGGGGGGGCTGCAGGGGTGGCTTCTGTGAGAAGACACTGGAAGCTGCCCCCATATTAGGCAGAGGCAATTCCAGCCACCTCCAAGATGGACCTGCCACTGGCCAAGGATGAGCCAATCAGCAATGTTGGTAGTGCCTCTGTGATAACATATTTAAGAAAGGGTAAAAAATGCTGTGCAATAGCAGCTGGGAGAGAAAAGTGATAAAATGTGACAGAAAAAGCCCTGCAGACAGCAAGGTCAATGAAGAAGGTGGGGAAGGAGGTGCTCCAGGTGCCAGTGACATTCCCCTGCAGCCCATGGTGAAGACCATGGGTAAGGAGATTGTATCCCTGCATCCCACGGAGGTCCATGGGGAAAAGCCCATGCCAGAGCAAGTATTCTGGCAGGACTTTTGGCCCATGGGAGACCCAGGCTGCACCAGCATGTTCCTGATGGACTACACCATATGGAAATGACTCATGCTGTAGCAGTTCTTGAAGAACTGCAGCCTGTGGGAAGGACCCATGTTGGAGAAGTTCGTGAAGGGCTGTATCCCATGGGAAGGACCCTATGTTGTACCAGGGGAAGAGTGTGAGGAGGAACTGACCATAACTCCCATTCCCTGTCCCCCTGTGCTGCCTGGGGGAGAGGAGGTAGAGAAATTGGGAAGTTGAGCCTGTTGACAAGGGAGGAGCAGAAGGAAGGTGGTTTTAGTTTTGTCTTTGTTTCTCACTATCCTACTCTGTTATTCATTGACAATAAATTAAATTAATTTTCCACAAATTGAGTCTGTTTTGCCCATGATGGTAAATGGTAAGCAATCTCCCTGTACTTACCTCAACCCATGAGCTTTTTCTTCTTATTTTCACCCCCTGTCCTGTTTACGAGGGGGAGTGAGGGAGTGGCTTAGTGGGTGTCCAGCAACTAGCCCAGCTTACCCACCACATAGTGCTCACCTGACTGTTTATTTCCAGGTTTGATCTTTTTGTCTATTGAGGGAAACCCAGAGAAGTCTGTAGGAGCAGTTGATCACTGGCACAAACTGCAGAATATGGCACTAAATATTTCCATTTCCCTGCTCATTTGTTAGTCAACAAATATGCCTAAATATCCTTTTTGATTAGGTACAAAGAAATCAAGCTTTAAGGGCTAGACCCATCCACTAGTGCAAAGAAAGCATTTTAGAGAAATTATTTAAATGCTGGCAGTGCCTACATAACACCTAAGCATGTTTTATATGTCCCCACCTATGACTTACTGATGAGGACATAAGTCTATCTCACCACCAAACTGGAGTATCTTGTGATTTCAGAGCAAGAACTAGCACCTCCTGGTTTTGGTACCAGAAGCTCCCACCTATGGGGCCATGTGGTTCAGCTGTGCTGAAGCCCGTCACATGCACACACAACCACAAGAAGCTTAAGTTGGATTTGCATCTGAGTCTATCAACACATAGAAACCTTGTCAAGAGTTGCAGTGTTAATTCCATAGGAAAATAGGTAAAGGGAAATAAGCATGTATTTGTCCATACCTGAAAAGACAAGCAGAGTGTCTTTAATAGCAGAGAAAGATGAGGTGAAACGGGTTGTGGTATGGAGTGTTAGGACAGGAGCAACTCTGAGAGAGACATAGACATACTAGAGAGAGTCCACAAAAATGATTAAGGGACTGGAGTATCTCTCCTGTGAGGAAAGGCTGAGAGAACTGGGACTGTTCAGCATGTAGAAGGGAACGTTTTGGGGGGGGGTGGGGGTGGGGGTGTCTTATTAAAGTGTATAAATACCTGAAGGCAGGGTGTAAAGATGATGTAGTTAGGCTCTTTTCAGTGGTGCTCAGTGACAGGATCAGAAGCAATGGACACAAACTGAAACACAGGACGTTCCTCCTGAACATCAGGAAATACTTTTTCACTATAAGGGTGAACAAGTACTGGCACAGGTTGTCCAGAGAAGTTGCGGAGTCTCCATCCTTGGAGAGATTTAAAAGATGTCTAGACACAGAGCTCCAGGTGACCCTGTTTGACCAGATGACTTCCAGAGGTCACTGGTCATCCTCAATCATTCTATGATTCTGTGAACTGTTGTGGTTTTGCCTCAGAACAAGGAGATGGGAATTTAAATGGGAAGTCTCCTGCTGCTCAAATAGGCCCAAATCATATAGGAGGAGAAAATATACCTACTCCTTGAGACTACCAACCAAAGAGGTGAAGGTTACAACTGTACAGCGGCTGACAGCGTTTGCACATAGAACTTGCCAGCTACCATTTGTGCCACAGATTAATATGATGCAAGACGTGAACTCTGAACCCTGCTTTCTCATTTTTTCCCACTAAACAGCAGTGACTACTTGTGTAGGTGAAAATTCAGCTAAATCACCAGTGCTCTGAAAGCAACTGGACTTCCTTGTCAGAAAGAGAATACAGCTGTACATTCCCAGTAGTAGTTTCGAGGTTTGGAACTTTTTTTTTTTCTGTACATCTAATCTGCAGAGGAGATGGGAAAGCAGATGGTCATGATGGCAGATCAACATGTGAGGGCAAATAATGACCTAACAATGCTAGCCTGGATTCTACAGCTGCCTAAGCAAAGCCTGATCACAACTGCAGTCACTGCAAGTGAGCATTTGTATTGAACTGAAGCAGCAGAACAGCCAGAAAGCAGCAGTTTATGGTGTGTCACAACTTATTTTCTAATGTGGAAAGAGCAGCACTCTGAAGTCCTGAGGTATCTGATTGATAAATCAAGCCAGAGGTTGCTCAGCAATTCCCCTCCCAACCCCATCCCCAAACCCCAGTTCCCAAGTAAATACACGTTAAACTCTGGCCTGTGATACTTAACAGGTTAATGTGCAGCATGGCTGTTACATTAGAGATGGAAGAATGCAAGGCAGTTAGTTATGAAGTATTGTCAATTGACACAAACGTAGCATAAACTGGAGAAAATTAGTCCTGAAGAGAGAGAAAAGGCATCTCTGGTTTTCTGATCCTTTCTTCACCCTTCACTTGTTTTATTGTTGGGCAAGAAAAGAGGAAGAAGGGAAGCACACAACAGTCCATTAGAAGCCAAGAACTGACAAGAGAAGAGCCAAAACTGTACTGCAGAAGTCACAAGCCTCACTCCCAACATCTCAAATTTGGAGTGAAAGACACTTTCCACTCTGCCACAAGATTTTGCAGATTAAACTTTTTCCATTAACCCTTACATTGACTTGCATAATAAATGTGATAGCAGGCCAAAAGCCTTGTATTTTGGTCATAACTTGAACTGCAGTCAGCTAGTGGCAACATGTTTCCCTGTGATTAAATTGGAAAGGTTTTGACCCTTGTCCTCATCATTCTTCAGATTTACAATGGTCAAATGGAGTATTTCCTCTGTCACTGCGATGCTCTGAGGATAAGCATATGAAAGTTCATTAAAAACTTAGATTCTGCCATAGTAAAGATTGTGCAAACAGATTTGCAGACATCATATTCTTTCTTCTGTTGTACTGGTTTTGGCTGGGATAGAGTTAATTTTCTTCATAGTAACTTGTATAGGCCTATGTTTTGGATTTGTGATGAAAACAGTGTTGATAGTACAGGGATGTTTTAGTTATTGCTGAGCAGTGCTTACACAGCCTCAAGGCCTTTTCTGCTTCTCACACTGCCCCGCTAGCGAGTAGGCTGGGAGTGCACAGTTGGGAGGGGACACAGCTGGGACAGCTGGCCCCAAATGACATGGGGAGGAAGGAGGAAGGGGGGATGTTTGGAGTTACAGTGTTTGTTTTCCCAAGTACCCATTAAATGTGAAGGAGCCCTGATTTGCTGGAGGTGGCTGACCACCTACCTGCTGGTGGGAAGTAGTGAATGAATTCCTGGTTTTGCATTGCTTGAACACACAGCTTTTGCTTTCCCTGTTAAACTGTCTTTATCTCAACCCATGAGTTTTCTCACTTTTACCCTTCCAATCCTCTCCCCCATCCCACGAGGGGAAGGGGGGAGAGTGAGCGAGCAGCCGTGTGGGGCAAATCTGCCTACTGGGGTTAAACCATGACCAAAGGCAATTATGTAATCTTTTTCAATTAGCTATTGATGTAATTCCTAAAATTAAAAAACTGCTCTTGATCATGGACTGTAATTTTCCTGATTTCATGTGGCTTAATTAAATTAGCAACATCATTTGCATTTGTTGGATACAGGGGGTTCCAAGCTCCTGCCAAAAGGAAAAATAATAGCAAGTCAAACCTCTCACAGTAGGGACAGCAAAGATTTCTTATTTTGATTTCACCTTGACCCAGTGTAAGAAGTATTCCTCAGCAAGCCTGCCAATACAACCAAGGTTCAGAGGTGAGAAAACACTAGCAGTTGCAAATTCTGTCAGAAAGGCACTTAGCACTTTCTGTGCAAAGCTACCCACATTCTTCCTTCACTTGCACCCTGCAATAACATTCCCTGAAATCAATGGAAAAGCTTCTTCCTGTGTCCTGAAATCTATTCTTCCAGTCACATGAAATCTATTCATAGAAGATATATTACCTTTTGTGAGTTTCTCTAAAAGTCACTGCAACTGTGAGATCCTCTTTGCCCTAGAACTTTTAAAATTGTCTGTTGCATAACAAGAAAACCAAACCCATAAGTATTTCCGTATCATTACTGTATCTCAACATCTAATCATCTTCTGACATTTTCTCCTGGAAATACAGACTTCAGGGAACCCATACTGTGTCTCCTAGCTAGGCCAACACAGCCAAGGATCTGCCCCAATCCCACAAAGCATAAGATTCATTTATGCATTCATATTGCAGCTTCAAGACACTAATAGCAAATAGTTGTGTGTGTTGGCATAGTCCAGGGGAGCTTAGCTATGGACAGCTTCTCTGCTGCTGCAGAATTGTAACGGTTTTGATGGTGGGAAAGTGTCAGTATCATCTCCAGCATCCAGTACAAGGCCAGTTCAAAACCAGCAAACCCTTATTTTGTGCTAAATTTATCTTACTGTTAATTGTATGCTCAATCTGAGTGTAGGGTGAGAAGTAAATTTCAAAGCCTCTGACTAGCACATTCCTGTCTCTGCTTCAGACTTGCCTATTTGCTTTGAAAATTATTCTCTTTCCCAGTATTTTTACAGCTCTCTTGGACAATGCATCTGAACACTCTGTATCCTGTAATGTATTTACCCTCACAGCACCCCTGAGGGCAGTAGAATGCAATTATCTCCATTTTACTGATGGGAAACTGCAGTATAAAATAGATTATGCTGTCCACACAAGGATCAAAAACTCTTTGTTCTACTTATTACGAGCAGGTCATCTTGCTGCTAGTTTTCCATTTGGCTTGAATCCCAACTGGCAGCTGATGACCACATCCAGCTGACAATGCTCTGCTCCAAGAAATCACCAAGAAACTGCAAATCTTAATAAAATTTTGATCAACTAATCATTCAGTTCTACTTCTGGTTACACAGGTGTGAGCACACTGTTTCTCCATGATACCCACTGCCATAGGTAAGATCAGCATACCTCCCCATCTTTAAGCCCATGTAACACTTAGCAACATGGCAGAATTTTACACCAGTTATGATGTAATACTTGCAAGATTTGCCATGCATTTTATGGCTAGATCTCCCCTCCCCACCTTTCCAGAAGGCCAAAGCGTACAGATACTGTAGCATTTAATGAGACTTTAGTTTAGAATACTTAAGGTTCTTTTCTCCAGAATTTCTGTCCTGTTGTTACCAAGGATAGTGATTTAACATGTTTCCTGGGGCGTTTTTGGAGTTTTAAAGGATATGATTTTCACTAGATGTTGGTTTAGCATTCACTATGACATCCACAGTTTTACTACACCACTAGAACAGTACTCACTCTGACAAAGTAATAATTTTCTTTTATTTAACTCAATTCATTTTATTGATGGATGTAAAAAGGACACAGGAGGTAAACACTCAGGAAGGAGAGAGACAGAAAGGGAAGAGTGAGGAAGGATAATAGGCCAAAATCGTGTTTGGTGTAGCTTCATAGAGTACCTATCACAAGAATACTGTTGGGGGAGATTAATTACATGGTTTTACCTACTTCAGCTGATAGTGTTTGCAACAATTATCTAGATGAGTGTATGGTTTAAGTCCAGCCGTCAACAAAGCACCATGAGGCCACTAGCCCACTCCTTCTTCCCCTCCCCACCCCCTCCAGTGAGATGGGGAGGAGAACCAGAAAGGAGGGGAAAAAAAAAAAAAAAAAAAGAAGGTAGAACCTTGTGGGTTGAGATAAGGACAGTTTACTGGAACAACACAAGAAGATAAGTTACAATAATAACAATAGTACTAATAAAAGAATATACAAAACCAGTGATGCACAATGCAATTCCTCACCACCCCACAACCTGACACTCTACCACTTCCCCTGCTGTGACACCACACCAACCCGCAGCCCACTCCCCGCAGCCCACTCCCCAGTTATATACTGAGCATGACGTCACATGGTATGGAATATCCCCTTGGCTAGTTCAGGTCAGCTGTCCTGGCTGTGACCCCTCCCAGCTTCCTGTGAAAATTAACTCTATCCCAGCCGAACCCAGGACAATGAGAACCAATCAACTATTCTACAACATACTTTAGCTCAAGAAGAATGCTGGACTGGCACATGGTAAGTTTTGGTTCACATCTTCCACTTAGTCATGTTGGTAACTTTCACCCCCCACACCCCTTCTCACACAACTACAATAGCATCCATTCGGAGCCACACACCAGCAGCCAACAGATCTGAAGATATGCATGTCATGAAGCCACATGCTCTTGTATATTGAAACAGCTTCAGGGCACTGGTAAGCTTACAAATACTAATAATCACACTAAGAAATTATACATGTTTTTTCAAGTGATCTGCCAGCTACTCAGTAACAACAAAAAAAGTGGTCATCCTATCTGCTAAACGACATATGTTTTGGGTCTGGCTGAGGTGGAGTTAATTCTCCCCATAGCAGCCCTCATAGTGCTGTGCTCTGTATTGGTAGCTAGAAGGGTGTTGATAACACACCAGTGTTTTGGCTACTGCTGAGCAGTGCTTGCACAGCATCAAGGCTGTCTCTCCAACATTT
>JANHGO010000001.1:82598276-82652964 GCA_024606505.1 Aquila spilogaster | reverse complement strand
TATAAGGAAGGGATAGGGCTGTATGAAGCTTACATTTGGTGATGACACTGTTGAGAGCCTCTGGCTTAGGAAAGAGGCACAAGCTAACTCACTTGGAGAATTTGTTGCATAAAAAGCTGCAAGCCAGGCTTCAGTTTGAACTCTTGAGTATGCCTGGGTCCTACAATTATTTTTTTGTTTTCAGTTATTATTTTAAACGTTTCCCTGGTTCCCTTCAGGTGCTGAAGAAACGTGCTCTGTGAGTGACTCTCACCTCAGGATTTCTTTTCCTTCCCCAGGGATCACCCTTTGTTAAAACTGAAGAATGTTATTATAACTCCTCACATTGGAAGTGCCACTCTGAAGACGCGCCACCTTATGAAGGAAAACATGACCGAAAGCATACAAGCAGGTCTCGCAGGTCTTCCCATCCCTAATGAAGTATTACTGTGAAGTGACCTGCATTTAATGTTAACATCGTTAGCGGTCACCCTAGAGTGAGGAAACAGTAATTTGATAACCTTTCTCTGTAATTCACAAATGTACGTAATACAGATAAGATACAGAAGTATAGCTTTAATCAGATGTTTTTAATTTGTGGTTTAAATTGCTTTAAATTAAATACAAAAACTGCTGCGGTGTGGAAAAACTGCCATATTTTGCCGTTAACTTGAATGAAAAATTCGACAGCCCAGAGTCTTCAACTGGTGCAGTTTAAGTCACTCCCCAGTCCCGAACTGCATTCTGGTGCTACTGATGTCCTACGTTGCGCAGCCTTCCTGGTACGGCCCTCTGAAGGAGACGAAGCGCCGAGATTTGCCTGCTCTTCTCAGATAACGCACTTATCTAGGTGAAGGGCCTGCAGAGGGCTTGCTGCTGGCCGCGTGCACTAGGGGTATGAGTCCGCCTTGATGCCGAGAAATCCGACAAAGTAACTTGACACTCCAATGAGTTATGTCAAGTACGTATTCCCTTTATTACAGCGCTGGGTGCACGGGGGATCGCTCCACCAAACATGCACACCGTTAGGATAAAGCGTGCTACAGGTATAGGCTAAACTAATACATAGTCAATAGCCCGAGATCCCATTAGCATGCGGACCCTCCCCTCCCCGCGCATGCGCAGTGAGTTGAGGGATGAAGGCTCCTTCCTCTTCATCGCAAAGGCTCAGCATTCCATCATCATCTTCGCCGTAACTCTTGACCCAGTAGGGAGGAGCAGCTTGCCCTGTAGACATCTAATCACCTCACTGTTTTTCACCTCTAGCTGTTTTTCACCCTCCTATCTTTATGGCCTTCATTCCCCTTGTTATTCCAGACCAAGTGTCTGCAATCCTCCTTTTTCTAGCAATTAACTTCTACATAAACTATCCGTTATCTACTCCTTTTCCCAGCTGCAGTGCAGTCCTTTACCCTCCTATGGAGTCTTTCTCCCTTTCTTCAGGCGGATGTGTCAGGTAAATACAACCACCGAAAGAGCTACAATTGTTGACTTCTAGAAGGACACATTTTCTTCAGTCTGTGGTGAGTGCTCTTCTTACTTCAGAAGAACTGTTGATACGTTTGAAAAGATTACTTCAACAGATCTACTCTAAAAGCATGCCACATGGCTTTGCAAGCAAGCAAACTAAGACAGAAAGGGCAAACAGAAGAAGAAAAAGGAGAAAGGGAGCAGCCTCAAGCTGAAAGCTACCCTCTGCTCGCATTGTGACGTTACCTCTGCACATTGCTACAACTGCCTGAATAGCAGACAATGTCATTTCTAAGGAAGTCAGAATATAGCAGTGTGAAGCACAATGCAGTGATTCAGTGAAAACCAGCATTGATGCTAAAATGAAGTTCACATTTCAATCACTAAAAAAACTTTAAATGCCTACCTTTAATCTTTCAAATGTGTGCTTGCACAAGTTCCTGAATTGTGTTTGCAAGACTGTCATGTGAAGCCCCAGCTATACTTCAACTATATCTCAACTATATCCCTACAAACACATGATTGTGTTTTAAACCGATAAAAGTATAAGTGGACAACAAGGCCTGCAAACTCTTTTCTCTCTTTCAAAAGTTCTAGGGTTGACTACTTGTTTTGTTGCTTTGGTTTTTTTTATTTTTATTGTTTTTAAAGTCAATAAGGGGCTTTTCAATAATAACAGTGTTTTCATAGTGAAAATATTCACTGTCTCTTTTGAGAACTCTAGAACACTCCCATTCAGGTCAGATGAAATTGCATACACCGTATGGCTTTCTGAACTTCTAGTTTTCATGGTTCCCCTTTTTATACTGCTAATGGAAAGGGCACACAGGTGGGGAAAAAGAGAGAAGCACAACAGAAAAAAATGCCCTTCTGCTGTATCAGCTCCATGAAAAGTTATATTTTCCATCTGCATTCAATTTTCTTGAAAATATGAAATTAAAAATTTCCATTCTTATTTAAAAACTTCCAGTCTTTATCTAGCTCCAAAACTGCCAGTATTTAATGTTAGGAATTGGAAAAAAAATAATACTCACAAATACTCATTTCTTACAAATACTTCCCACTCAAGCAAGGAGCAGTGTATCTTTAACCAGCACAAAACGATCAACCTACCTAATATGTATAAAAACTTAAACTTTGCATCATTCAGAGACATGAACACTCAACTCCCATTAAATTAATAGGAATTACACATCAATTTCTGTTAAGTAGGTTTGAAAGAATATTTGAAAAGTGAACACAATACATAATGCAGAGTTAATTTCAAGCACAATTAGATTTCACCTTTGGCATTCTAGGAAATTCTCCATATTGTTTCGTACCACAGAGCTTAATGTTTTCCATAAAACAGACACCTGTGTACAATACTTGAATGCTTACATGCATTACTAGTAAGTTAGAATATGTCATGGTAAAACCGGAGTCCTATGACTCCTCATGTGTGGCTTCTACCATACAGCAAGATTTACTTCTCTAAGAAAATCATTCTTGAAAACAAACATATGTAAAAAGTAGCACCGTGAAAACAACTCGAAATCTTCCTCCAAACCCCAAGGAACTATTATTGCATATCAAGTCTAGTAATCACAGATGCATCTGCAGGATTCTGCCTGCAGTGGGTTATAAAAATAAAGATCAAAATAACTGCTATTAAACTGCAGTACTGTTGACAGTTTTCCTTGTCTTTCAGTAAGCAGTTTTAAATATTATTTTAGAACGGTTTGGTATTTTGTCAGTAGGAAACACTACACTTTACAAACTCATCGTAGTTTCCAGAATACACCTATAAAGGAAGCTCAGTTACAAGGCTAGCAGCATGGATTTTTTAATACACTCCAGCAAGGGTTTCTTTTCCTCCTTGGTGAGGCTCTGCTCCCATAAAATGGACTCATTTGATTTCTATGGGAGTACTAATCCAAGCACGGCTTAGGTTGGAAGGGACTTTGAAGATCATTCAGTTCCAATTCCTCGCCATGGGCAGAGACACTTGCTGCCAGATCAGACTGCCCAGGGCCCCATCCAACCCCACCCTAACATCTCCATGGACTATGCATCCACAGCTTCTCTGAGTAGCCTTCTTTGCCAGGCCTCACCACCCTCACAGTAAAGATTTTCTTCCTAATACCTAATCTAAATCCACTCTCTTTTGTTTTACAGTCATTACCCCTTGTCCTATCACTATACACCCTGATGAAGAGTTCCCCTCTAGCTTTCCCATAGGCTTGCTCTAAATATTGAAAGGCTGCAATGAGGTCTCCCTGGAGCCTTCTCTTCTCCAGCTGAACAATCTCAACTCTCCCAGTCTGTTTCCACAGGAGATGTGCTCCAGCCCTCTGACCACCCTCATGGTCTCTTTCAGATGCACTTCAGCAGGTCCACACCCTTCTTAGGGACCTGGAGGTTCTGCATAAAGGTTGCAACTTGAGGAACACTGAGGAGTGGAAGCAAGTTACTGCAAAGAGCAAGAAGACGAGCCCATCTGCCAACTCACCTTCAGTTACTGAATAAGTACAAGGCTCTGGGTATGGCAGTTGAGGGATGTGAAATAATGGATGAGGCAGCATTTGTGCAAGTTCCTCCTCCAAAATTGTATCAAACCAGGCCTTACAGCAAGTGCAGTGTCAAGACCAGTACCATGAAGTAATGGCAAAAAGTAGTCATAGGTGATTACCTATAGAGGGAATATAGGCTCCTATCTACAGACCAGACCCTCTACCCGGAAAAGTTAGCTGCCCTTCTGGCCTAGAACTGGGGACATCAGTAAGCTTTTGCATATAGCACAGCCTCAGGACTATTACTCACCCTTCATCTTTCAAGTGGGTAGCATCAGCGTAGCTACAGGAAGCCTAAGGCCTATCAGAAAATATTTCAGGGCCCTGAAATGCCTCATGTGCACAGATATTTTCCTCAGTTATCCCAGCAATAGGGAGAGATTGAGAAAGAAACAGACAAGCCCAGGTCATCAATGCCTGGCTCCAGAATTTCAGTATAATAATGGAAGGGCATTCAAGACAAAAGGTCTGCTGAAGCCTGACAGGACTCACCTGTCTTGATGAGGAAAATCCTTCTTGGCCTGTAATCTGGTGAGACTGATTGAGAGAGCTTTAAACTAGAATCAGTGAGAGAGGAAGATACCTTTAAGAATGCAGACTACATGTAGGATAGTCATGTCTGCAGGGAGGAAACAAGAAAAGCCAAATCCCAACTGGAGTTGTTACTGGTCACTTTGGCATCAGACAGCAATGGCTTTTCCAAGCATGTCAACAGCAAAAAGAGGTCCAAGGAAAACACTGGACTGATACTTGATGCAGATGATCCCCTAACAAGAAAGGATAGAAAAAAAGCTAAGGCATTTAATGACTTTCTTGCCGCAGTATTTAACACTACTGACAGATCTGGGGCTGCTCAATCCTCTGAGTTGAAGGGCCATGATTTGGAGAACAGTGACTTTTCTTTTGTGGTCTTCAAAATTGTAAGGGATCAACTGTATCAGTTCAACATTCAAAAGCCCACAGGGTCAGATGAAAGCCAACCCAGGGTGCTGAAGACGTTAGCAGATGTTACAGCTGGACCTTACTCAAAAATTTACCAAAGGTCTTGGGTGACTGAGGAAGCTCCTGCTAACAGTTTTATAAACATCTACAAAAAGGGCATAAGAGAAGACCTGTGCAACTACAGATCTGTTAGTTTAACCTCAGACTGTGAAAAAGTTTTAGAGAATATTAACCTGGGAGATAGTCGGTTAAAGAACATAGATGTTACGAGGCATAGTCAGTCGTGAGTTCATCAAGACAGGATACACTGAAATTGCACAAATCTGCACTAGACAAGATTCAGACTGAACAACACCAAAAATGTCATTAATGTGAAGGTGGTCGAACACTGGAGTAGACTTCCAAGCAATTGTGTTGATGCCCCATGCCCATCAGTGTTGAAGCACTTGGACAATGCCTTCAACAATAAGCTTTAACTTTTGGTTAGCCCAGAAGCAGTCAAACAGTTGGACTCAATTTTCTTTGAAGGTCCCTTCCATTGAACTATTTCATTCCCCTGTCATTGGATGTTCTCAGAAAAAAAACACATGAACATTCGTTAAATATTCAGATTCCGTCATAATGAAAGTCATGAAATAGGTCTACTGACATTATATACTTTCTACTGTGTAACCAAAAGCAATTATATATTTTTTTCAGTTAGCTATCAATGTAATCCAATAAATAAATAAATACAACTCCTGACTATAATTTTCCTGATTTCATGTGGCTTGTTTAATTAAATTAGCAATATCATTTGCATGTATTAGATACTGTGGTTTCCAAGCTCCTGCCAAAAGGAAAAATATGAGGCTAAGTCTCTCACAGTACTGACAACAAATATTTACGCACTCAGTAAAGATGAAATCAGAGTAAGTCTTCTCCAACAAAGCTTGCCAATAAAGCAAAGTTTTAGAGGTCAGAAAACAATAGCAGTTGCAAATTCTGCCATAATTTTCTGTCCAAGACTAATAAACTCTTATTTTATTTGCTTCCTGCAACAATATTCCCTGAAAGCATCAGAAAGGCTTCTCTCAGTATCCCAAAACCTTTATTTCCAGTCATCTGACTTCTGCCACTGCAGCTGGGAAATTCCTTTGCTCTTGAACTTTTAAAGTGCTTGTTGCATAACAAAAAAACAAAAGCTGCAAGCATTTCCATATTGTTCCAGTACTTCAATGTTAGTTACCTTCTAATGCATTTTCCAGGAAATAAAGGATGTCAGAAAACCCATACTGTGTCCCAGCCAAGGTCAGAGCAACTAACAATTCCCCCTCATGCGATCCTGTAAGATTCATTTACACTAAAGACCCATATTGCACCTTCAAGGTAATAATAAGAAATAGTCTTGTGTATCAGCAGAGCCCTGGGGAGATTAGGTACAAGACTGCTTCTCTGCTGCTGCTACATAATAGTGATGGTTTCAAAGCTAGGAAGCATCAGCATCATCTCTAGTAGCCAGTGCACTATCAAGTAAAAAATCAGTTAAGCAAAACTTGATTTTGTGCTAAACATAACTCACTATTAGTTGTGCACTCAAATCTGTGTGTAGTATGAGAAGTGAATTTCAAGTAGTCTGACCAGCATATTCTTGCCTTTACTTAAGATTTGTAGATTTGCTGGGAAAATGATTCTTTTTCCTAGTATTTTTACAGTTCTCCTGGCCAATTCACCCGAACACTCTGTATTTACCCTCACAGCACCCCTGAGGGCAGTAGAACACAATTATCCCAATTTTACTGATAGGAAACTGCAGCATAAAATAGATTAAGCTGTTCACACAAGGATCAAAAGTTCTCTGTTCTACTTACTGTTGCATGTCATCTTGTAGATAGCTTTCCATTTGGCTTGAATCCCAATTGAGAGCTGATGACCGCATCCAGCTGACAACTTTCTGCTTCAAGCAATCACCAAGACACCCCAAGACATAATAAAATTCTCATCAACTAGTATTTCCTGTTTTTAACTATAGAGGTGCGAGCAGACTATGATGCCCTCTGCCGTGGGTAACGTCAGTATATCTCTGCATCTTAGTCCATGTGACAATCCCAGCAACATAGGAATTTCACACCACTTTCTACTCACTACTTCAAAGATCAGCTAAGTATTCCATGGCTAGATCTCTTCTTCCTCCCCCACCATCACAGAGAGCAGGCACCTAAGCATACAGATACTGCAGCATTCAATACTATGGTCATTTATAATGGCTTAGGTTCTTTTCTTTGGAATTCCTGTCCCATTGGTACTGGAGACAGTAATTTAAATAGTTTCTGGTCTGGAGAGTATTGGTCTAATGTGTTTGATGCTTTTCTGTTTTTTTTTGTTTGTTTGTTTTTGAGTTTTAAAGGACATGATTTTTCACTAAATATTAGTATAGCATTTGCCCTGATGCCCACAGTTTTCCTCTGCCGCTCGCACTGCACTCACTCTGACACAGTATACATTCTTCTTTTATTTACCTCAACTCATTTTATTGATAGATGGAGAAAAGGATAGAGGGGATAAAGAACAGTTGGGAAGCAGAAGGAGGGGCAGGTAGGAAAGAGTGAGGAAGAATGATATGTCAAAATAAGATTTGGTGTTACTTTATGGAATCATGGGGTAACTATCACTAAAATACAAGAGAAAGCGATCATCATATCTGCCAAATGATTTAACAATTATTCACTAGAAGTCATACCACTAACTTGTGAGATTTACTCCACTGCAAGGAAATCCAGGTTCTCACAATTGTGGCTTATGTATTTAGATTCTCATGACACCCTCAGATCCATGGGCTAAGGGTGTACATCCTTCCTCTTTTGTCCTCAAGATCTACATCAGTAAAATTCTATGCCCAGCTGTTATAAGATACAAAGGAGAACAGACATCATGGTTTGAGGTGTATGCAAAACTCCTTGCAGTATAGAAGAGCCTACAAAGAATATCAACACTACTAAAATACAAGCTCACACATTCAAACAAAAAAAAAAAATCCAAAGCCCAGAGTACTGATGAGAGATCTAAGAAATATTTTTGATACTACTACCACATCCTCTATAAGGTTATGAAGCATATTACGCATTTGGTGCTGGTTTTGAATTTTGCATCCAGTCACATACTTAAGTACTGTCAACTTGAAAACAAAGGATCAATTCCTCCAGAATTGCAAATTTCACAAAGCCTTCTCCTGAGCTCCAGTCTTCTCACCCCAATCCCCCCCTCAGAATAAAGTTAGCTTATTTTCCTTAAAATTCAGGGGAATTAAGTCTCTCATCCAAATCTAAACACTGTATGTCAGGTCAGAGCAAAACCAAGACTTTCCCCACTTATTTTACAAATAATGAGAACAAAAAATGAGGTACAGACTGCTCCTAGATGTTATGTATGTTGATTGAGAAACTATATTTCATTTTGAGCAATTTTTTTTTAAATGAAAGAAGTAGCAGCTAAGTCAGTACATATAATTATTCAATTCTCAGGCTCAGTTAAAAACAATCTTAACCTTTAATCCTACAATTAAAGATGGGCCAGCCATAAAAATCAACTTGTTCTAGAAGAAGGCTAGTAAAAAAGAATTACATTTCCTTGTATGAGAAAACAGAACTCCATAGAGCCACCTGAAAGCATACACAGAAGGTTTCTTCTGCGAGCTGTTTTTGCCCTTGAATACCATAGGAGCTTGTACCAAATGCAATCCAACCTTCTCACCATATGAGAGACAAAGTGAATGAAAAGCTGGAAGGCTACCCTGAATTCCTGGCTTTGTCTACAGTCTGACAACAAGTAGTCTTCCCAGATTTGAGAGGTCTAGCTAAGAAGTTGGTCTTATCTAAAAGAGCACTCATTCCAACTGAAGGCTAGCAGTTTGTGATAGTTTCCAACCCCCACTTCTGAGCTGATCTATTGGATGTGTCATATCTCCATACTGTCATATATCCACCATTGGATTCCTTATAATTGTGGCAGTTAGCAAGCTACTAAAGGTGTCCACCAGGCCGGGTGTTGGATACCTGGTCTTGTAAATACAGAAGTGATTGTCTGGAGTCCATTGTTTCCAAGAAGAATGGATTTCTGGCTCTGTTAATGTTGAAATGTTTTTGTTTTTTCCTTGCCTCTATTTCTTAGTAACAGTATAGAAGTCAGTTCTCCATAATCACTTGAGAGGGAACAGGGATGCAGAGAGGGAGATGCTGCCCAAATGTTCTCCCACTACAACTGTAGTTATTTAAGCTATCTGATCTAAATTGTACTGGTGTCACTATGTACCTGGAGTCCATTAGGTTTTCCAACACTATTTTAATGTTGAGGGAACACAGCATAATATCTAATGAACTCACCTGACCTCTGTTCTTCATTCCTAAAATAGTATTGCTCCAATACTTTCAATCAGAACTTGGATTTGTATGTGTCAAAACATTTATTAAATCCCAACACTGACAACAAATAACTAAAATAATTCTAAACTGGAAATTTCTATTACTGGGGTAGTAACTCTCCCTACTCACTTACAGCCTGAAAAGAAGAGCTTGGCTTACTCTCCTGCTTTAAAGAGAAAGTACATTACTGTTTGCATTCATAAATGAGTCCCAAGAGAACAAGATAACATGGCCTTTACTATTCTCCTTCACATTGTCTTAATAACAGATTCTTCATTATTTAAGAACATCAATACAGAGGACATCTACAGAAGACAGCCTCCTTCCTCTCTCCTGATTTGCAGAGCAGAATCTGACGCTAAGCTAGAAGACAAGTGACCCCAATTCTGATCTCCTTGGACAAGAAGTTTACTTGCACTCTGAACACCTTCTCTGAGCCATTTGTTTATTCAGAGAGCCTGTTTTGAAACAAGAATTATAGTTTTTAGTGTAATCAGCTGTGACTTCCACCTGAGCTCAGGCACACAGTCTCTAAAAATCAAACCAAGAGCAGGGCTACTTTCAGACTAATGAGTGAGGCCCAGCAGTAACAGCTTTACAATTTTACAACAGCATACAAGCTAAGCAAAAAATTATTTGCATCTTAAAAACAAACTAAAAAGTTGCATTAAATCAAAGGTTGTATAATTTTTTTCCCTTTGACATGCTACATTTATCAGGAACACTCCGTTAATTTGTTGATGCTATTAATCTATTTCAGGTTCCACTGCTAAGATTCTTAGACATAGCATCTACCTGGATTCATTACAATTCTAGAAGAAAAAAATGTAATACTGTTAATGAATGCAGATAAAAGAGCAGCCTGTGTGCTATTCATAAGTGTGCCTCATGGCTGCAAACTCAATTGTTTGAGAAATGTTATTTAAAGAAAGAAGCTGGTTTAATATCATGAGAGTTTTGTGTTTCCTTCTAGAAGAGGAAATCAGAGTTTAAAGAGTTGGAACAATATCACTATTAACCAAACTGATTTAAGACACGAGGGTAGGAGAGACTACATGTGATCTTTTTCCTCCATTTATCAGAAAGCCAAGTAATCTCATTCAGATTGTTCAGCTACTTTCAGCATGAACAGAAAACTTCTCAATAATTAATGAATATCACGGTCTTCACTCATCTCCTCAGATAGTAGGTTGAAAGCAGGTAACTGGAAATAAGATGGTATTTAAAACATACAAGAGCAAAAGAAAATACCTCTGATCTGAATTCTGATTCTGTGAATGAAGGAATAAAATAGTCATATTCGATGTGAACACGTACATAAAGCCACTGGATTGAACTAAACGTTTCCAAAAGAATTTAAAGACATACAGGATAAACAGTGATTGAGAAGACATAAAACATGAACTAAAGCACGATTTTCCTTGATACATTCTCTTACGTCCCCTTGTGCTAGCCTTTTTCCCTTTACACATACCTGTCTCTCCCAGCAGATAAAAAACTACTTAAGCTATTTCTGAAATCTTTATGGAACACGCTTCTCTGGCGTTCAAAGGCATATTTTGCAAATCATTTGTTATGTAGCAGTAACTCAAGAACAGATTTTTTATCTTTAGCGACAAGTGAAATTTCAGCCTTAATAAAGCCAGAAGTAAATCCTCTGGTGTATAGGGTTTGTTGTTTCTTCTCAAAATAAGAAAATTACAATAAATCTAGCACATGAAAGTGCAAAGTCTCATGCTGTCAACCTCTCTACATCTCTTAAATATAAGCCCATCGCTTCCAATGGTAATGGAAAGTGGCAGCCTGTGTTAAATATCTCCAATTTGCCCCTGGAAGTGGTACAATGAAGATAACAAGTTGAAATCAGATCCCAGGTGAAACCACAACAAAAAGAGCACAGTTGCATCCTTACACTGTTGGCCCCAGCTTCAAGAAAGCAATCTTCTTGTGCTAGTAATGGAACTAGCTTGTTTCAAGCTGAGTGTGAAGAGCATTATCTTGGTCATCACACACAAAAACATATCTGAAGCAGAAAACACCATGCAGTTGCTTTTTATTCTGTCAGAACTTTGACATTTAGATATTTGGAAGATATGCTAAACCTCATATTAGGAAGCTAAATCCATCATACCCTTGAGTAACTACTATTCAATGTAGTATGATATACACATTCCACTCAGAGGATCTAATACCTCCTTCTAAAGTGCCTGGTATGAGTCTTTGACAACTTTGATAGTTCTTCTGCTTATGACTCACTTTCTGATCTCAACTCTGTACAACAGCACCAGAAAGTCTTCTGTGGACCAGCAACCTAGGGTTCTAAAGCACTTCACTCAAAGTTTTTTGCAAACAACCATTTCATCGCTAAATCAATTAGTTTTTACTGCCTGTTGCTTCCCATAGAAAAACTGCTCTTTCTTCCATTCCTATCACTTGAAAAGAATTGCCACAGCCTCAAAGGGACTACCTTGGAGGCGGGGGAGGAGGGGGGTTTACAAAAAAATCTAAATAATCAAGGCTTTTTTTTGTAATGGTAATCATAGAAAGGATCTCACTAAAGTCAAGGAAGCATCAGTCTATTTTTAGCAAAGACTTATTGACTTGTCCTCATTTGCTATTTCTTGCATTCTATTTAGAAAATAGTCAACTTTATTAAAAGGTTGATTAAATCAATTAGTCCCAAATAATGTTATAAAAACTTCATTTAAGAACGAGAGTTATAAACCAGCTTTAAAGAAATCCTTAAAAGGGAAAAGGAGATCTTGTGCCAAAGAGAAAACACTATCACTGTAATTCTCCAGTGATAACACAGTGCTATATGCCACTTCAAATAACACGAAGTTATGCATCATTTTAAAGATCAATTCATTAGGCAGATGGTGTAAAATCTAGGATGCCCAACAAAGAAGCATTATTATACTCACTAGTATAACCTACTACTAAGGTCTGCACGAAAATAACAGCTTTAATATTTTTGCTAAAAAGGTAGCGATTGACTCGAAGTCTCCAAACAATAAAGCTGGTGTTTTCCCTGCTTTAGAGTTAAAATTGCACCCTGTATCAGACATCAAATCAACAATATGTAAGACTTGACCAGTTTTTTTTACTGCTTTAGAAACCAGGACAGCCTAGTAGTGTCCAGTGCTTTCAGGCATGTTACTCTTTTGACATATTCCAAAGTACTAGACTTCCGCTGAAGATACTGAAATCTTAGCTGCTTAATAACTGAAAGACTTCACAATTGATGATGTTGCTACTGCTAATAAGCAAAACCAACAGCTTTGAAAATTAATAGGTGGATTGTTTTAACACATTAAAACTACCTCAACCTATAAAATAACAGAAACTATCCCACAAATACATAGAAAGCTATATAACCAGATTGCAAAGTTCAAGATGGACAGACCCTTCCTGTCCACAGTAAGTTCACAACACACTAGCTGTCACATATAATACCACAGTACCCTGATAAAGTTTTACCCGCATTAACATACAGAAAAGAAAAAAGAGAAATTGAAGTGCAAATGGAAAATGGATTAAAAGATGTTTATCATTACTCAGCCAATGAGCTCTATGCTGAACAGGTGCTGGTGCTTCACTGCCTACAGAGAAGTCCATGAAATATTTGTCATTGGTAAGCAGATCTGTATGATTTTTGAAGACACTGTACATATTGTATCTCATTAGACCACTATGGAAATATATCTGGACACCTGGAAATTTTCACAAACTATGTGCTAAAATATGCCATATTGAGATCAAACAATGATATGCAACAACCCCTAATTAGAGTCTCTGAAAACACCATGAGGAATACAAATTCCACAGCTAATAAAATTGTCACTGAAGGGTTTAGCTTTTGTTGATTTTCCTCCCCTTTCACATTTATCTTTTTCTTTAAAATATAGAAGGAAAAAAAAAGTTCCATTTGAAAGACTAAATTGAAAAGAATTTGAACTAATGCAAAATGTAATTTCTTAGACATTAATAGATTCAATTTGGAATATTTGTTTGGAAGACTTGATTCATTCCTAATGTATGAAATAAGCTCAGATGATGATTTGCACAGTCACTGCAGCTGTTACCATTGCATTGTCTGACTTTGAATTCTCAAGCAAAATATCTGTTGTGGAAAATCAGAGACAAAGAGCCTTAAGCATGATTGGATCATGCTGAATCAACCACAGTCCTATACTTGAAATCCATGTGAACACTAGGGCATATTGTACAATCGCCAATAATTTCTGAAATTATTTTAATAATGAAATTACATCCCAGAAGCTCGGACATTACTCAAATGAGTATCAATGAAGCCCTAGTCAGTGATACAATGTCACCAGTCCTAGGAGTTCAAAACTGGAAGAATATCCCTGCTTCCACTGCCTATGAATTTTGGTTTTGTTCCTTAGTTTTATCTCCTCCTCTTCTGCCTGCCTCCTTGAACATCAGCATTGAGAAGCCTTGTGCCCTAAGAAAAATGACTTGAAATGTCACCCAGCTCTCATTTTCTCAAGGGATCCCATGCATTAGCGCCCTAAGAAGCAGAAAGTTCATCTTTCTGTGGTTTAGGGACTTGTTTCTGATTTTTAACCTATCAAATATCCTTCAAAAAGAAGAATTATACCAGGGCATGATCACTGCAGCCCAGGCTACCTTCCATCTTCATCTCTGAGTTCTTTTGCGTTGGTGAGCAACAGGTCCAGCAGTGTGTCTTCTCTGTTTGGGCTCTCTATCACCTGTAGAAGGAAGTTATCTTCAACACAGTCCAGTAGTTCTCTGGACTGCTTGCAGTTCCCTGCACCAGTTTTCCAGCAGATATCTGTGTGGTTGAAGTCACCTAGAAGGATTGGGGCTTGTGTGCACGATGCTGCTCGCAATTACAAAAGAACTCTTGAACAACATTCCCTCCTTGATTGGGTGTTGCATAGCAGAATCCATTGATATTTAGCTTTTTGGACTGTTCAGATTCATCTAAGTGATATCCTCAAGTTTCTGCCTCTAGATATGAAGAACATAAGTCACAAAGGATTATTGTATCTAAACCATCTACAATTGCTGTATCATCCTTTATCAAAGATTATCACACTGCACATTCCAAGCATTTCTTATTTGCCTTCCCCCCCACCCCCACCAGGAGGAAGGCTGTTTTAAACCAGCAGATTTTGTTTTAAAGTAAAACTCTGATTGTCTAAATAATATTTCTGATAATGATCTGTCTCTAAGAACTTGATCTTTAACAAGAAATCAAACACTGTGAGCTTCTTACAAAAATGCAGCTAACTCATGCTGTTGGGAAGGTCAAATTAACATTTCTCAGTATTCAGTGAGGGCAATGTAGTACACGAGTTAAGATCACAGTCACTTGGGTCAAGTACTACAACAAATCACCACAACAATAAGTTAATAAAAATTAAATAAATGCAAGTATGTCTATATATATGAACACATTCATACACAATCATTACAGACAAGTTTTCAGAAAATACATATGGGAATTTTCATGTTTCTGCACCTAATATGAAACCAAATGCAGAGCTCTGGGAAACTTCACCCCATCCAAGGAACACAAGAAAGATGTTAGGGAAGATATACAAGCTCTTTGGGCTAATAATGTCTTCTGCTTGTGTTGATAAAAGATCCAGAGACAAGAGTTTTGGGAACCCAAGAATCTGCTTCTCTTGAATTCAAATAAGATAACAGACTCTTGCTCTCTCTCTTCATATAGATGACTAATAAACACGCTTACACCTTTAAAAATAAACTTTTTGTTGCTAAGGTTTCTCTTAAACTGCAGTGAAACAGTAACTTGTGCAGTTGCAGGTCAAGTGCTAACTTTATTTGATATCAATACCATAGAGAGAGGAATGATTCATGTAAACCTAGGAAATAATTTTAATTATTGCTGTTTTTCTTCTGTTTTCCTCCCTCTTCCCCAGTTTAAATATAGTCCTGCTTAGCACTTGCCTAAGTCAGTGAGAAAAGGTCAATTTAGACTTGTTAGTAAAGTCTTCCTCTCCATATGCTTCAGTGCATAACAATAGGGGGGTGTTACACTGTTCATATCACAAAGATTACATTTTGCTTCCGCATCCCAGCCATTTCACATTGTAAATCCTGTCAAAGTTTGCTTAGCATACTCACCTCAGAAAACCAAGATAGGCCACAGTGGATTTAACCAGAGTATTATTGCTTGAGAAATGGTGGTGAATGTGTTTGTTACCAGCACCCTTACTATGGGGGGGGAGGAGGGGGGAATGGAGGTAGGTTTTTACTTTTCCAAAACATGCGTGCCAATCCAATTTAAAGGTCTGGAATCCATTTTGACTGAAAGTATTTACAGCCCACAATCGTGCTTTCCTTCTTTCTCCTTTTGTTTACCTTTAACCCCACTTTCTTCCTTGAGGAAAGTTTCATGTCTCACAGTGGTAATGTTTATTAAATGACCTGTTATAGACATGAACATGCATGGTCTTGCTGGGATGAGATTGCCTCATAAAATGCTCATCACTGCATCAAGCAAGGACAGTTTTGTATTCAACTTTTAAAATTAAGTTTGTACTTTGCACAATGGGACATACCTATGAAGTGCTCAACTACTTTACAGGTTCAAGATCAAAGGCAAGAGACACTGGCATACCTACCAGATTCAGAAAGAAAGCTTTTGCAAAGTCCACCTTTTCCTTCTGGCTAGTATCAACTCCCTGCAACTGAAAGTAAAAAGCTGACTCTTCTCCTAATAAATGCATGGACC
Organism: Aquila spilogaster; assembly: GCA_024606505.1. NCBI lineage: Eukaryota > Metazoa > Chordata > Aves > Accipitriformes > Accipitridae > Aquila > Aquila spilogaster. The sequence continues at coordinate 82,636,873 of JANHGO010000001.1, read as the reverse complement.
AATATCTGCAATGAGTTTCTTGACATCAGGCTAACAGAGAATATTCTAGTTAACCACACCCAAGCACAATTAGATTTCAGACAAATATTACTCTTTTTCATGTCAGTGATCAAATATGGTAAAGTTACTTGAAATTGTAGTCTTCAAACAATTATAGCTTTTTTAAACTAAAAACTGGCATATCTGTCCTTACCCTGCTGTCAACTTGCACACAGCAAATATTTTTATTAGCCATTAATATAGCTACAATAGCTATAGCAATGAATTTGGAGAGTGGGGGAAAAGCCAAGTAAAAATTGGCTATTCTGAAAGGAGGGATCCTTCACTTCTTTACATGTGACATTGTCAGCTTCCATTGCTCTTCCTATTCTAATCATAATGAGGAAAAGTAAAATGCATGTACCTGTCTCCCAGCACAACACACACTTGCTTGCTTCCTAAGAGATACTTTTATGATTAATTAGGACCTTGTCCAAGGCTTCTGTATTGTGTATCAACTGAGAGAAAAGAAATACTTGTGTGGGAGCATGTACATGCAGTTAAGTGAAGAGTAATCACATCTAATTCCCTCCCACTCCCTTTTTCTTTAAAAAAAAAAAACACACAAAAAACAAACTTCTAATTCCACAAAAACAACTACTAGAAAACTAAATTCTGATCTTTAGTACTTCTGCCCTTCAACCCATAAATCCCTATGGCTATACGACTATATCAAAAGATATCACAATCACAATATCACAAGGGTTGAAATTGACCTTGCGAGATCCCACAGCCCAACCCCATGCTAAAGCTATTCCCTGCAGCAGGTCACACAGGAAAGTGTCCAGGAGGGGCTTAAGTATCTCCAGAGATGGAGACTCCACAGCCTCTCTAGGCAGCTGTTCCAGTGCCCTGTAACCTTCACAGTAGATACTGATGCTTTCTATTTATGAATCATGAATTTAGAACTCTGTAATCATTAGATTTGAATTTAATTTAAATCTCAGCTTCTCTAATAGTTCAAAGTGCTGTAGAAAGAACAGATACACATGCAAGTCAAAGTCACATGTAAAAAAAGAAAACTAAGCATTAAATACAACACTGAAAATACAGACACTAACAGCTTTTAAGCCCTAAACTGAACAAGGAAACTTAACTGAAAACCATGAAGTACAAGTATGAGAAAGGTGACATTGTTTAAGTGTTCACATATACAATTTATTTCCTCTGCATGTCAGGTCTAAAAGACATGCCAGGTGTGTGCAGTAGGCCTTCAACTATAGTTCAGTCACTCAAACACAAAATGCACTACAGATAAAATGCTTTGTTCTTAAAAGTTTGCAAAACTCAATCACTCAAAATAATTAACACTGGAAAAGGGTCTGAACAAAAACAAAATGTTATTGCAAAGGAAAAATTTCAAGTTAGACATGTGAGTGGAAGATACATTTTAATTCCAGTTATTATATAAATTGATATGTCACTTAAATAGCTAATTCCTAGCTTGTGTTGAATTCTCACAAATTACTATCTGAACTATTTGATTCTGCTTAGGAAGAGGTAAACAAAGAGGGCAGACATCATCAAAATAAGCAAAGCATAACTAATATTTGTTAGAAGTTTTCCAAAGAATAAATATATTCAAAACTAAAAGTCGATGTATATGAGTCTAAATTAAAGCAGCAAATTTAAGCTGTAAATAGAGGAAACTCAATCATTTAAATACTCTTCATACTTACCAAGAAAGATAGCACTTAATCAGAAAGGTTCAAACCAAAGAATTACACTTTATATGTAAGAAATGAAGCTTTTCAAACAGTAATGTACTACCAGGTTTACAGATTCTCCAAACATTGCCATAGAGTGCACAGCCCGGCTCAGACAAATTCACACTACTGAAAGTGACAGTATACATGGAAAAAGACATCCGTATTTGAGAAGCTGAGGCCTGAAGCTTAATCAAAGTGATATCTACTTAAAACACTCCCCCAAAATCAAAGTGCTTCCATATTTATGACACATGAAAGGCCTTAACTCTGTTAAGTTGAAACAAAAATGTCTTTACGTTTTCCTTTCTTAATTTATCATTAGATACCTAACACCTGGCAAGTTAACATTTCAGGAAGCCCTTCTATCAAGTAGTAGAAGCAATGTAATATTGTTTTTTTGCATTAATTAAATTTTCATGCAAATTTAGTTTGAAACTGAATGAATAAAAAGGTAATTACCTAATACATACAAATAAAATTATTTTCCATTTCTTAACATAATAGGAAAATGTAAAAACTAAGAATCGGAATAAATGCATATTAAAGCAACAGTGCTAGAATTATTGTTTACTGAGATTCTAATTAGGAAAGAGCAATGACAAAAACACCATATAAACATTAGTGTTAGCAACAAACAATCAAACCCATACAACTGTGTTCTGATTTACAGCTAACTCAATGGCTGACAGCGTTACAAGAGTATGTTTGAGGACAGGAAGCAACAAACAACTCAGCATTTAACAAAGGTAGATATACTATTAAGTTTATAAATAGAAGCAGTGTTAATATTGCTAAACACTTGTTCCAGCAAATTAAGAGCCTGTTTTGTAATTAGTGACCCTGCGTTGAATTACTTGTGCTGGTACTCAAAAGCAAAAGCAACCAAAAAGCATACCAAACTATAAATGACCTTAATACATGCAGCAACTCAGCTGGTTTAAGTCAACAGATAAGCAAGTGTCATAAATGCTACTTCATCCCACTGCAGAGAACTCTGTATATTATGTATGCTGTCAGATTTTGAAGTACATAGGCTGACTTACATCCAAGAAAGAAAGGAATATCCATGCAAAGCTTTATTTTGCAGCAAGACATACTAACAAGACCAAAAGACTAAGGCAATTCATTTAACATAACGTTGTTACAATAAATAACAGAATGTTTTCAGACTCCTAATTGTACTGACACACCTTCCTAATTCTGAATGAGAAATGGCTTCCAAACTAACTAAACAATCAAAACCATCACCTAGGGATTTCTTCACAATCCTACATACTTAAAAGAATACATTGGCAGCTGGCTGTTAAATACAGCTACTAAGTTTTGCAGCCTCTTTTGATCTCTTCCCTAGCACATTGGCAAGGTATTTTTTCCTGATTTCAGCTGCTCAAATCTGTTCAATCAACAAGACATACTGTTATTCCTTGTGTCGAAAAGCATACATTTTCAGTCTTCATTCTAAACATTCCAGTGCTCAAAATTCAAATGCGGATGGGAATATCAGTGCCCTCAAAAAATGTTTACTCTTTTCAGATGGCAGGGTGGTGGTGGGGTCCTTGTTCTGCTGACTCAGTTAAGAACGATGAACAGACATATTACCCAAAAAGCAGCTGCTACGATGGTCAATAAAACTCTTAAGTTACATAGCTACATCAGGGGGTTTTCTAACAGTGGTCAGTGCCCTCATTTCTAAAGGGAATCACTACCTACAGGATCTTCCTTAAAGTTCTCCAACATTGCATGATGGCTTCAAAAGTATAAACCAAACCCACTTGAAAGTTTACCTCTCCCACAAGGAGAGGCTGAGAGATCCGGGCCTGATCAGACAGGAGAAGAAAAGGCTCAGGGGTATCTCAGTATATGTAAAGACCCGAAGAGGGTTGGACCGCAAGACCCCTAGAGGTCCCTTCCATCATTAACCATTCTGCAACAGCTGAAAACATCTCATGCATTACAAGCACTTTATTCCCTGCTTACTACAAGCATCCTCCTACTTGAGGAGTAATAAAAATTAGATTGATTGATTCAAGTTCAGATAATCCAGACTCCAAACTCAAATGTTTGTGCAGTCTTTATTGCTTTATGAGATATCTAGCAAAGCTCCTGATGCTTCTCTCAAAGATCTTGCAAGGAGCAGCTCAATACAGGAAGCAACTTTAACTGAAACTAACTCCTCCATTTGCTCACACTCCTGGCAACACTTGCAAGATTTTCTTTTTAAATATCTATTTAACAAAAAATAGGAAGTAAAATATTGCAAAGTGAAGAGAAAAGGGGCAATTGAATAAATGAGGCCAAGAACCTTGATTTCTCTATTGCTAATTTCCAAGGCCCAAGTCTCCCTAGCACCAAAGTGAAAACAATTTCCCACAGACCTATTAGTAATATTACTATGATGAGAACTGAAATGATGATGATTTATCTGGGATGTTAGAACACAGCATTCTGTTTCATTATGTAGTTTACGCTTTGGCAGATAACAAAAGTGCAGATTAAATGCATGTAAGAAATATACAAATCACATTAGGCTGATGAGATTTTAAAGGATGATCAGTAAAAAAAATCCATTAGCTCTAATTGAAGCTCAAAACATGAAAGACCTAGAAATTCAAACTTCAGAGAATACTTAAAGTTCAAGGACATCTCAATCACAAAAGCTTTCTTTCAAAGACAAGCTGTATCATTAGCCATATTGCTATTCATGGAAGTTTTATCCTAAACTTCCACAAAACTATCTACTGATCAGAAATTACTCTTTGTAGTTTCATCCATGTTTCAACCTACCACCTGCCTGCAGAAAGGCTCCTTAACTCCACTCATGAAGCATAGTCCTGAGGGGCTATAAGTTGTATTGGAGCAAGGCTGTCCCAACCCTGCTCACTCTTCTGTCATCACACTTCTGAGAATCACACAATCTGAAAACAACCTGGCCTCAGCATTCCTGCAATTGCTTGTCCTGGAGTCCCCTCAGACCTTCCAACTTCCTGCTCAAATGTGTAAGAAAAATAGGCTTAGAAATATAAACTGCCTAAACAGTTTCCTGAAGGAAGTCAGAGGAATCTGAGATGAAATTAAGAATAAGTAGATGAGTACCATTGCATTTGGTGTAACTACAAATAAGACAGAAAAGGAAGAGCAGTTCACATAGCAGGTTAGCTGTAGACACTTCTCTATCAGCACAACAAATAACACTCCAGCTGAAATTAGTCGTTTGCACCTTCATTTGTGCTGGGAGTCCTTTACAGTCAAGCAGCATCAAATGCATATAATAGACACTTAAAAAACTTAAAGGCTTTGTTGCACAGAGAGGGGGGAAACACAGGAGTGAAAGGAACGACAGCAAAAACAGAACTTAGTCTTGCAACTCCAAGATCTGACAATCAGGTGTCACACCTATGCTCACATTGTGAGAGTTCAAAATAAACATAGCCACGGATCCATGTCAGCTGTAAGCAAAAAGATGTTGTCATTTTTGTTTTTTTTTAGAAATGGGCACATGATGAGGTGGTGACTATGGAGGCATGTTTGTTGAGAGACCAGGTCAGGCACGCCAATCTTATTTTCTGCATGCCATGCAAATACTCTTTTGCTCCCTACCCACTGTTATCACTTAAACCCGACAACTTTTTCTCCTGGCTTTATTTTTAAATAATCCATTTTACATATCTGACAATGGTCTTAGTTTGGACACAACCTTTTAACCCTGGCACAATGAAAAACACACATCCAATGCATCAGTGATGATAAAGACTTAAAAATTCATCACATCTCTTGTTTGTTGTGATTGTGAACTGCTGTAAGTGAATAAGTTATTGCATTTCATTCATAATTTAATCCACTCCTTTGTCTTATTTTTCATCTCCATTGAGCTAGGATTTTGTTTTGCTGTTGGATACACAACCTTGTTAGAGGATGAGGTCACAAGCTTTAACTCCACATACAGTTGGTTCGCTGATTCTTCTTTTGCTACAGTATAGTTTATATGAAAATACCACTCTGGTTTTACTGTTTTAAATCAAATCAGAATGCTTCAAAATAAAAGAATGCTTCCCTTCAAAATAAAAGAAGCATCCTGCAAGGTAATAAAATATTTTTCATTAATACTGCTGCTTCTTTATTTGACAATTGTTCTGCATATCTGAAAAAAAACACAGAACAAAATTGTGCTTGTTTCAAAGCAGTTGAAGCGTATTAAGATTTCTGTCCAGTTGTTTCTCTAGCAGACACTCACCTGAACAGCTTTCTCTAATATTTAAAAGGTAAAAGGTGTTGCATACATCAGTAAACAGCAGAGGTTTACACTACACTATGAAATGTTATAATCTGCAACATTTGAGTGTCCAATGACTACGGTAGGCTGCATTAGAAATGTATATATACACAAAATGGTGAAGCGTTCACATGTTGGCACTCTGAGGTAAATTTCAGACTTACCACTGAAAACACTAAGCAATACCTGCAAATTGTTTGGCCCTGGTAAGTCAGCATGCTGCTTCTGTTTTCTTGAGAGACACAGACCTGTTGGAGCACATCCAAAGAAGGGCCACAAAAACAGCCCATGGAATGGAACATCTGTCCTATGAGGATAGGCTGAGAGAGCTAGGAATCTTCAGTCTAGAAAAAGGAAGGCTCTAGGGAGACCTGATAGTGGCCTTTCAGTATCTAAAGGAGAGCTACAGAAAAGAAGAGGACAAACTATCTAGCAGGGTCTGCAGTGATAGAACGGGGAAAATGGCTTCAAGCTCAAAGAGAGTATGTTAGATATAAGGAAAAAATCTTTTACAGTAAGGGTGGTGAGGCACTGGAACAGGTTACCTAGTGTTGCAGTTGATGCCCCATTCCTGGAGACTTTCAAGGCGAGCCTGGATAAGTCCCTGGGCAACCTGATCTAGCTGTGATGTCCCCGTTCACTGCTCGGGAGTTGGACTAAATGACCCTCAGAGGTCCCTTCCAACTCTAAGAATTCTATGATTCTATGATTCCTTCCCTCCTATGCTTGTTCTGCAACTTAAAGAGAAAGGTGCTGGCCCACAATAGGACTTTTTACCCGCTATGGCAATGCTTAAACATCACAATTTTCAGCAGTTGTTCTGAGAAGCCTCTTATAGGAAAAAGAAGATGTATGTACACTGAGTATACACTGCTTTAATGCTGAAAACTATGTTAGAGACAGCCCCCATTGCCCAGTGCTGCTCCAGAGAGAGAAGCAGGAGAGGGTTCTATTAGAAGACTATTAGAACTTCTATGAGCTCAGAAGTCTGATTTAGTTTTCTTGTTGGTTTTTGTGCATCAACCATTACTCTCTCTCATCACCCATGTTTTTAATTTTCAATAGATGTGGCAGCTACCCTCGCAATTACATCTGTGGGTCCCTGTTTTGATAAGTTACAGATAGTCACTACCATACTCATACTGTGAAGAAGTTCCCTCAATCTCCTTTGTCAATACCTTCATGGTTAGTTTCCACTACATTCAAATTTGTTCTAGAAAAAGATTTAGTAGAGAATACATGATTTCATAAGATTGCTCTATAGAATTTATCTCCATTGATTGTAACACTGCATTATTTGTGGAAATATGAAAGTTTCTTGAATGACTGTGTGGAAATTGAACTAAATGAAATTATGCATTTAGTGGAATTAATAACTTGTTTTGTTCACGCTGAGTCTTTACTCTGAATATTCCTATTTTGATTTTAAGCTTGCAGCATATTACTTAAGACATGGATGGGAAAGACTAGAACAGCACTGATTTCAACTGACACTTTTAAATTATTTCCAGGCAAAGAAGAAGCAAACAATCACAAGGAAAACATAGCCATAACTTCCCCATTATGTGCAGTTGTAGAACAACATATCATCTCTAAATAACGTTTTGTATCATCAACATAACAGAAGTAAACATTTCTCTCACCACCTAGTTCCCTATCTCATTCCTCTTTCAATGTTGATCTCTTCTTTCCTCCTCCTCAACTTTGCTCATACACTCCATTCCACTCAATTACACAAATTTGAAAGCTGAAAATAAGAGGTCCTGTTTGTGTTGTAACAGGCCAAAGCTTTAATTACTTCAGCAGTGCAAGCGTTCAGGGAAACCTCTATTATTAACTCTGAGTATGCTGATTTCTGTACACTGTTCAGAAAAAGCAACATTTTCCTACTAACTTAGGCTATTTGTTCAAAGACAAAAAGATGTTCACATGGAGCACTACACATCCTCAAATGACAAACTGATGTACAATCCATAGCAAAGTCCCTTATAAAGGAATAGCATACATTATCTTTCACTCAAACGTATTCCCTGGGAAACTACCAGGTGCGAGCCCTTGTCAGCCTAAGCAGATGGGCAGATAGAATTACAAAAAACTAAGCAAACAAAATGGACTTTTCAGTCTATTATACTGAGACTTGTCAGTTCACTGGAAATTTTTCTTTTGCTTTGCAAGAAAGTGTATACAGACATCTTTACTAAATTATCTACATTTTTAGAATACTGTAGGTGTTCTTTGTTCTTCAGGCTCCAGTAACATCTATCTTCTTAAATACATGCATTTACTACTCTTCAAAACAGTGAGTTAAGTATCTTCAGTTCACTTCAACTCAAGAAGTTACAGTGGCTCTAATTCAAAAGCATCAGATATAATCTCTCCCCAGACTTAAAGAGGATATTCTTCTTTTCTTTCAACAATGAAATGGATTAAATTGAGAAAGAACACACACCCAGGATCAGAAGCGATCCATTTTAAAAGTTCTGGATTGCTCTTAAAAGGAAAAGTTCCAGCCCATCCCAAGTTTCCTAAAAATTCAATTTATTTTGTAATTACGTGAGGGCTGATCCTACAGTGAAGCTCAAATCAAATCCGCTACATGAGACAACAGAACATAGGTTTCTATGAAATACTCCTTATACTGCAAATGATAGAGAAATTGTTAAGAAACACATTAATGGTTTTCATTCATTTCATTCCTTAGCATAACAGCAAACACTGTTGGAACATCTTACAATGAAGGACTGAATCTAAATCAAATGTTTTTAGTGAAATTTATCTACAGGCTTCAGATAAAAAACAAAGAGACAATTGCAGTCTTAAGGACTTGATTTTCATGTTAAAAGGAAGGATTTTGCAGACTTCTCAGTCCAGTGCCATAAACACACTGTAGTTAAAATATCAGATGATACCTTCAAAAGGTATTATCTCATATGGAAAAATAGAGTTTATATTTTAGTATTTAAGCACATTCTCTAACAGACCACTTCAATTTGAAAAAATTCTGTTGCCTAGGTAACCGGACAGAAGCTACTGAAAATACTTCAGACAATGCTATAGATTTTTAATTAGCGGGGGCAACATTCAAAAGGTAATTATCTTGTGTCAATGCAACTGATATAGCAGCCAAAACCAGACAAATTATCGTTCTTCCATAATTTATACCAAAAGCAGAACAACCCTATTTAAGTACAGGTTAAGGATTACAGTTCTTAGTGTAATCTAATTAAGAAAAATCAACTGCACTGCTAGAGAGGAATGTAGTAAACCTCTGACAGAGAGGATGAGCTGTTATCACCTGTGTAAAAGACAGGAGACAACATGACAATTGCCATGAGCAATAAACCATTTTCTCTATCCAGCCCACAATTTTTAGTATCTTAGTTATGAATATATGTTCTGAGATCACCTTTTCAAAGTGTCTTCTGTAATCTCACTCAAGTTTTACTCATATATCCCTTAGTCTACCAGACTAAATTTCAAAATTATCTTTCTTCATGTACATGGTAATTCTAAAATTTGGAAACAACACTTGGAAGAAAGATATCTTTTTGATAATATTTTTGTCAACACTACTCGAGTATTTGAAAACAGAGGGGAAAAGGGAGCAAAAAAATCACTGTTGATGTAAGTACAAAAAATTAATTTTACTTTAAGAAAATAAATTAACCAAAGTATCAGTTTGAGAGATAAAGGGCCACTTTCTCAAGATCTCAATCCTTCTGGTCATAAGTGGCTTAAACATGTACAACTCAAGGTTGTTGCATATGTTTATCCCACAGCTGAACTTGTCCATCCTCAAGAGAGGCAAGGAGCAGAATTCTACAACAAAAGCAGAATCCAACATTGCATCTGAGTATCTTGAGACAGTATGTGGCATTAGCTCAGAACATTACTTGGAAACTTCGTGTTAATACAATAATCAACCCCCAGGGAATATTATTTCAAGTATATAAATCAGTATAGATGCCAAAAACTCTTAAGCATGATATAAATACATTTTAAAACAAGACCAGAAAACACAATTTTCTTCACAGCAATCATTCTATGAAATTAAATCAGAACTTAAGGTTTACAAATGTGGTCCATGTCTCAGGTCAGATGGAGAAGAATTTAACAGCTCACAAAACAGCATGCTCTACTGGGTGGCTGTTGCAGATGCATTTATTTTACATTGACAGGGTAAACATTCAGATTATTGGAGAAATGAAAACAGTGATGATCAAGACTGACAGCAAGAACACAGCAATAAGTGAGAGAAAAACAGGGTTTCCACTGTAGTAGAAGAGCCATTCCCCAGACTGTAACCCTGCCCTTTGCTTAAAGAAAAAACATCACAACATGAAGAACAAGATAGCATTCATTTATAAATTCACATACAACTATCTCTCTATAATGATAGCTTGGAAACTAAATGCCAAGAAAAAAATATAGCTTGTGTGCTCAAAAGTTTGCTTATTTTCTCGTCAATTATATCAGATAATACTTGTCCAACAAAACTTCACCTTGTTTATATTCCCAGATTACCACAACTGCATACATTCCTAAACTTTTCTTTCCCAAATCATCAAGAATATGACAACTTAGCAGAGATTTTTTTTCCTACTAATATATTCAGCAAATTTGAATATAGTTGCAAATGGCAATATGCATTAACAGTATCACTCCAATTTTTTTCCTCTCTTTTTTACAGGCCAACTGGTGACATTAAAACTCTAAAATATCCAACATTCTTCAGGCTCGGTAATTATGACAAATTTCACACTTGAGTAAGGAAGAAACCTGGTCATGAACTTCAGTCCAGTTTTCCAATACAGGTTGATATGCTAAAATCATGCGACAATGATACACAAATGCCCTAATGTCTGTAAGGTATTTTGGGCTTATACTTTGTAGAAGCAAAGACTCACAAGAAAGTGTGATATTTTCGCAAAGACCCACTGAACAGCCCAGGTTTTTGTTTGTTTTTGCACAAGAGCTGTAAAGAGGGCTACACATTGGAAATGACTTCCCCTTAATGGAGTAATGAGAGAAATAGAGCTCATCATGCATTCCTATCCCAGTTCAATAAGTTTGTAAATTAACATTTAAGCATCAGATGTTCTTACATGACACTGTTGAAGTCTAATTGCATTTTTCAGGGATTCCACAAGGAATTTTTTATTTAACCACATTAAGGATGGGAACATATTACCTAGGGCAGACACCTGCACGCCTAGGACATTAGCATGCAACAAATGCAAATATACTTTAGGGATCAAAATAAACTGTATTCCCAGGATGACATCTGAATTTTTTCTTCACTTTTTGTCTAACTCCAAGTTAGACAGCTCTGCATGGATTATAAAAGAAACTATAATCTTGTCTAGTAGAGCAACAAGCTAATATCTGAAACATAGCCCAGAAAGACAAAGGAACATACTAAGAACCAGTATCTTGAAACAATATGCTAAGAGTATCTAAAATACCTGTGAAGATCACATCCTACTATCAATGCTGACTGGCTTACATAACTTCAAAACTCTGCAGCCATGCTCAACTCACAGATGTGAAACATTATGCTTCAAAGATCTTTTGCTAAGGCAGCAAGAAGGGAAGGGGGGGTATTCCTATTCTTGCTATATATTCTCCATGGAAAAAAATTATTCTAATTCAAAACAAAAAAAATCCACTCTCCTCTCATGCTAGTCACATCCCATTGGTCAAGCTTCCAACCAATGTAACTTTCCCATTACGCTGCATTAAGTTTTTCCAACAGACAACTTCTGACAAGCTCCGGTTCAGAAATCAAGTGAACTCGAGCTTCAAAACATCACAAACACTGGTAAACATTTTCCTCTTTATCCTCCAATCCTCAACTGGAACAAACCTAAACTGGAATAAACATCCTTCCTTCACCGCGTCAACTAAGATTTTAACTTCTTAAGCTGCAGTAGCTTATGTGCATTTCTAAGCCACCTGTGCAGAGAGCTGAGGTCAGCTGGAATCTCTGGACATTGGTGGGTAGCAGCTAGAAAAGAGCACAGTCTATGATTCAGATCAGAAGGGATTCATGCTGAATTAGATCACGAATTCTCAAATTATTTCTTAAACTCCTTGGTTTGAGATGCTCACTGTGGCTTTATTTACCATGAATGGTGTATCCTAAAGTGTGGCATAGAATCTGCCACCCCAAAATACTTAAATGTGGAAAAGTAAGGAACTGTACAGGCAGCAATTCAAAGTGGCTGATTCCCCCTCCGTCTTCTCTTACTAAATGAATATGAAACTGTTATGAAAAAAAAAAAAAGGAACCACAGGACATCAGCAATCAATTGCTGTCCTGTGCTTTTGTGTGGTGAAAGAACATCTACATTTCAACAATTGCACTGCAAGCTCTGAAATAGCTTATGTGAATGCCTAGATTCTTAGTTTTTGCATCAAGATAAATTGAACTGGCTTAACTACATTGGCAGAACTCTGTAGCCCATCCAAAGATGCTTGTACTGGAAGTAACACAAGCCACAAAAGGATAAGGTAATCTCTACAGCAATCCAGCTTAGCAAGACTGTACTGTGAAAAACATGATATATCACATCCATAATTAGAAGCATTATTTTCACAAACAGCCTCTCAGGTAACAGATACACTTACACACCAGAAGAAAAAGGTTCAAAGAAACAAAAAGCAAGAGGATTCTCCAGTAGAAGCAGCAGCTTATGGAAGATGAGAAAAGAGACGAGGGGTGCAGTCGTTACATAAAACTTCGTTATTGACCAAAAATTACTGTATTAAACTACGCTTGTCAGCTGATTAGCAGAGCAGGAATATAGCAAAAGTTAGACTTACCCTTACCAGATCATTATTAAAAAAAATGAAAACATGAACTGTTTTCCTTAGTGGCAGACAATTTGATTACATATAGGAGGAAGCAAAACTAGAAGACCAACATACAGCATGAGAGAAAAATACTTGCACTTAGTGTACTAATTGTGCTATCCCCTAGCACTTCTGTAAATGTAATCAATGCAGCACAGCTGGAATTTGTGGCCAACTGAGTTCTCAGTTCATGAAGATCCCAAATCATTATGTTAAAATTCAACATAGTCTTTGCTTGCTTACCCTTCATTTTTCATTCTCTTTGCATCATCACTCATATTCATACTTCTTTCCTCACTTACCTGTTGTCTAAAAACAGAGTGATAACACAATTTTGACTCAGATTAATTAAAAATCATGCTCAAATAGTTTCCTATTGACTTAAAAGAAATGTGGATATAAATGCTCCTAAGGGAAGAAACTAGCATTATTTTCATAAAATCTCAGCATATAAAAAACAGTTTGGAGCTTGCCTATTATATGCAGAATACTCATTGAGAAATACACAGATCAAGATGCATACAGAAGTTTTCACTGTTTTTGTACATTCAGATCACACTGAAGAAGGAATAGAGACCACAAAAGCACTACACTGCACTGTAATGCCAACAATATACCATTACAATAAAACCTACGCAATAGAACAGAATAAAATAAAACTCTATATATATAAATAATATTATGCTCTTGATACCTAATTTGCCAACAGTTTGCGTCAGCATAACTGATATACAGTTTATGCCTTTTTGGTTATTTATCCTTAAACAAATCCTTTCACAGAAGATCTAAATCACACGCAAGACATCCTTTGCACTCCCAATAGAGCTGTAATATGCAGTTTGTTCAATATAAAAAAAATCCTTATTTAAGAAAAAAATAATGTTTATAGCTACCAAGTGACCTGCAAACGAATCCATTCTGGGACAAAACCTATATTCAGTGCAGTCCACTAGTTATAAATAAAAACTGAGCATTCCATAGTAATAATTTTCAGTGGAATTCCTAAAGCTACTTTTTATCTTTTTATCCTATGGGTGTGTTATCCTATGGGAAACATTAGGATAATGTCTTAATTGGAGGTACACTAGAAACAACCAATTAACCCACTGAAGTTGGCCTTTTAGCCTGACAGCATTATTATCCTCAAGGGCTTACTGTTTCTACACTGTCAGCAGAAGACACAGTAACGATACATGCAGTAGATATGTTTTGTACATGCTCAAATAGAACAAAAGCAGTAACACGCAAGTAAGTTGGAAAATCCCTCTTGTCAAACTGCCTCTGCAAATATTGTCAAGGCACCTATTCTCACTCCAGTGCTTCTGTCTAAATCAGCCAAAATCCACCTGACAAACATGAAAACAGCAGTGCCCAGGAGGGAGCTGATACCATGTACTTTCAGTGATTCACTTTGTAAAAGAACTACCTCCTGCATTACTTCTCAGGAAAAAAAGCGCGACAAAAAATAATGACACTCCTGATTTGCAGCGAGTCATATGAAAACAAGGAAAGGTTACTTTTCTTATCCTAGTAATGCTTGTTGTGTTAAAATAAGACAAAATAGGCATGTGTATTTCAAGAAGAGCTACTGCTTGGAAAAATTATCTCAATATTACCTTTATGACATATTCATCATTCACTGGATCACAGAGCAGCAGCAAAGACTGACGGAAACACTTCTGGAAGCAAACATATAGAAAAATATATTGTTTTATGGTACCAAGATATCTTCAACATTAACACTATTAGATGTAGCTTTGTATCTTGAAATGAATGCTCTAGTTACACATCGACGTAAAGCTGAGCTAAATGAAGTGTGAGATTACAGATCACTATACTTATGCTAGTTACTACATCCAAAAGATCTCATCTTACCACATAAACATCAATACTTCATTTTACAGATGGGGAGACTGAGATTCTGAGCAGTATGGTTTGCTGTGTTTTACTAATCTGCTTGCTGTTCAAATGGGTTTTACACTTAACCGAGGCTTTTGGACAGTATTACTTAGACTTTCAAAGTTCATGTGGCAGGACTGCACAAATAACTTCACCACTAGAAGAGAAGAAATTGCAAGCTGTCAAGATCATGAACACTTCCATGTTTTTATTTATCTGACAAATCCTTTCTAACTGCAAGTTATCAAAATAAAGGGCATTAAATTGTTGTCATAATTAGCAAAGTAACAGTGAAATGTTCTTGCAGAGTTTGGGCCTAATACAAAAAAGTCAGATGCATCTGTTTGTTTTGTTGTTTAGAGGTGTTAGGTGACTGTTTTCATCTCCATTCTGTTCAGCACTTGATGATCTATATCCATGTGTACAGTAATGTCATCTACGTAACTCCATGGTTGAAGGGAAAAATCTTCCCATTATTTAGCTTTGATATTTTTGGTGGCACTTAGACAATTTATTCATTTGTACCAGGAGCTTTGAAGCAACCCCTTTCAGCATGACGTGCAATACTCAGGAGGATGGAGAAAATTTAAGGATTGAATTCAGCTAGGAAACAGATGTAGTAGACTAGAATGTGTTTCTACACAATTATAAAACCTGATGAATTGAAACTCCAAAACACAGTATGAATTCTAGGTAATCTAAAAACCTGAACATATTTAAAATCCAGTGACTATTAACTAGAACTAACTGCACAACAGCAATTTAGCCAGGATTCTCTTCAAAACATCCAAAAGAACAACAGATCATACAACAAGATGACTGTGACCAGTACCCACAGACCATCAAGTCACATAAGAGATGCTGTAGTCACCACTCAGCTCAGAGGTATTTTATTTACATTTCAGCTCAACCATAGCACAAGGAAGGACTAAAATCTAAGTATCCTTAGCACTTTATTTCCTTACAGCCAAGTTGAAGTCTTTAATATTAATACAGTTGAAACAACACTCTTGACTAAGGGAAGGAAAAAAAGTTAAACCAGGATAAATTGAGTTGATGTTTAACTTCAAATTAGTTTACATTTTAAATTTTTGTCTAAATTCCTAGCAGTATTATCAAAAGCAAACAGAGTCGAGGCATATCACCTTGAGGTCTGGCTATCTTTTGTCTGTCAGTCTGTCCCAAAAGAACACTCTAAATATACTAGGCATGATTCCCCATATTTCCCAAAACTACATTTTACTGAAGCCCAATAGCATAGATGTGCTAAAAGCTTGAGTATATATACACCTCTAAGTTGCTTTAAAACCTTCACAGGATCCACACACCTTGAGATAGTTTCAAATGAGCACTCTAAAAACATTATTTTTATTATCAAAAAATGTCAAATGATTATAATTTTAGAATATCCCAAGCTGTAAGTTACACAAACCAGCAAAAATCTGCAGAAAAGGAAATCCATCTGAAGACAAGAGCATGTTAATTAAGATAAACTAGAGTGTTAATCAAATGGCCTTTAGAAAGCTAGAGACAGGAATCAGTGTATGTGACCTCTTACTCCTTTTTCAGGAGCGGTTTTTCCACCAAAAATTACAAGGCATTATGTCCAGCCCTTGAGCACCAGCAAGAACTTATTACTGTCTCCATGCAAATCCTGAGCTGTTCGACTACAATCAGTGCACCACATGGCAGTGCACTGCCCGGACAGTGAGTTTTGCCTTACTGGTACACTATCTTGCAACAGTTTAGCAGCTGGAGCTACATGTGGAAATAAAGGATTGTATATTCATCTGCTGAAACAGGAAGGTTTTTCAACTCTAGATACAATATACTCAGTAAAAGTAGCACATCATTTGACACCGCAGGTGTCTTTTTAAGGGAGTCCAAAAATCCCTCTTTCAAGTAACATAGAAGGTTTAAACAACACCTGAGGAAGGAGAAGAAAACCTTCTGCTGATCTCCTCCTCCCCAAATATATTAGATTTTATTCTTAAGATGAAACACGAATTAATATAAGTCAATAAGCAGTACCCTATTTTGTTACAAAAACGCAAAGCAGTCAAAATGACCCTAGTAAATCAAACCATTCTGGACTGCTTTGCAAAGCCATATTTCATTGAAGATTGTATCTTGTTGACATGCCAAGTCTCCAATAGCTATACTATAAGAAAAAATGTGAGGTTCTATCCTCAGTCACTGTTAATCACTGACACTTGTAAGGGAACCAAACCAAAGCTCATCAACTACAGATCTAGTACACTGTTTATTACTGAAGGTGCATAGGTAGAAAAGCTTTGAAAAAATATGGAATATAACAGCCCTGTCATTCATTTTAGGATTTCATTTTCATGATGACTGGTGAAAGCTGTCTCTTCCTTTGCATTTTCTCTACTTTATTGGTAGCAATTATGGGAGATTTTATGTCTGTTTATAGAAGGTTGTAATTGAGATAGAAAACATACTTAATTGATGTGGATATTTGTTGTGCTGGGGACTTGATTGCTGACTCTGAAGTTGATTGAGAATACCCTTCCTAATGATTGGCTTCAGAGCTCGTACGTTTGAAACAGCAGCAGAAAGTCCTTTTACCAAAATTTTACTTAGAAAAAAAGAGCCAGAACATACAGCAGTGGACCAAGCTCCTTGTCATCACCAGTGCTGGTCCTATTCCTCCCTGTTGCCCTAGTTGCAATACTCCTAAGTTCAGAATACCCACAAGCGTATTACAGACAGAATAAAATAGTGCTCTATATATGCACAGGTAGCCATTATGACTGCAGGGAAACAGCCAGAGGGTTGTTAACAGAAAGAATCATGAAACTATAGAACATCTCTAGTTCAAATGGACCCACAGAGATCACCAAGTCTAACCTCTGGCTCCATACAGGACCACCAAAAATCAACCCTACATCTGAGAGCATTATCTAAGTGTTGCTTGAACACAAGCAGGTTGGTGCTGTGGTCACTGCCACTGCCCTTGGGAGCCTGTGTCTGACCACAGGCTCAGTGAAGGACTAGTGCTGCTACAGCTCAGCACTAATTTTGCAGGGCTGAAGTCTAAGTCCCTAAAGAAAATTCAGATAAAATATCAGAATGCATTTCTTTGGCAATTCGCAGCACATAAATTCCTTGTTCTTTAATGATAAAAATGATTATCAACTTGTCTTCAGAATATGACCTTGCATAAACACGTGACTAGAGAAAAAAACTGCAGAATAATGAAAATTACATGTAATAAAATATGGTAAAATAAATATGATCTATAGCCATCTTGGTTTAAGAAAGCCATAAACAGACACATCTCAATTTCAAAGTGAATTAATAACTAAATTATCAGGAAAGCACTAGTGTATTTCTTCATATGCTATCTTCCAATGCAATAAGTACCTTTCACAGCATTCAGCATAACAATCAAGTTGGTTCTTCACTGAAGAATTTTTTAAGAGTAGGTTTTAGAGGACATTTGAATATTAATACTCAAACACTCAAAGAGCAAACAAACCACCAAAGACTTTGTATACCACAACATGCAATTGGAAGAGGTTTCAGAACTCAACTTAATGCAAGTTTCCCAACACAGGGAACATCATTTGAAAACACATGCATGGATTCTTCAAGTCCAGAAACAAAGTACTGCCTTACAAGGCTCAGTTCTGAAGCCCTCCCATACTACGCCTTTTTTCATGTTGCAGAAATCCATGTGTATCAACAGGAGAAGTAGGCATGCTGTCAGAGAGATAACATTCACATGCAGCATCTGAAAGTGTACTACTGGAAAGAAATCCTACTTGAACACCACAGTTCCTTCACTGAGGATCTGCTGGAGGTAGATGGAAGCTCCTATGTGAGTTAAAAAAAAAAAAAATCCATCACTGCCACTACTAAAGTAGTACTCTGAAGCATTCTTCCCTAGTAACTCTTCTCAGGTAGAATTCTGCCACAGCTGTAACAGGAATGAGGACTTCTTATTTGCATGTCAAGTATTTTCTATACTTTCTCCTTTCCTAGCTCACATCGTAAGTACACAACCCAGCACACAACCTTCCTGTCTTATCTCCACTTTGTACTGGGGACAGGCACATACAATCTTTTCAGATTCAGAAAATCCATTTATCTATTTGAACATTCATAAGGGGGGGGTTCCTCATATATACTTTTCCAGTATTCATCCAGTGGCCATATCAATAATTAGCATGTTCTTCTCCTCCCCTACATCAAATACCAACCAAATTGTCATGTGGAAAAGTTCAAGCTTCAACTTAAGCACTGTTATTTAGAGCAATGGAAAGCCTGTGTGAGCCTGACATCAATGATTTGCGAAAGGTTACTACAGACAGTGTCTGTCAGACAGTACCAGGAAGCAGCCTTCTTGAATACTACAGTTTTCCCTGAATTCTATTTAAGGAAACCCAGTACATATCTCAAAACATTCTAATATCACACTAAAATCCTAAGCTAGCATTCAGGAAGAAACAACATCAGGAGAATGCTCGTGGGCAGCACTGCTGTATGATTTCTTATCTTGTCACAGTCACCAGAGGCTGCAATCACCAGCCACCATCCACAACTAGAGCATTCTTTTAAGACCTATCCACTTTTTAACCTATCCACTGCAACCCTTTTTCCTCCTCACAAGTATGGGCTAGGAGCCCCTTAGTGTTAGTTTTACCCCTGTACTGCATTTGTCATTTAGTCATAACAATGCTAAGTCATGCAAACCCATCTACTGGACAACAGACACCATGAAAATACATTTCAGCTTCCACCTTCATGTCTTACATTTAATCAGTACAAATTTATGTTGTTTTCTATGAAGGCATATTTAATAAGACTTGACAGCTGAAACAGGCCTGTTGAAAGTCACTTAACATCCAAGGTGTTCTGACAACCTCTTAATAGGACTGAGCACCTCAGGAAGGCCTTGTCAGGAAGATGCACAATTACAAATACCACTTCCTGACTCTTGGTCATCATATCTTTCTTCTTGAAACTATGCCAAAGATGACCCTCTAAGAGAAATAACACCTTCAAAGTAATAAGCAGAACTCAACCTCTTGGCAAATTCTAGCCCAAAAAGATGAGAACAAACTCCACAGGACCTGTCAGACATCATTTCAAGTGCTCTGAAGGTCTCAGCCTTTAATACTAATAAGTACCTAATTCCTGGTATATTTCTAACTAGCTTCAAGTCTGAAGTAGGACAGCCAAGAGCAACAGTCATAATCATTACTCTCACAAGTATTCATAGACCTATAAAACATAGTGCCAAAAAGCACTTTCAGGGACAGCAAAGGTCTTACACTATTTCAGAAGTGAACATACTTCTGTTCCCATTTAGGAAATAACACATGCCATTCTTAAACATTTTGAAGTGAAAAGCAGCATTTCCAGAAGACAAAAGGATAAGGAAATGGTTAAAATTTTACTACAGTGCCTGAAGTCTTCATAGGAAAGTAAATGCAGTAAAATTCAAACCACAGAGTATTCCACTTTTCTCTTAAAGTGCTTGCTCCACCTCCCTTAAAAGACTTAACTAATTCACAAATCCAAAACTTTTTCATCTTCTGTAGAAATACAGGAACATTTTTTTAATGACAACTTATTTTGGAAAGATGACTTCCCCTTAGAAAAATAACTGAAATCATTATTTAACACAATTTTGTTTGGCAATAATGGAAAAAAAAAAACAGAAATGTCTTGAGCAGACAACACTGCAGAATAGCATACGGTGGCCTGCTCTATGTATTTACGTAACACTATAATGCAATGGAAAGCGCAGTAATGACAACAAAGTAGTAAAATCCTAAGCTACAGCAAGCGAGGATATGCTCAAATGCAGCAGCAGATGGCAAGGAAACAAAGAAAAGATCTACTTACCCTTGGAAGGCCTCAGGTAGGCAGGGATCTCCAGCAAGATATCATTACCTCCACTGCCAACCCTTAAATGAGGTCTCAGAAGAGGGGGATCCCGGCTCCACCCCTTCCAGTCATTCAGGTACATTGCATGCACCTGTGCTCCCCCGAGTTGGCACTGCCTTCCCACCAGGTGCTCAGTCTGCTTCAAGCCATGACTCAGCATTTCCACTGCAGTTTGTAAAACATCCTGCCAGTGGATGCTTCTCTTCCCACACATCAAATCCCTCCATCCTAGAGAACAGCAGAGACTGAATCAGCTCAGTTGTGCTTGCCTGCACAGCAAAGACATACCTACAAGCCATTCTCTAGTTTAGCATGGTCATCAAGATCTTTTGTCAAACATTCAGATATTAAATTTAACAAAAGATGACAAAATGAAGGAGAGGATCCACTTGCTGTAGCACTTTCTCCTAGCACGCTCAGTAAAGAAGAGTCTGCTAAAATATTTCTATCTTGAAGAGAACCACTGCTTCAGCAACACGTATTACCAAAGCCCTCCAAATGCATAGGTGAAAACCATACAATAACCACCAGCTAAAGTCAACATACGTTTTACGCTCTCATCAAGTATCATCAGAGGAAAGTTTTTTATTACACTCTGTTACTGCAGGCTCTAACTCCAATTCCTTCAGTCAAGCCACTTGCATACTCCTTGGATTCAATCTCCCTTAATTTACAATGCTTACTTCTATCAGCCATACTGCCCCTTTGAATGCAGCATGTTCATCTGTGATCACTGACTGAAATCAAGGTTTCATTGCTACTCATGAATCTACAAGATAACCTAGAAGAAAACATTATTTCTCATTAAGAGTAATTAACTTTAAAACACAAGGATTCCAAGGAAAGATTTACACTCTTGTCAGCTAAACACTGAGAAATTCCTAGAAGTGAAAAAAAGGAGTTTGTGCTAAACTCCAATGAGATTTGTGCAACCTGCCTACGCACAAAGGAACATAAACTCTTCAGCCAGCTAAAAGAGAGACTGGAGAGCCATGTTTTACAAAACACATAAGTAGGTCCCATGCAGTTAACAAGAGATGCATACAGAACTCAAAAGGACCCATAACAAAACATAAGGCCAATACTCCCAAATACAGCAAGATGCTCTGAACTGCATAAAGCTCCCAAATTTAAGGGAGACACCTCGAAGGATCACTCACTCTTAAGCCATAGCAGCGACAGCAGCTGAGTCTCGCAGACAGAAGAACACACTGCAGCTTCCAAGCTAGCAGTACTAATAGCAGTCCTAAGTGCTTTCAGCTGGGGCAGCAGCTGTTTCATGAGGGAGGGCAAGTCCCGCTGACCTTATAAGGCATGGTTTTAAAACGCCTTCTGGCATCATTTGTCTTTTAAAAGAAGCCTGATCTTTTTTTCCTAGCTGTTAGAAAAACAATGCACCTTGAGGCAGACCCCTTCCCACACATACATCAAAACTGCTGTTACTGAAATCAATGGTAAATTCCGTAAGTCAAGTTCATAAATGCTGGACATAGTGTCTGAAGTTTAGAAATAGTGATGTCAGATAATTTTCAACACTAAGTAAAAGCGTGATAAAGGCAGCCTGAAAGTGGGTCTCACAATGACAACGAAACCCCAGGGAAGCAGCACCATCTTTCCCTCAAGCACAACACAAGTCTGGGACAACCCTAACTTCATAGCAAAGACTAGGGGGAAGCAATTCAATTGTGTGAAATGAGCAGAAATAAAGCCTTGTCAACATTAACCTGATTCTGAAATACTTTCATCCCAAACAATTTTGAGCCAAACGTTCCAATTCAAAAGATACCCATGTCAAAAAAAAAGCTGACTTCCACCATGCTGCAACAATTCAACCAAGCTTAAAGAGCACTGCTCATGCAAACTGATCACAAGTGACAAAAGCTTGGCAATATACTTTCAGGAGAACCTACTACAGTCTGTGAGATCTACATATGCATGCGTGATCACTTGACTCAAAAATAATCTGTACACACTAAACATCTGAGTAATAGTCCTAAGCAATTCACTTGTGAAACAATACTTATTACTTCGGAGAATACAGGAAGAAAAGTAAATAACAGGTTGAAACTTCAAAAAAAGACTGATGATTGAGCAACAGACAACTCTGTTTGAAGAGGAAAAGGTCACACCTCACTAGTGCCTTCACATTTTCAAGAATATTACTGCTGAGACAGGTAAGTCAAATAAAATGAGCATAAAAAATAATCAAAAGCAAAACATGGGTAGTTCAACTTCAAAGCTTAACAAAAAATGAAGTTACAGTACAATGGAAAGCTGTTCTGTGTGTTTTTTTGTTTTTTATTAGTTTTGCTTTGCTTTTTCGATGGAAATTAACCTAGGGATCTGAAAAAAAAATGAACTGTTGCTAACACCTCATCTAGTGAGTCATAAGGCCACCCACAGCTGGGGGGCTGCAACTAGATGATTGTTAAGGTCCCTTTCAATGCAAGCCATTCTACAATTCTATGAACACAGTTCAACACTAGAGGATCCTTAAGTACAGAAAGTAAAGGCTCCTAGTCCCCAGTCTTTTATTATTTAGATTGTGCAAGATTACACCTAACAGTGATTTTCATCCAAGAAACTGCAAGAGAGAATAAATGAATGCATCCTTTTCAAGGCAAGCACTGTTATCCTTATTCTGACACAGGACAAAACACTGCACAAAATGAAGTACTATTTATAAGCATGCTGTATTTACATAATATGTGATAATGATGAGTTTCACTCACTTCAGTGAGTGCCTACTTTACACAGCCATAAACCCATCTGAAAATACAGTGCTAGTTTCTGGGCTCCTCCCATTCTTACTGCTTTGCTTCACAATGACTAATTGAAAATAACTTCGACTTAAATTTTCAGAGATCAAAATCACTGAGACCTGAATTCAAAACATCTCAGTCTAGGTTCTCAAAACTGAAGAAATCAAGACACTATCTTGTTCCTGATGAGGAAGAAGATCTCAGATACTCAATTGCTGTAAACATCATTAAGCCAGTTCAGGCTTAATGAAAGACAAATGATGCAGAATCAGACAATTGCCCATCTCACAGACAGCAGCACACACACAGAGAGTACCTGCCAACTTACAAGAAATATAATTAAAGCACTGAGAGGACAAACATGAATAACTTATCTTCCTCATAAAAAAAAAAATGACATTGCAATCCTAGCAATTGTCTTACTTTGAAAAGGCTATATTTATGAAACAGACAACTGAAAATTTAGATCAAGTGTTCCAACTTGTACACCTTAGCAGTCACTGACATAAATACGTATTTTTGCACCTCAGCCTACATGGCTTTATTTCTTCACCCATAACTACTAGTGGCTTTGAAATGAGCCAAGTACAAGATTAAACACCTCTATGAACCACAATAATTTTTTCAGTTTTATTTTTTCAATGTACACCCTTACTTTCAGTGTAAGTTTTAAAGGAAAAAAAGCTCAACAAAACAAAAAAGTGCAATTATCCTCCATTCAAGGTTGACCCCAAAGATACAATGCAGTCAAAAGAGGAAAAAAAATCATGAATACAGTACAAGAATATTGAGTATTTAATCATTACTATGAAATTACTTCAGATATAACTAGGGAAGTCAGGTTTCTAACTGGAAAAAACACACTAATTGAACCATTTTCTACTGTTAATGTTTATAAATGAGCAGCAGAAATATGCTATGAAAAACTACTATCATCCAAAAACTTTAAGATAAATCACAAAGCATGAGATGTAGAACATCACTTAGTACGTTGACTTTGATCACTAAAAGAAATGAAAATCTAGTAAAGGTCAGCAGAAGTATATATCACCAGACAAAATCATAAAAATCTATTTTTAATGATAAGAACATTTATTTGTACAAAAATTCATCTGGTTGTACACTTAGTTTTCCTTAATATGTAATAAAATGTTAGATACCTACATATGAGGGATAGAGATACATTTCAAAATGATGCATCTAAGTACAGATCTACAATAAAAAGGTCATGGGATTCAGTGTCAGTCACAATAGTCAAAATTAAATTAGTCTCAAAAAGAGAACTGGGCCTCTTCACATCCTTCATCTAAAATCAAAATATGCTTTTCCTTCAAGCTGCCAGAAACACTGCACTCTCCCACAGCACAGCAGTAGACTCCAAATACAATCATCTCACCACTGCACAATGGAGAAGAAAACATACATATCAAGAGTACCTTACTTTTAGTGCTTTTGACTAAAGCCTCTGCAGTCAAAAACCAAGAACAACCACTGAGGGGTTAGAAAACTTAGAAAAGTCACTGAAATCTGCAGCAGCTACAGACACTGAAAATAAGTTGAAGGAGCCACTACAGAATTTAATTCTAAAATCATCTGGATAGCACTACAAACCCCACCTGCCAATAATTTCTCCTCCCAGAGGTAGTGATTCAGGGGAAGACCACATCAGAAGCATAAGTTCTTTTGAGCAGACTTATTTGGAAACAGTCACCTAATATAGAGCACCTCTCACAAGCAGCTCAGGCATTTATGACCTTATTCCCATCTACCACACATTTGCTGTCTACTTTGACTAAATAGCAGCCTCAATAAACTTTTACAGGACAGCTTCTTCAACTTCATGCTTTGTGTATGATTAGAAGCTTAGGCTCCGACACTTCTTTTATCAATGTATTTTTGGCTGCATGGGAAGGAACCAACAACAGAACTTTCTTGTATGGCTTTGCATTTCAAGAAGAATTAGATAGCTAGTTTAAATGCCTATCTATACAAATAAGCAGGTGTCTAGACAACCTTACCCTGAGTAGTGTTGGTCAATCTCCCTCCACTAATCAGAAAGCTGAGTTCAACACTCACACATTTGCAAAGAACATAATTAATATAATGGAAACCTTTGCTTAAAATGTTCCCTTCACTGAGCATATTGAAAATTAACACTGGATTTCTGCAGTAGATGCTTGCATTTACGTTTGATATGGGACTTGATCTCTCGTAGAAAATTCAGGAAATCATATGCACATCTTTGGTTTTATTTATTTTTATTTTTAAAAAAAAAAAGCCTCTAAATTCAGATTTTTTTCCCCTCTCCACATTCCAGACTTGACAAGTCGTTGGAGGCCTGCACAATGATTTCTTTTTGAACCTTTTATTAAAATTCTCTAGATACAGTTAAATTTACTTTGCAAATATTTCTTGTTTCTCTTGCCTTGAAAGGGAAACCTCAGCCACCTGAAAGCTGCTCATTTCCACAGAAGCACCTGCAAGTATCTGCAGCCCCTGCTGAAATGCTATTCTGTATCTTGCAGCAGTATTTCTTTATGTATCATAGCTGATATCCTATTCTTTAGTAACAACTGCTTCAACTGAATCATTACTCTTCACCTCCCACCCAACCTGGAAAAGGAAGAAAATATTGCATCACTAAATTTCCCCAGACTGATTTCAGAGTGCATTCACGCTAAGAAAGAGTGACAAGAGAGAGAAAGGAAAAGCAAACAGCTTCTCTAGTACATGCTATATGCATAATAGAGACATGTATAATCTCATAACATTAAAGACATTTTAGATCCTCTTGTACGTAGATTTCAAAACTGTTAACAGCTTGCAACCAAGAATTAAGCCAGTCTAACTTGAGTTCAGTTCTCTGGATTATAAGGTTTTCATGGGATCAAAACTCTTCAGTTTTATTCAAAAGACAGGCCCCTCCAGGTTTAAAATACAACCTTACATCAAAACCATGCTGCATGTTCAGATTCATGTCATTCAGAAACTTCCTAATGGGAAAATCTAACAATGAATTCGCAATAGTGATGTTTTCCTCCAATGCAGTGTCCAAGTCTTTCAGTAACTACTGTAAATACAGCATTCAGATTCTGTTTCCTAACGTCCAAGCTAATCTACTTCTCAAGCAGTGTACTTAAAATGATATGTACTATAACAGAGTGGTAATAATTTCCAACCCCACAAAAATCTTCGTAGTTTCACAATTTACTTGTAATATTCAAAAAGTCAGAATTGGCTGCCTGGATCAGTGAAGAACAAAGATTAAGAGTGAGGGTTTCCATGTAGCAGACCAATTTTCTAACAATCAAGTTAACAGGCATTAACTAAAGTAATCTCTCTCAACCTGAATTTCCATCTCAGAGCTGAAAAGTCTTTGTACATCAAAGTCCATTTAAAACCAGTAAAACTTTCTCAGCCAAGTAGTTCAAAAGATTTAACATTTTTCTTATGAAAATTGTATACTTGTCTGATCTTGATCTACAATCCAGCTTTATTAACCACAAGCAGTTCACAACTCAAGTCCTCTAAACATACTGTTTTTTAACATCTTCTTTCTATTTCCTTTATTGCTAACTTCACCCACTTCAGCATTTTTCTGAACCTTTCCCAGCCTAGATGAAGCTGTTTTAGGATAGAGAACCTTCAGATCATTGTAGCTGTATGTTTTGCAATATTCTCAGCCTCAACTTTTTTCCTAGCTTACTAATAAATCGACACAACATACCACTGAACGCAATGAAAATGATCTTTATAATGTTTTCTCAGTTACTCTGGTTTAATTTATTCAGATTCCATAGGGTGATTGATGTGGTTCATATCTGTTACATTCTCTTAATTTGGGTTAGAGGATTGCCAGAGTTTAACTTAAAATAATATATATTGTGAAGGCAGTTCAACCCAAGCATCTATTTTCTTTTGCAATACTGAAACTCTCTAAAAACTGTAGAAACACAGTCTTGAATGCAGTTTCCACACATACATGCAAAAAGTATCAGCCAATATTCTCTAAATATGGACAGAATACACAATGTCCTAAAAGCTGCATATGCTATATACCCACCACATCAATTTTATACTTAATTCTGTGCATAAACAACTGAAAGTACTGTTATTAATCCAGTTATCTAACACAGAAGTTACTGGTTTATTCTCTTCTTTAAACTAAAACCACACAACTACTCATGCTTCACTCAAGGAAAGAGAACATTGAAGAGAGACATCTACAGATCCGGACAGACTGCGTAGGAAAACGTCTGCTGGACTAACTGCAGTGAAAACAAACAAACAAAAAAAACATACATCCAAATAACAGATGGCTGTATCACTGTAACTGAAGCATCAGATTATCTGCTCTGCATAGGAAACGCTGTGGTGACCAGAATGGGGTATCATTTTATAAGCAGAACAGAGTAAGATTCTAGTAGCACATTTTAATTCTTTCAGGTACTGCCACAATGTGATAAAAAGTGATTGCTACCTGAAAGCCAAAACAAAACACCAGGCTGTGGTTATGTTTCATCCATTGCAAGTACTTTTCTCAAGTACTAAAGCTTTCTATTGAATGAGCTTCCTTTTTACTATTAGTTTTTCTACCTTCAAGCAGGCAGTATGTACAAAAACTGCTTTCTCCTTCCCTCCCCCACTTCCCCCATCAATAAGATTGGTCACAGAAGTAAAGTTACCCATATGGTGAAGGCACAGAGAATAGAGC
The DNA here is from genome assembly GCA_024606505.1 of Aquila spilogaster. NCBI lineage: Eukaryota > Metazoa > Chordata > Aves > Accipitriformes > Accipitridae > Aquila > Aquila spilogaster. The sequence continues at coordinate 82,608,706 of JANHGO010000001.1, read as the reverse complement.
AATAATCCTGTAACATATTTGGTGTGGGCAAATTGCTGTACAGCCCTTCCAAGATGAAAACAGACCTTCATGTAAATGCAGCACTACAAGATTCGAGTTCATCTTCCACCTCTAGATTACTGCTACAGGGACCTGTCTTTTCTCAGAAATGCATAATGTTGCATAAGTCATGCTGGGTCTGAATCTGGCTCAATGTGTTCTGAAGTTTAACATTGTGTGTCTATAAGCCTACAAATAAAATTATTTCCTTTGTGTATTTGTACATACAAGTAAATTAGGTTATGGCAAATGATTAATCCTATTTTATAATGAGTAATTTGGCTCAACAGTAATGCTACACTTATTTTTGTATGAAGGTACTTACTAAGAAACACTTAATGTTTCATTAAATGTGTTGTAATTTAAAGCCTATCCACAGTACTATCTTAAATGATCTTTCCCAAGAAACATGAAGTATTAAAAAATACATTTTTATGTCCATTTTACTAATTTGCCACATCTCATATGAAGCTGTTAATTAAAAAAACACTCTAATTCATCAAGTCTTGGGTAAGAATACATTAGTACTCCAAGTTTAAAACACACCTTTAAGAGAACTAATTCAATTTAATAAACAGCTTTATCAAATGATTCATCTCTTGATTTTTTTAATTACAATTTGCTAAATGCCTATTATTTCTACTACTACAGTAGATGATAAATTATTTATGCACCTAGTTTTAAATGGCTTAGAGGCTTGACAAATTGCTTCTTCAGAATGACTAACTAATCTATCACTTTTTTAGTATAAAGAGGGCAAAGTGTAAAAGAATCCTAATAAATTTACTGAATACTGTGTACAGAGCAAAATTAAACAAATTAAATTAAAATTTCAGTTGCACACATGACTAAGAATAACATCGCAAGGGTACCAGAGGTTAATAATAGATTACAATGAATTCAATAATTAATTGTTTTTTGCTTCTAGAAACATCTGTGTTTCAAACTAACTTTGAATGCAAGCTCGGCAAAATGTGTTTGCTTTGCCTTTTGGGGGGACACTTATTCAATCAAAGCAGCACAAATAAGAGAAACTACTCCACTCTGGTCCTTACAAACCCTCTGCACAGTAGTGCCAAGCTTCTGTACAACCCAACTCGAAGTACACCTTGGTAGGTATACCTCCAAAGCCTGTCTCTGAAGTGACCAGTAAATGCCTTCAGGGAGAAGTAAAAGCAGGACTTCTACAGTGATATCTCTCCAATATGTGCTTTTGTTCCAGCTGTAGAGAAACAACAACCTGAAGGACTATTTTCAGATTTACACTAAACCACTAGGTCTCACTCCCTTTTCTTTCCAAATGAAGCATTACATATCATTTAAAAAGCCAGAGACAGTTCAAGATCATGCTCTTATTCCATACCCATTAAAAACAAGGCAGTATAATTTCTTATGTATAAGGATTAAATATTTTCAGAAGAAATAACAGAAAGAGCTAGATAGCCTAGGACGAAGTTATTTTGACATCCAAACACCACAACAGACTCTGCCAAGGACAGTTTCCCAAGAACAGTAGCTAGAAAGGGCAACACAAGCTATTATAATGAGATGTCAACTGCCACATGGCAATAGTTATGACCTTGAAGAGTAAGCACCAGGACACCAAAAGCAGACTACAATCACATTATACCCTTTCTTTCAGATTACAGAGCTTTCTATTATCAGAAATCTCCGTCACATTCCTCATTTAGGCTAATAATCAAGTTACCTCTTATCTTTCTCCTGGACAGACAAGCAACTCAATTTATTTAGTTTTTATACTAGGCACATTCTCCAAACAACAACTTGGTTTTGCAATTCTTCAGTGAAAAGCAATATATCTTTTTGAAAGGTGACAATTAGATTGGGAACAAGTATCAGCAGCTTTGCTATACATATTCTTACTTGGCACTTCCTTTCTGAGTCAGTTCAAACTGGGTAGTGCATCAAATAAATTGCACAGGCTCAGAAAGAAACAGTTATACACACCAAGACTACTATTCCTACTGAGTACCCCCTTAATACTTTGTAGTCATACTGCTTTCTCATGGAGGATGGAAAAGACACAAGCAACAAGAAGCACATAAAAAAAAAGTCTCCTTTTATTAAAGGAACTTAGCATTAAAGAAGTGAGGAATGCAAAACATTTCCTTAACCCAAACCAATTATTTCAAGAAGATTCTCAAATTGGTTTAAATTGTCAGAAATGATTCTCTCTGAAGTTACAAACTCTAATGCGTTTTGGAAAGAAGCCCAAACTACAAATTAAATGCCACAAACAGTGCTTGGTATAAGGTTGGTAACTGGAGAACGTAAACATCAACTGTTACTAAAAACTGTTACTAAAGAACATCAGTTCGTCCTTTTGCTTCTCCTCACCAACAAGCTGTCCGCATGTTTTGCAATAGCACAGCATTCAGCACCCTAGCTTTCCACAATATACCCTCCTACGCTTTTTCACAATTGCTAAAAGATCACTTTCAGAGAGACACAACTTCAGCACAGTGTACAGCTATTAGATTCAAAAGCATTTGGCATCAAAACCTCTTTGAAAATACGGCCAGCAGCTAGTTAAGCACCTGCATTCAAGTGTTCCATTTAGGAGCAAATTCAGTATCTAGTGATACTCACTGAGAGCAATGGGAAGAGCATCTCTGCACGTGAGTTTGAAGACTATTCCCCAAAGCTCTTTATAGGAATTGTTACTGTGTCAGTCCCCTTTCAAAGTCTTTTTCTGCCCTCAGTGACATTCCCTTTTTAAAGGATATGTTTTTGTTGAATCCCAGAATAACCGAGATCACTCTCTGAACTGCGCTAAGGATGATGAGTGAGAAGGAACAGAGTACCAGAATTTCTTCAATGTTTTCAGGAAGCCTGTGTAATAACAAGATCAAGTTCCTGTACTACAGCAAAGAAGTATCTGTCCACAACCTATGGACTGTGTCCTTCTACAATACTGATATTATAGACATTTACATCCTGCTGCTTTAGGAAAAGCTGCTTCTGCTTCATCAATCAAAACATTTTCCGAAGTGCCTCTTGACTTCTCCTTAAGAGCTGCCCGCCCTTCTCCTGCTCTTCTGCTTCCCTTCACCATTTGTCATGAGTTGCTAGGCTCCTGGCTACACACTGATCAGAACAACAGCAATACCCTCCTGGTCCTCCCTACTAATCCTACCTTATGCAGATAATAAACATATAGATCCTGAAGGGAGTAGGAAAAAGGACTGCCTGTGGAGAATGGTCCAAACACTACCCATACAGCTACCTCCACAGGCCACAGCCCACCCATTCCATAGCCCCTTCTTGTTCTCCTCCATCTCAAGAATCAGGAAAGATACCACAAGGATAGCATGACTCACTGATGGAAAATGTTTATTCTTTGCTAATGCATGATACTGTTAAGTGATGTAGAGAACAAAAAGCAGTATCCACCCCAGCTGCTCTGGTCTAGACTGCAGGGGCCCACCCCAGAGCCCAAGGACATGGGGTCTCTGCCTAGGCTGAGGGACACAGCTGCCACTTCTCCCATGAAAGGTTCAGCCAGTATCAAAGTCTAGTGCAGAGCTGCTCTCTGTCCACTCACAGCCCAGCCTACGTCCATGCTTGACACTTGTCTAATACAGGTGAGCTTGGCCTTGTTGAACTTCAAAAGGTTCACACAGGCCCACCTCTCTGTTCTGTCAAGGTCCTCCTGAATGGCATCCCTTTCCACCAGTGTGTTAACTGTACCATTCAGCTTGATGTCATACACAAACTAGCCAAAGCCTTACTCAGTCCCACCGTTCACATCACTAGGAAAGATGTTAAATCATACCAACCCTAACACACCACTCATCACTGGTCTCCACCTGGACACTGAGCCATTGAATGCAACTCTTCCAGTGCAAACATTCATCCAATTCCTCATCCACCAAGTGGTGCATTCATGAAATCCATGTCTGTCTAATCTGTACAGGAATGCTGTGTGTGACAATGTCAAATGCTTTACACAAATCCAGGTAAATGATGTCAATTGCTCTTCCCTTATCCACCAACACTACAACTCCACTCACTCTAGTATCCAATGCTAGGACCCCACTTGCTCAAGTAACACCACAGACTAGAGGCATCCGCACTTCCAACCAGACTGCAGTATAGGCTCCCAGTTCCCTCTCACAAATGTTCCCAGTGGCCAGCATTCCAGGCTCAATCTGCAGAGACCTCTCTAGGTCTAGAGAAGAGCCTCCAACTACTGACATCAGGGCCTACAATCTAGGACTTCTACTGGTAACTGAATTTTGGGGTTTGGGTTTACAAATTAGTATAGACTTAAGTAAGCATTAAAACCAATCACTTGCATATTTGTTGAGATAACATCCCTCAGTATCTGTTCTGTTCACAAAGAAGCAAAATCACTTCCTTCAGGTTCTTAGCAATACCAAGCAAAGTATTCACAGGTAGGCCAATAGTCATGTACAAAAAGAAGAATGGAACTTGCCCAACTGATGAAGGGAATCTCTGACCGTACAGCAGATCTTCATAAGAAGCAGCCTAGATCCAAGAGATGTCTTCCCTTCGGTGGCTGGCCCTTATATGAGCCCAGAGTGGCTCTATTGTGAGTCCACCCCTCCTGGTCACATGCGGAACACGGGTGCAAACAATTTGCCTGTGCTCCCTATGCCAGCCACACCCTTTCACCAGGTGCTCAATCACCAGTTCTCCTACAACATGTCATCCTAATTTTCCACTATTTATTAAGAAGACATAGGTAAAGAAGCATTCAGCTAGCAGGGAAAACTGCTACTTTCCAACTAAAAATTATAGAAGTGTGTATAGGAGAAAAAAAAATTGTGAAGGTAGAAAGAAAATGCTCACAATAAACAAGAGAGACGGACAACTTAATTGCTCAAAAGACTATTCAGGTTGTTTCCTTCCTCTGCCACCAAGCCTTTTTATGACTTGGAGAAAATCAGTCATGATCAGATTCAGAAGCAACAACTCTATTTGTACCAGTGGTACTCCTGAGGCACTACTATTATCTCCTACCAAGCAAAACCGGAAGCATTTAAGCCATGCCTGCCCTTAAACTACTGAACAACATTGTGACTGTCACTGCAACACATAGGGTAAGATTTCTCCCAGCTAGAGGACCAAATCCCATCTGATACATAGTTTTAAACACCCCTAATACGTGGGATACACAAAACACAGTAAAAGTAAAGGCAGCTTCTACCTTGCTACCCATTTGACAGCAGACAGAAAGCTGGCAGTCCATATTTCAAATCCTTTCTCAACCTGGTGGGATTTGAATTCAGAATTCTTAAATTCCCAGTGAATGAGATGGCTGCTATCACTTTCAAAATTGTTGAGGAGGTCTCCGAGTAACTTCCTGTACTGTACAGCACATTTAATCAGCCGTCGACTCCCAAAGTCCAGGGCACAAAGCACTCACCAGGGAAATCTATATCCCAATCTCTACTGAAATCACTAATTAATATTTGAAAGAGAATTCAAATTAGAGTGACTGAGAAAAGCCCATCTCACAATGCTCCACTGCATTAAAAGATTGTACCTGTCAGAAAATGAGCACGAGCTGAAAATCCACAAGAATGCCTCTGATTATTGACTTTTAGGAAAACTAGGAGTTGGAATGGAAGGTTGAAAAAAGACAAGGAAGGAGATGTGAATTCACATCCAGTGATTTCTGACTGCGAAGATGCAGGAACATATGATGCAAGCCACAGGCTTCCAGGATCTGCTTCTTCATGGCTGTTTCAAGTAGGTCCTGCCTTAGCCTTCCTGGCCATATATGCACATTATTTCTGCTGTATACATACACACCAGTGGTATCTTTAAAGACAATTTGCTACATGACGGGAAAATTACAACAGCAAAGGAATTGACCCTGGCTGAAATTCAGATCTATGATTTGCCTCTACAAGGCTCAAACATAAGCACAACATTCTGAACTGGTGAGTACATAAATCCTGGGCTTGGCCTCCCCAGTCAGTTAATAGCTCTTTTCTACTTAAGAAGAATCTCATGTAGACTTGTAGATGCTTAGTGCTCAAATATGCACAGTGATGATAGCCAAGCAATCCTCTTAAAGCTGCAGTTAAAAGCAAAACAGTCATTTTTGCTATGTGTTCCTTAAGCAGCTACCTAATGAAACCTGCTTTTATATAAGACTGTTCTGAGGTTTAGCCTCTGATCCCTGCACAGCTAATAATGGACTTCACATGGCAAAATCGTTCTGTAAGTGGGGACACAAGATTGCAGCTAGAGGGACCATTTTTTCCCCCCACAAATCCTGGTACAAGATAAGTTGAGTTCTGATATTATCTCATGAGACTTGGTTAACAACTTCAAAAGTCATTAGGTGGGGATGAATACAGAAAAACAGTGCAATTGTTTAAGGTTTTGTATTTCGAAGAAGAGGAGGGGAAAGCTGTAAATGGAGTACAAATATGATGAAAAGAGCAAAAGTAAGATGATTTACATGATCTGTTCAAAAGGAGTCCTAAAACTTATTTCCAAAAGGAAACACTGTTAGTGAAGTGTTGCAGTAAAAAGGTGTCTGGGAGAACATTAATGACCCTCACAACTGAAGAACTATGTAGTTGTCCAGAATTCTGACAGAAGCCTCATATTTTTTCTGACATGAACTAGTTGTGCAATAAAAGGTCATTTAACATGCATGTTTCTAGTGTCTAGTGCTCTATCTCCTTAACAAGCCTCTTGTCTTATTTACAAGAAAAACCACCACAACAAAAACACTGCACATCTGTCAATTAACATAAATAGGATGAAAACATGGTAAATCATTATCCTTGCAGAGCTGGTAGATGTTTTCTGCATGTCGTTGAATGTAGACTGGCATTTTGCAAGCTTACAAAGCAAGAATTTCTATTATTTCAATTCATCACCAGTGCTGTTGCACAAGAATGGGCAAACAGACACCCTGGGATATGTACATGTGAACAGCAGGGAACTAAAATAGAAAGGTGAAGCAGCTCCAGCAAGTTGGAAAGATATTATTCAGCAGTAGTTGACATCCCAGATACCTTTTTCCACAAAAATATATTTTTCTAAAGAAAAGCCAAGATTCTCTTACTGTCATGTTTTCCCATATGAAGTTATGTAAATTTACTTACTACAGTTTTCTATTTCTGATTTATTTACAGTTTCCTGCTACTGAAGATTTCACCCACAACAAGGTAAAGCACCTCTGCTGAAAACTGTATAAAGCGCACACTGGAATTAATGACTTAAAACTAATTAGGCAAATGCCAGGAAAAAAAAAAAAGATATAGCACTGTATGAAATGCTGACTTTAGAAAACATTTACCTCTGATTAACCACCTTATCTTCACCCCATCTACATCTGGGGCACAAGTATATATAGCTCTATGTATTTTCTCATGCACCCAGCAGGAAGCACTCTGGTGTTGTTATCTATGCCTCACTACTACTGCTGTTAACTCCTACATGGCACCTTACTCCAACTTTTTTTTTAACAATATTTGTGCTAAGCTTTCCAAAACTTTGCTTTATACTTCCAGTTACTACTTTCTGATTTAGGCAGCTCAAAAAGTTTAGGAGACATTTCTTAAGAGAACTCTAATCTCCTTGTAAGAAAAGCCCAGAGTGAACTTATTACGTATATTACTCATCCTAGTCCTTAATGCAATGGAGCTTTCAGAAATTTAAAAGTAGGTTCCATGTGGTAATCTAAATTATGCCAGTTTAAAAATGGATTCAGGGCAAAGAAATGAAGAGCAGACATCTCCATAAGTCCTGAGTTCCTACTGCTGAGTAAAGTCTTACAACTCTCAACCTCAAGCAAGGAAAATTTTCCCTCTTATTTTTCCTATAAAACATATCCAAAGAAGAAAGAACTTCTTATTCCCACAGTAAGCCTCAAAATCTGTAACACCAGATAGTTCTGAGCCCATTCAATATTTACCCTGTCCTGAAGATACCAGCAAGGGATACTACACATTACCATCATGGTAGTGGCTTAATTCTTCTCTAAGTCTCTGTGGATGACAGTTTAAATGGGCAAACTCATTGTTTGATGCAGCAAAATGGATAGTTGCAAGAAGGCTGGATACTGAGCTTTTTGGTCAGGCAATGGTGAATTCTTCAGGACTACTACTTTAAGCTAAAGGAGCCCACGAAACATAATATTTTAAAGAGAATGAAATGCTTTGTATTCTGCAGGGTTAAAAACCTTCACATAAATGGTAACATTTCTATACAAGTACCTCTTAGGACAGACTTTAACTCCCACTTCCAAAAGAAGGTCTGCCCTTATTTGTAATCCCAATAACCTAATGCAAAAAAGAATGCTTCTAGCCCCATGACCTCCAAAACAGCATCTGATTCAGGGAGGGACTACTGAACACGGAGATGAAAAAACTGAACACAGAAGGGGAGCAGCAGATTTAAAGGTAAGGTTAGATTTGATCAAAGAAATTTGATAAAAGGATATAAAACTGAAAATCAGACACATCTGCTGAGTTTGACTTAAAAGAAAAAGTAGAAAAAATGGTTGTTAGATCTGCACCCAAAGCCTAGGCACTGACACAATGCCTATTCAGGTCCTTCAGGACACTATCACATTTCCAGCAGGTAGATAATTAAGTTGTTTCCCCCAAAACTCCCAACTAGTATTCAGTAGAATTGCCTCTAAGGTAAAACAAATCCCTCTCTCCTGCAGTACTTGAATTTTGCTTGGAAATAAAAGGGGAAGCAAGGACTGTGTTGACACCATCATGCAGGCATGTAGTGCTTCTCAGGAGATACCATGAATAAGCACAAACACTCAGGTTTTTGATTTTTGCAGCAATACTATTATTTCCAAATACCAGAAGTAAAACAGGCTTATGCATAGCTATTCAGTAGCATAGAGGAAACATAAAGAATGCTTATGATTACCTAAGCAATTCTTCTTTCACTCATTCCCCTCTGACTGAATTTGGTTCAGAAAAGCAGCACTATGGCACCTAGGAAGAATTTTTCAACAGTCTCAGCAGCACTCATGCATGTTTACATTGCTTTTTTTGCTGCTGACCCTTTCTATAAGGCTTATAAAACAGATTGAGCACAATACCAAAACAGAAAACAAGCCAAAAGACACACACGATTTCCTTATTAAAATATTCCACAACCCCATAAACCTACTTCTGTTGGGAGAAAAGATACTAAAGTACAGACATTATGAAAGACAACATCATAAAATTAACTGCACCCCTGGATTATTAACCTGGGTTTCCTTCTAAAGACTATCACAAGAAACTAACCATTAGAAATTAGTTTAGAAATCCCTGGCTTGCTCTCACTTATGAGCCCCACTACTGAAAGAAGCAAGAAACTGCAAGAAAAAAGTCACTATACCTTAAGGCAGAGGCCATTCTTACAGCAGGTCTAAAGAGAACCTCATCAGGAATGATCTGAGTGAACATCTGGGAGAGACTGGGCTTAAAGGCATGGTATTTTCCTTCCGGCTCTGGGAAAATAACAACAACAAAAAAAAAACAGTTCTACTTCCAATACTGCTAGGCGTATTTTCTAAGTCTATATCCAACCACCAGACAAACACACGCCAATGTTTTAGTTTGTTTGTTTTTTTCCCCACCAGTTATTTACATAATCTTTAAATTCAATGCTACTAACATGCACTTTTGCATGCTGGTTATGATTTACATGTCTTTTTATCTTTCAAATTCACTTGAGACAGTATCCCTGTTCCAGGAACACTTTTATCATGGTTTTCTCTTTCTCAGAAAGTTTTATGCAACAGACCTAGAAGTTAGAGAAGATTAATACTTTCTCCAGCTGTGTTGAGTGCCTACTGTACAAAAGCAAACCTAAACATATAGCTAGCCCCAAAGTTCTGTTAAACCTAAATGTGTGTTAGGCACTAATCTGATCACAACAGTCAAACAGTTCTGCTGTTTGGACATTTAGGGACACTGCAGAGAAGCACAACTCCACTCTCTTAGCTAGGTACACAGCTGCATAGTTTGTATTTCAGCCATAAAAATGAAGGTTCTGGAAACTTGAACTAATTACATAAAAGAGCCAGAACATTTTAGAGCAATGAAAGAAAACTTCTAGGACACATAAACACTATAGTAAGAAATAGAGTGAATTGTAGTTTCACCATTTATGTTTCTCAGACATAGAGGCTTTGTCATTCCCTCAGAGGTATTCTAAATCCAGAGAATTACAGTGCCATTCAAAAAGGGAAATTTCACTTGAAGTCGTTCCATGTCAGTACAATTCCACATAAGGCAGAGGAAGGGAAGATTGTTCTCTGCCTGTTTTTACCCTTTATTTATTTACTAATGTCACCGGTTTATGGGCCGATTCGGCCCGGTTCCGTGACTAATGGGGCGAGGGGCCCACGGACCCACGCCCCAAGA
>JANHGO010000001.1:82550544-82585764 GCA_024606505.1 Aquila spilogaster | reverse complement strand
CCCCATCCCCTGTTCCCCTGCGCCGCCGGGGGGAGGAGGTGGAGAGAACCGGGAGTGGGGTTGAGCTGGGAAGGAGGTGGGGGGGAGGTGTTCTAAGGTTTGGTTTTACTTCTGATTATCCTCGTTTTGATTTGACTTGTAATAAAGTAAATTGATTTTGTTTTTTCCCCAAGTTGAGTCTTGCTTTTTGCCCATGACCATAATTTGTGAGTGATCTTTCCTTGTCCTTGTGTCGAGCCATGAGCTTTTCTTTATATTTTCTCCTCCTCATCCCACTGGAGCCACGTGGGGAAGAGTGAGCGAAAGGCTGCGTGGTGCTTTGTTGCTGGCTGGGCTTAAACCATGACACCATGTTTACCACCCAAAAAAGAAAGCCCTTTTTGTGTTAGGTCCCCAATTCTAGCCTGCTGGGACCATGCCTGAATTAGCTGTGATTAGTCCTATCTGCCCATCAGGAGGCTCAGAGCACCCCAATGAGGTGCAGCCACTGCTTGCAGTCAAGTCAGCAGCCAGGAAGCAAATAATTAACTGCTGCTGCCCTTCCCCATTCCCCAGATGTGTAGGGAAGGGGACAGAACAGGCTGACTATTGGGGATGCAGCCTTCCGAAGCCTTTAATTTTTCTCCAACAGCAGAAAAAAACCTTCTGTAAACCAAATGCTTACAGATAGAATGCTCCTCAAAAGCTTCCCTATTGTAAGGCCAGGGGCAGACACACTCCATATCATTCATTAGACAAGTATTGTAAAAGTCTTCTGGATTTTCAGGTTTCTGAAATCAAGTTGAAATTTGCGCCAACTAAATCCATACTAATTCAGTTAGAGGTTCTCTGCCTCTAACCTTTTCATAGGTAGACAATGTAGAAATCCTAACATAATTAAATAATAAATAAGTATATACCTCCATGTCCTTAATTTCCACAGAAGTCTCCATTTCAGCTGCTATTACAAGCTTCCATCACCTAGCTTTTAAAGTCTCTGACATCTCCCCACAAACCCCTTGATTTATTTCATGTTCAAGCACTTCATTCATCCCATCATGCCCATTTATTTGGAAGTTAGTTTAAAGGTCTTTGGATTGCTCTCATTTAGGAGCTCCACTACTGAAAGAGGCAGGAGACTGCAAGCAAAAGGTACTTTTGATAAGTCACTATACCTTAAGGCAGGGACCATGCTCAGGGCAGGTCAAAAGGGAACCACATCAACACTGATCAGAGCGAACTGCCAATACCATGAGCTAAAATATAGTATCATAAGACTGGAGTCAAGATCATGAGATCTGCTGACCTGGTATGTTTTTTTCTTTCTTCTGACTCTGGGGGAAATTCAGTTCTACACCCAAAATCTGTAAAACATTTTGTAAGTCCAAATCCAGCCTCAGGTAAACATGCATCAATATTTTTCCCAACAGTTGTCTGAAGAAAACATCTGCTTTTCTGCATAATCCATACATTGGATGCTACTACCATACACTTTTGCACCCTGCTCATGATTCACCGTATCTCTTTAGCACCCAAATGCACTCAAGAAACATTTTATTTATCAACCAAGCCCATGGGGGTGGCAGAGAAACAAACCACCACCCTCTTTATAATAACCTAGCAACAAATACTGACCCAGGGAGCAGCAATACAGGTTCAGGTCCCTTCACTCAGTCAAGTGGAAAGAGATGCTCTCTATCTTTGCTGGTAAAGCTGTGCCCCTGCACAGATCTTGGAAGATGAACTCCAGTCACTAGTCTGGAGCCACATTCAAGCTTAGTCATGAGACAGTCTTTCTCTTCCATACACACTTTTATTGTGTTCTTCTCTTCCTCAGCAAGTTTTATGGAACAAAACTAGTGGTTAGAGAAGATAAATACCTTCTCCAGTTGTGTTCAATGTCTACTGTGCTAAAGGACAGCTAAGAAATAGCTAGCCTCAAAGCTCTGTAACACATGAATGTATGTTAGGCACCATGCTGGTCATCCGCGCCAAATTGTTTTTTTCTCAGGAACACTGCAGACAAGCAGAATTTTACTCTCCTGGCTAGATAGATGACGATACAGTTTGTCTTTCAGCAACAAATGTGAAATGTTTGGACACATGGACTAATGAGATAAAATAACCCAGCACATTTCAGGGCAATTGGAGAAAGCTTCTGGGATGCAAGACCGTGGGAAGAAATTGGGCATATAGTGACTTAATCATTTATGGTTTTTAGACATGGAGGCTTTGTCATTCCCTTACTCTAAAATCCAGAGAGTTACAGTGCTATTCAAAGAAGGAAATTTCATTTGAAGTCTTCCAGTGTGGCTGCCTTGCCTGTTTTTACCCTTTATTTAAAGCATTCCAAAGTTTAGAAACAACATTCTAATAGTAAAAAAATAAAGCTTACAAAAGAAATGACAATGATGGATTGTGTTAAATTGCAGACCTTTATGCAAGCTCCTTTCATGCTCTTTAAGAACTGGGACATAACAAAGTAAGGCAGCCTACAGGAGCTGGCTGTTGCTGGCGTGCCACCAGGGGACCAAAGATAAATAAATAAATCAGAAGCTCTAATTAGGTGTTTTATGTGCAAAATAGCCCTCTGAGCAAGGTTTAGCACCTGCTGCTGTAGTTGATATAATCTTCCTATTTTTGTTCACCTTCAAGGTTTGATGAGCATGCAGGAGGATCAAATAAATCACCATCTCACCTTCACATGAATCTAGCAGAAAGATCTTTTTAAAGCCTTAATTTGCTGGAGAAGGCAGGCTGCAAACTATGGCAGTTATCAGGTGTCAACCTCACTATCTCATCTCCCACCCCTCTTCCACACAGTAAAAAGAGCCAGTCCCATGACATAAGGGAGTCCTGCACTGTCTTTCACATTAACATACAGAGAGCTCATACTTTACTAGCACTTTTTATTCAGTCGTATGATTTCTAGAGTCCTGCCTCGTTTAAGCATTCCACAGATGCTTAAAAGTAGCCTATTCTTCAAACTCTGCAAATTTTTGGCCTTTGCTGACAGCCAGTCATACAGTGACAGTGTCCTAGTCTACCATGTGATTCTGGGCAAATAATGGCAGGCTTCATATCATCTACATAACTCAGTTGGGATTTTTTTTTTTTTTTAAACACTTTGAACTATTCCATTTCCAACACAGTATTATAACAAAATACTTGTGGGACCTACTGGTCCTGTGATCTCTGTATCCCACACAGAAGGTTGTAGTTATTCCAGCTGCAACATTGCAGTTCTTTCCACAATATTCTGGGGTAGTGTAATTTTTCTGTAGCCCTGACAATTATTCCATGTACTGAGGTAGTAACAGACTTGTTCAAGTTGCCTGTCTTACCTTGTCCCCAGGTTTTCCTTCCAATCAGTGGATGTGAAATTCCTATAATATGAAATCTATATAATGTCTACCTTGCTGGTAGACACTACCTGCCTTGCACTAGTGGTGTAACATATACTGAGATTTACAGTACACAGTGAACAAATGGTTTCTGTGTATAGTAAATCCACTGAGTCACTGTCACACTGGCTCTCACTCTTTTGGAACTGGCATATGTAGATCAGCAGAAAGTCTTCTGACATCAACTGGGCAGAATCACGATGCAACTCTTCCCCTAGCAATAAGTATTTTTGAAGCAAACCTTCATTAAGCAATGGACTTTAAAAAGACAATGTCGTGACAGTGTGGGTGTCAGCAGATACAGTTATGCTAAAGCTTCCCCTTGTAAATTCTCAATTATTAGCAGTCATCTATGGCTTAACTGTATAAGCTTTCAGGATGCTCTCATACTTCCTTTGTTCCTTCTTCATGGAGAAGATCTGCAGGTAAATAGCTTTTCTGGTTGATAGCTGCTTTGAAATCAAAAGTTTTGCAAGAAGATGTGACATAACCTCTTGGGCGTTTTAAAGGCAAATGCCACCCCAGCGAAAGCCATCAGAAATTCTGAAAAAGCAGGAGAAACTGAACTTTTCCAAGACATTTAATTTACTTAGTCATGGTAACTTTGCACACTTCATCTTCATTAACTGAGACCAAGAAACTAAGAAGCTGGAAGATAACCAAGACTCCTCTTTAGAAGAGGGAACGAACTTTGCCAAACTGTTGCAAACCGAAGACAGGTAGGAAAGATGCTGTTATCCAGAGCTCTTATTTTCTTTAATCTTTCTGGTGTTTCTACTCTTAGGCAAATCAAGCCTAAAACTTAGATTTATATGTGCATTTAAGCTACATTTGAATATCACAATGTACCCTTAAAAGATTTAAGTCTCTGCAAGAAGTAGTCTGCTTTCTAAGAGTTTGACTGCACCTTAACTAACTGGAAAATGGGGTCCTCTCAGGTTTCAGTCTGAATGTAGCTGAAGATCTGGATAAAGAATACACACACACACACACACACAGAGATGTTCATATTATATATGCATAAAATACATAAAAATCTAAAGCCTTATGATTATTAAAAGAAACAAGCTATATAAGCATAACAAAATATAATGAATATTCAGTCTAGTTCTAATTCTGGAACAAGTTCTCACCTCTTCCACTTCACTCCATAAAAGAGTTAATCCTAAAGTTATTGTGATCAGTTATATCGTAACTAGATATGGTTAATATATCGACTTCCTCAATGTTTGTTTTAGTTGGCTTTGTCCAAAAAGAACTCCAAATCTTTCAGTAAAATGCTCTGAGAAACAAGAACAATGTAAGTATTGAAACAGTTAAAACTGTGGTCTTGAGACACCACAGTTTGTCACCATAGTTTAAAAAAAAAAATTAAATGTCATTTGATTAAAGCCAGAAAGAAAGCCCTGCTTTGAGCATGGGAGAGGTCTAGATGACCTCCAGAAGGCTTATCTTCTAACCTAAATATTGTGACTGAGAAAGAACACAGGAACTGTTTCAAGCAAGTTTGCTGGCAAACCTGCTCTTTATTCATTCTTGACCAGTCCTACATTTGAGTTGTTATATTCACAGCTAGGCAAAATAGTCTTTTCTGCAACAGTAAAGTTTAACAACAATAAGCATTGAGGAAAATCTGATTTTCTTTTTTTTCCCAAATTTTTCTCATTTACCCAGTATGCTTCACCTGCATGTCAACTGCAGATGCAAGAAAGCAGGATGCCTTATCACTGTTAACTCTTGCTGGTCAAGGCACATCCCACTTTAGACCAGATGAACATGCCATGTTTTTATAGACTTATCTTTTAACCCAAGATGAGGAATTTCAATGTTATATGGAAAGACACAGGCAAAGAAAATGAGCCATGCTTTCAGATACAGAGGAACAGCAGCAGATCTCTGTAACAGAGCACCAGCCAGTACAGGAGTGCAGGAGTGCTTTAAGGCTTCTGGGGAAAGTGAATTTACAATTTCCATGGAAATGAAGTACAAACTCTGCAAAATTAGCTCATTCATACAGTGCTGTCCACAATGGCTGCTCTGGGGAGGCAAAGCCATCCTGCCAGAACCTGACCGCATGTCTGACAGCCTTTAGGTCACCCAGCAGCTAAGCTGCCCAGGCTTGGTGGGAGACTAAACTCTCACAATACACAAGGTGCACATCCAAACACCAACTCAGTGGTCTGCCAGCAGTCATTTATACCACATCTTCTGAGAAATTTCCAGAGTAGTTCTGCCCCCATATTTCCTTTCCCAACACACAGCCTAAATTTAGCTGAGCTCCAGAGCTCTTCTTTCTAGGGCTCTGACCATGTAGCTACCCATAGCCATGATGCCTGATAGATGAGATAGATGAGATATATGAGAAAAGAAGGATTTGGGTATGTTATAATCCATAACTAAACTTTTTTTTACAGCCTGTGGAACTCCTAATGGTGTTTTCAGAACCTCTGTGGAAAAGCATTAAATAGAAAAGTCAGCTGTACAGCAGGTGAAGCAGAAGACTTTTGCACTATAAAATTCTCACCCGAAGGCCTGGGTTCACATTTCCTGTAAGGTACATGCATGAATACCCACATATGCAAACCAATTCTGCAAAGGAAATATAAAACCAACTCTCCACCACAGAAGCTTTTTCCTTTGTACTGCCACTGGATGGGATTTCTCCTTAAAACATACCATATTGACTGAAGTTACAAAAAGGGTTATTAAACAAAGATCCTTTCTGACTCAAGAATATGTGCCCACAGGGTTGTGGTCAGGTAGGAAAAAGCTGCTGGGACACTTCTCTTTTGCAGCTTACCCCAACCTGGCCCTAAACAAACGTATTTTGTATTATAATACATTGGCTAGTTTCTAACAGTTCTGCAAGACTGAAACAATAAGGAAAGGCCTGCTCTTTTGTTCAAGGGAGCTGAAACAGTTCAGTGCTAGGAAAACCACAACTGACTGTTCTGTCAAAAAAACCCCATCTTCTGAACCTCAATCAAAACTTGCAGTTTGGTTTCTCTTAATGGTTCTGGACTAAAATGTATAAAGATTTTCATTAAACTATAAACTTTTTGTTGGAACTAAGCCAATATTATTTCCTTGTATTAGATGGATTCCTTAAAATTAGAGGTGGGGGTGATGACATTTACATGTCTCTTTGCCTGAATTTACACTCTGTTTGTTGTGAAGCCTTGGCAATCTAAGTCTCAGAGAAAGCCAGCAGTTCAATCTGTGCAAAACATCTAAGCTCTGAGCCTCAGATCCCAGACTAAAGAATAAAGGTCCATGACACATGAATCATTCCTCAGGCCAGATTTGGCCCAATTCTCATACGGAGTCAGTGTGTGCAATAGCTCAACCCAGTGCCTGGTATAAATTGATACAGCTCTGTTGATAATAACTGCTCTAAAATGCAGCTGTCATTGCTGGAGTCTACAGGATTTCTAATCTTCCAGGAGACTGCCTTATAATTGTTGTCTGCTTCATTGACTCACAACTATAATTTGGCCAAACATATGAGTGCAATTTTGACATCCACCCCTTAAAATCATTATCTCTTTGCAACAGTGTACAGTTTGCTGAAACATAAAAGGGGGGGGGGAGGGGGGGCAGGGAGAATCAATACAGCCCTATAATGATATTATTCCAAGAATCTATGTTAAGTCTGCACATATCCTCTTCCATTCCCTGTTTGCTATGAATTGCTATCAACAGCCTGCTGAATACCACAGGGAGTGGGAGAAGCTGCACACAGCTTTCTTTTTAAGTGGGCAATATTGTGGAAGTACTGCTGGAATAACACTGGGATCAGCAGTTCACTGCTTATTTCTGAAGATTTTCTTGTATGTTTAAAGCACAGGAACTGATGGCAGTAAGTGATTCATATATTCTATAACAGCAGTCCATCAATAGTTTTATCTATTTATGTAACTGGGAAAAAAAAGGTTAAAAATGTTTAACAAATTTTGAAACTTGTTTGTAGCTACACAGGAAATACGTTGATGAAACAGTTCAGCACTGAAATAAACATGCTTTGTATAAGAAAACATAGTATATTTGCACAATTTTAAGGGAAGAAATCCTGTTTTAAGGAAAAATAGACACAGTAGAACCTAAAGTTATAAGAGGAAAGAACGGCTCTGTGCTTATTCTTTTTTATCTCCAGAGATAGACAGCTGTTGACATTGTTTGACCAAAATGTTAGCAAAAGCACTTGCAAGATAGTTGCCAGGATGGTCAAGTTCAGTATCTTCATTATTCTCCCATGTTCCCCAAATTTTATTAGTAGACAAGTTTGGGGTTTTTTTGGAAATTCTAAACCTTTTTTGTTCATGTTTAAACTTTTCTCAGGAAACAGAAGAATTAAAATGTTCCCAGAAAAGTATCTTTTGAACTAGCTCAAGGTAAAATATCAAGTCCTGTTTCTAAAAATTTTCCCACCACTCCAGAGCAAGAAGGCCTGCACAGGGCAGTCAACAGAGCAGGCAGCAACCAACATTTCTAGTTTTAATTTTCTTCTAGAAAATAAGATAATTGCTTCACTTTTTCATTTAATCTTTACACTCTTCTGGTATATAATAGCTACAGTGAACTCCAGATTAGTCATTTCCTGGCACTTTTTAACCTGTTGGGTAAAGAAATCTCAAGCCAACAGCCCCTACACAGATTTTTACTTGCCAGGAAATCTCTGACCCTGGAATCAATTACTGGTTAATTATTCTATAAATTTAAATCCATATAATGACAGAGACTCATTGGGGTGGACCATGCCACCTGTTCTTAACCAACTTTTAGGAACAGCTGTCAAAGCACTGAATTTCCTTCTTTCCTAGGCACCCCATACAAGTTTTGTAGTATTTCAGGCTTTCTACATACATATGACCAAGCTGTGAAGACACGGTCCTCTCCTCCCTGCAGTTTTTGTGGTATTTCTGTGCCTCAGAAGGAACAGTCAGTGTTGATTCTAGAGCTGCACCAAAGACTACTTGTGCTTTATGGCCAGATTGCATCCTTTGCCCTGCCAGAGGAATCAGCCTCAGCTGCCTTCATCTTCACTTTTCTGACAGCCTTGAGAAAGTTGTGGGTACTCCCCCTCCCCCTACCGCCCTTCAAGAAAGAAATCCTACAGACAACCTCACTGTCCTTTTTTCATCTTTTCTTTTAAGCTTCGCTTGTCTTCAGCCATGGCAACCAAAAGCACTTTCCTAGTCACTTTTTTTTCAGCTGCTCACCACTGCCTCAGTGCAGCTAGCACCACCTCCCAGTTTGTTTTGGGTTTCTGTAAGTCTTAAGCTTGATTAAGTTTATACACTTCGTAACACCATAGCTCCAATACCTCTGTAAATAGGGAAGATTCCCTCAATAAGATGTGAGATATCAGGCCCTTTTTCAGAGTTTGAACAGGTCTACAGCAAGCAGATGTGTAGAAGGTATTAAGAGCCATCAGGACCTGCTGAAAAGCCCAGTTTCTGTTACCAAGGGCTGTTTAGTTTAGTGTATTTCAAACTACAGAACATAAAAAAAATCCTCTTTTCTCTCCACCATATCCTAAGAGTGGAGGACTAGCACTCAGATGCTGCAGCACCTGCATGTCCTTTTTCAGCTTCTTCCTTTTTAGCCTTTTGTCAGGGATACTGGGCAAGAGAAACCCACCTTTTACAGAAGCAATTTAGTCTCTTGTTATGTCTACACCTCAACACCATCTTAGCTGTAGAAGCTTCTCTATTTAGATGGCACAGTCTTTTAAACATACAACCATTTGTGTGTTACCTATTTTACCTACAGGTTACATCAATTATACCTAACCAGTCCTGACAGATGTTTCTCTAACTTGTCCTTAAAATCCTCCAGTGACAGAAATTCTACAGCCACCCAAAGCAGTCTCAAACATATCAATTTATTATCATAGAATCTAAATAGAAAACTGAAATGTTTAATCAGAGATTACATTTAAGGCTCTAAAGTGAAACATATATAGTTTTGAAACTGCCTGGCTATCATCCAGGCTGGCTTGAGAGAATCACCAGAAAAAAGATGTGTAATTGCAATGCACTCAAGGTCAAGGCCAGGACCCAGTAAGGTACACCCATTTACTCGAAAGGATGATAAATCAAGTGCTGCATGCAAATGCAATAAAGAATTATAAATTACTGGCAAAGGTACAGCATTAAATCCATGCAGCACCTGGTAAGCACACATGCACATGCAACTTAGTTGTGTGTCTAAAAGTTAGTACAACTAACAAGGGAGCCATTTCTTAAGCATTGCCTTTATACTTCTGCCAACCTTCAACCCACAGCAAAAGCTTCAGTACTTAGCAGTTCTCACCTCCCTCCAGTGCTCTTCCCCATTGTTTTCCTCCAAAGCTTGGCAACACAAAAGTTTTCCTGTTAACAGCTCAGTCACAGTAGCCAGAATTCAACCATATTCCCTCCACCACATTTCTTTCTTCTTCTTTCTTTCTTTCCTAGATACAAGCTTCTACAGCACCTGGATATATCCTTTTAGTCTCCCATGCTCATCCTTAGTGTGGCTCCCATGCTCAGCCAGCTCTCTGTAATCCTTGCTGGGCAAAAGCATCACAATTACCCTTCCCACTGCACTTCTTTCCTCAGTGTTTGGTTCCCCTCTGCCATTTACTTCATTTCACTTTTTTTTCTTTACTTCTCCTTGCCCATTGCTGCTCACCATTTCTTGACACATTCCTGTCTGACAAAAATCTCACCTAAGCTCTTAACCTCACTGTTTTGTTAAAACAAATTAATCTGCAGAGAGTTGGATGACTTTGAAGGGAATAAAGGCATTTAAATGGGGGGCAGAAGGGTGAGAAGAAAGCTTGCTTGTAGCAACTTTTCTTGACCACTGTTTCCAAGGGAAGGAGGAAAGGATCAAACACAGTGATTTTATCCTGCAAAAATGTTTTAATCACTTTAATATCTATCCATAGAGGATGGATATTATGATATATTCTGTTAGGCATTGCAATGTATTATCAATATGTACCTCTTTTACTAGGGAAAGTGGTATTCTATTATAGTCCACTAGTGAACATGCATTAAAAGTCATCCTTGGCCTGAGTTGCAGAGTATGTGAGTGTGTTAGAGCCATGCCCCAGCAACCCTAATTCTTTTGTTTATGCAATTACAGACCATTCACTTTGTTTGGAAATTCCCACTTCAGTCCCTGGTGTTTTGGCCACCTTCCCATTCTCACACAGTTCACCTAACACATGCATGATTCCTTGTGTAAAGACAGCAACGTTTGTAAGGAGTTGTGGTATTTTTTGTTAGACCAATTGATACATCTAGAAAACACAGATGATCTTTCAGGCAAAGTCTTTAATTCTTACCTGATTTTTCACAATTTATCTCAAATAGGATATCCTTTCAGATGTTGCCCTGGTTATATCTTTAGAACATCTCATCTACACTTCTTGTGCCGTACCAAACAAAGCTTCATGCCTAGAGTAATGTGGACAGGCTAAAAAAATATACTGCTTTAAGTGAAAGTGCCTTTTTCATGCTTGTGTTCAAGAAAGAAGAAAACACTAGCTGGAAAACAAACTTCTGTTAACTAAGCCAGCTTGAAACATTTGTACTTTGTTCTTTGAAAACATGCTGTCTGGAAACACTGATTTAAGGGATATAGGAAAGAATGAAAAGAGCATTGGAAGCTAGATGAGAGGGAAGATGCACACATCAGTAATTTATAGACATGTGCTTAGTTTGATGGGCTAGCTTGGATCCAGAATTTCTGCACAACAGTTATGCTGTGGAGAGCCCAGAGTACTCTGAAATCTGAATGTGGAAAGGAGATAATTCACTGTTACTATTGCTATCGCCTCAAAATTGAATATCTCTTAATGTGGCATAAGCATGATAGCAGGCAGGAAGGCTCCATTTGTGATAGCATAAACCAGTTCTGAGTCTGATCAGGTTTGTGTATGGTCCCATACTGCCATACTTGTGAATACGGCTATCCAGAGATCATCAGCCAATCATTCAATTGGTTTTACTTGGATACTGTTGCGATGTCTGCATATCTCCTAGACTTTAATATGCAGCTCTGTGAAGAAGGAAAGGATAATCTCCAATGGGCTGACAGCTCCTAGCAGCAGGGACAGGCTTAGTGGCTTCCCAGAGATCAAGCAGCTCTCTGGCAAAAAAGGGATGGTTACAACTGGGGCTTTCCAGAAGAGATAGGTACAAGCAGGAAACAGGAATCCCTCCTTGTAGCCTTTTGAGGCACTTCCAAGTCACCTAGGGTCATTGTTTCAGGAATTCTGAAACCACAGGATCCCATAAAAACTTGCCAATCAATCAGTATTAAACTGTCCCTCTTCAGGGCTCAGCAGCAGATGCCAGAACGTACTCTCTGAAACATAAAATTATTTGAAAAGGTTTGGATTTTTTTCCCAAAGAAACAACATCTGCCTGATAAAAATCATCGGGGTACCAGGGACAAGGGAATACCAGATTAGGGAGGTCAGGCTCATGATGTTATTAATTAATATGTATAATATGATTGACAGGGAACTGCTAAAGTCCTGTGTACAGCCCCCATCAGTTAATATTTAAAATAAGGAAACAATAACTAGACATGATTTAGGGTTTAGAAACTACGAGACAATGGGGCTTTGTAAATAAGTAGGATGTTTATGTCAGAAAGGGTAACAGATTGTGGTCTGGTCAATAAACCTTGAAGAACCACTTGGAACTGCCAAGATAAGGGAAGAAGTAGGTAAAAGGTAATTCCTACATGAGGAGATCGTGACCACCGACTCATTGACCACGTACTCAACTGATACCACCTACTCAAAAGAAGACAATGAAGGAAGAAGACAGAGTCTGTGCACGAATTTACTTGAGGTATGAAGAAGAAAGAACCAATCATTAAGGAAAATAACAATGAATATGTGTTACGTGTATAATTATGAGGATTTTTGAGACAAGGGTGTGCTGTCTTGAGACAGGCACCCATTCATGCGCATCAATGAAATTAGTTTGAAAAATACCTCAACTCTGTGTGTTATTGGCTTGCACACTGGGTAAATGAACCCTGTTTGTGGGACAACGAGACCCTTTCAGAAAACACTCCTTATCCTTTCAAAAACCATATTGAATTAACACCTGCTATTTCAGAAAAGCTTAGTATCAAGCAACCTTTGTCCTTGAGTCTAAATAGCAGAGACCTTATCGCTGCAGAGAACTTGCTGGTTATCAGCCAGGGGAATTGAATTCTTTGAAAATCTAGTTAAATCTTTTGGTGCTTTTTCCTTTATAAAAATCCAGCATAATCATTGCTTTATTATAACTTAAAAAAATGCAAACCTAACAATTCACTTCAGATTTTTTTTCAGTTTAATACATACATGATTCCCTTAACCACTCTGCCCTTCCTCAAAAACTTCCAGTCCATAGGGAAAAGCTGTGTTGTAGTGTTAAAAGGTGCGTGAAAAGTACACTACCTCTAATTAAACATTTGATTTTGAAGTATATTTAAAAATGCAAAATACCTTTTCAAATGGAATTATGACCTTTTTGGAGCTGTGTTGGATTGGACAGATTCAGCTAAAAATTAAATTACCTGTCATAAAAGCAATATTTCTGCTGAATGCCCTGCTTAAAGAAACTCTGAAAGAGTACAACAAACACACCTCTTCCTTCAGAAAGAGGTGATTTAAAGGTTCTTTCACTCCTTTAAAGCTCAGCTCCATGTGGAGTTGAACAGTTCTATCATGTGTGGAGCATCCTTGAGGTCTACCAAGTATTAAAGGGAGGAAGGGAGCTCATTGGCATTTCAGAAATGAGCACATACTTTCTAAGCAAAGGCTTGGACAAGACAGAATGCTTTCTATTCTTTGCAATACTCAACTGCTTAAAGAAACTGTATTTCTTATTGATTTTCATCAACTCCACTGGGCCTGCAGCTCAAAGCTTGAGCATAAGGGCTATTTTGGAAGCAATTATTAAAAATAATATTCCACAGGAGTGCAAGAATGCATTTCAGATTATTGCAATTATTTATTTCTTTGTGACTCTGATTTTGCTTTCTGCGAAGCTTTTCACAATTTTATGAGCTCTTGCCTTACTGTAGATTTTGTGCTTTTTTCACAGTTTTGGTGAATGCTTGTTTCTTTGCGAGTCCCATTCCTGGATTCGTGTATTTTGTGATACTTTCAGCTTCACTCAAACAATAAAAACAACGTTCTGGTGTTCGTGGCTGTGACTGATGAAAGAAGGTTTAGAAGAGATGGGCAAGGGTGATGTGACTGTGAAATTCAGGGAATAATGCAGGGTGAGATTGACCACAGCTGTTGCAAAGAAGCTTACTTTATTTCAGCACAAAGGGGACTGGAGGGTGGTCTTTGTTTTACAGAAACAGCTATCAAGAGTTGAATGGATGAACTGGTGGTGTAAATGTTTCTCTCTGAGTTCACTATAAGAGCCCCCGACTGTCCTGAGTTAGCTAGACCAGCAAGGGGGGAGTGAATATGTGGCTCAGCCCAACATAGAGCATAAAACCTGAACAACTAACAGAAGAGTTTTGAAGAGAGCAATGGGCTTGAGAGGGCTTCAACCCACCTATTCCTTCCTGGCAACTGAGGACACACAGCATCATGATGATGAGCATATTATAGAGACCAGTAATGGAAATCACAATGTTATTGTGGTTAAACTGTATATTGCAATTGCTATATATTTTGCTAAGTGTATCTTACATTGATATTGTGTTATGGAATAAATTCTGTATGTCTTCAGAAATCCCGTGTAACATTCACTATCTTTAAATAAGTAAATTTGGTATTAAACATTGCACCCTCCGCATGTGGAATATCTAAAAGAACCTGGCCAGAGGTTATTGAACTCTGACAATGGCTATGAATAAACAGTTGAAAAAAACCAAAAGGTTTAAAAACAGCTTGAAGGGGTTAAAATTTAGAAGAAACAAACTTTCAAATCCTTTGTTTAAAATGTTATGGTAATTAAGTTAATTTCATAATTTTGTGAGGCATGAATGCTAGTCCTGGTGGAATAATATTGTGCCTGGTGGCAGCTGACTTACGGACATGGCATTTTTCCCCCCCATCTGAAGCAAATTAGACAGCAGTACATGCCATGTTTTGAATCGGCTCTAAGTTATACTATATTTTCAAAGGCAACATTTATCCCCTTTATATCCGCTGTTAAAATGTTCTCGCTTAAATAACAGATGACACAGTAACTTTGGATAGAAATATATTACTTAGCTAATTTAAGCTGTTTCTTTTATTCCTTGTATAACTAGACTGAATCTAGACAGATCTAGGTACAACTGGCCAGCAAGTGCAACAATTTTTTGTGTGTAATGTCTGAAGCAAGTTCTGAAAAGAACTGAAAACAAAAATGTCTCTGCATGGCCTTGTGTTATTGTTTATTCTGCTGATTTTCTTGCCAGGTGATGGGCCACAATTAAAGTAAGTTCTAGCTTATTGTATGGGTGGGAGAGAGCTTGGGTACCTTGCACTTGATTTATTTTTCACAAGCCTGATAATTTATACAGTGTCTAATGTAGGTCTTCTGAAAAAGAAAAAATTCAAAGTCTGTTAGACTTTTTGGACCAGGTCCTCAGCATTATTCCACTGAAGTCAATGGAGATGTGCAGAAGAACATCAGCAGAGGACTTGCTATCTGTGTCTTGGTTTTCATGTAAACTCCCAGCTCTATGACTAGCAACATATACTGCACAAGGCCTTTTGTCCATTTGGTTATTTATAACAATTAAATGGGTGTAGCGGATGAATCCAGTTCTCGCTAAAAAAAGTGTAATTGAACTAGAAGTGTAATGGAACTAGAGTACTTTTACATTGTTTTGAGAGCGGAAAGTAGCTCCATTCTACCATGACCTTTGACTTAGTGTTGGTTCAAATCAAATATATGGTGTCCCTTAAATTGCTTTCAAGAAAGAACATGAAGGAAGCAAAGAAAAATGATTCCTGTTCCTCAAGATGCTAGTTTTTGAGACAGCACCACAGACATTTGGACAGTGTGCATTGGCTATTCCTGTCACGTTGCTGCCAACTATGTACAAATATATCCTGACACAGAGAGACTGTGATGAGGGAGAACGATGCAAACGCCTCTTATGAATATGGTTGCCCAAAGAAGTTAGGCTGCCTAGACATTTGTGGAAGCAGGACTTTTGTGTTGCTGACCATTTCTGAATTGTCATGCCTTAAAAAAAGGAAACCAAAGATTGTCATTATGGTCTACTTTCTGCCTCGTCTCTTTATCTGTAAGACAAAACAAGCAACATTGAACCTGAGAATTTGTCTAGTTTCGTTTAAGGAAATCAGATGCTCAGCACTGCTTTTACTAAGTAGGTCAGAAAATTCCCCAGGGCATCCAACATGCATTTTGTGTAAACATGAGTTGGTAGGCACATAAACTAAAAAAATGGACACAGCAGATTTAGCATTTACATCATGATCTTTTCTTGGGATTAAAAGGAACCAAGAGAAGCTATAAGAGTCTTACTATCTAGTTAAATATTGCTCTTCCGTGCTGTGAAATGGTGTCTCAGATATCTTGGGCTTTGTAAGCTTAGGTGTAACACGAGCGTACGTTTCTTAAAGCTTTGGCTCTGTTACACCTCACTGACATAGGCTTTGGATATTAACAGCCCATGTGAAGGGGGATTGAGCTCAGCTATCACACCCAAAGCATGAGGACAGTTTATGTTCTGCCAGATGCTCCTGGGTTGGTAATGTCTGTTCAGGAGATAGGGCATAAATCTACAGGGCATTAAAGCCTTGATACCCCAAGCCAGGACTCATCAGTCAAAGCTCTCGCTCTCTCACACATTGTAGGGATACCTCTGGCTAGTAGATGCAGGGTTTCTGATACTTTTTCCAACAGCCAGGTTTTGTGTGGCTAAACTGATTTCTATTCTTACTCCAAAAGAGGATAATGGAAAAGGATTAGCAAAATCAATGAGTGAGGTGAATTTCAAATCATGACCCTCTCCTCAAAATGTTTCTTCTGATTTGTATGGGCTTTAGTGTGATCCAGTCTGAGTCCAGCTCTTTTTAGACTCGAGGGCTTGTTTGAGGCTGTGGATTTCACCAGGGAGCAGGACTCCTGTGGGGAAGGGTTTGCAGAGCTAAGCCTGTCTTGCTTCTTGTTGAGTTGACTTTATAGCATCAGACTAGCTCCCACTGAACAGGATTCTGAACCCAGTACAATTCAATCCACTTTTTATTATGCTCATTTCTTGGTAATTTAGTAAGTAATTTACTCAATATTTAACCTATTTGACTGTCAGTATTTTGGTTTTGCTGTCTAGATTTTTTATTTGCCTTATACTTTGGTCCTGCTGTACAGTACCAATCTGAAACCTTGTATTAGTTAGTGTCCTGGTTTCAGCTGAGATAGAGTTAATTTTCTTTCTACTAGCTGGTACAGTGTTATGTTTTGGATTCAGTATGAGAAGAATGTTGATAACACACTGATGTTTTCAGTTGTTGCCAAGTAGTGTTTATACTAAGTCAAGGGTTTTTCAGCTTCTCATGCCCAGCCAGCAAGAAGGCTGGAGGGGCACCAGAAGTTGGGAGGGGACACAGCCAGGGCAGCTGACCCAAACTGGCCAAAGGAGTATTCCATACCATGTGACATCATGCCTAGTATATAAACTGGGGGGAGTTGGTCTGGGGGGTGGATCGCTGCTCAGGAACAAACGGGGCATTGGTTGGCAAGTGGTGAGCAATTGCATAGTGCATCACTTGTTTTGTATATTCCAATTCTTTTTATTATTATTATTATTAATTATTATTATTATTATTACTATCATTATTATTTTCTTCCTTTCTGTCCTATTAAACTGTCTTTATCTCAACCCATGATTTTTATTTTTTTTTTTTTTAATCTCTCCCCCATCGCACTGGGTTGGGGGAGTGAGCAAGTGGCTGTGTGGTGCTTGGTTGCTGGCTGGGGTTAAACCACGACAGTTAGAGACATTCTATTTTTTCTTGGAAACGGTTTCTTAAATGTGAATTTCTGAGTAATAAAAGTTGTTTGGATTATATTTTGGAGCGTGATACATTCTCTCCATACATTTAACAAGCATCTTCTCTGAAGGTCTTTCAAGTTACAGAAAGAAAGGTAGCAGTTCACAAAAAAAATTACCCCAGTTTATGCAATCTGGAAGAAAACCCCTTTTGTTTCACCATCATTCAGACAGTTTCATATCTGCTAAAGACCTAAAGGAATAAACAGCTGAAATGAATCACAACAAATGCATTTCAAGAAAGGGTCTCTCTGCTCCTGTTCAGAGTAGTGCATATTGGTTGCGCTTTAAGTTAAACTTGTTTAGCCCTGTTGAACTCTACCTGTTGGGCTTGAGCAGATGCTTACAAACAAATACATGTTTAATTTACTATCCTGAACTGCAATGGACTTCAGCATAAGAGGATGCCAGACTTGAGATCCAAACTATAGTACTTACATAAGGAATCCCACAATATCAGGAAGACATTAATTAGGCGTAGATAACATGAGAACTCTGGTTCCTCTTACAGACTGAATTAAAAATGAAAATAGGAAGGAAAAGCAGCTGTTAAAACAGCCCTGGTATCTTGTCATTAAGGCATAGGTAGCATTATTGACAAGTTCATTGGTTGGTACAGAGATCTGAGGGAAGGCTGGAACAGATGTGTGACAAGCCATGGGCTGCTGGCAGAAGCTTTAAATATCTATCAGGCTGGACCTACAGGAGGATGTCACCTTTTATAGTGGGATAGTAACCTGGTTATGGGTAGGATGAAACACACTGTCCATGACTATGAGGTGGGGGGAGACACATGGGTAGTGGATGCAAGAGTCGCCACTCTGCTTGGGGGAGAGCAGAGTCTGCAGCTATGCCAGGAGATTTGGGTGCTAGCCTTGCAGACCCTTTCTTACATGAAAACTCATTTGGTAAGCAGATCTGTGACCTGCCAACTGGCTACATTTCACATGAGGTGTCAGAGAGCAAAAGTCAGGCTGTGCTGCTGAGCAGCAGCTGAGAAATACACATTTCCAAGCTGCACTCCATGCTTACAGGACCCCCTCCAGAAAAGGCCACTGCAGAAGCATCATTCCATGCCCCACCCCCAAACCACGTTGCCCTGACAGTGTGCTCAACTGTGCTCTTGCAACTAGGTTAATCATATACTATGGTTAAAAGATATTGTTGTACTATTAAAGCAAACCAGTCTTTAGAGGGAATATGAAGAGGTTGTTAGCTTGGTCTCTTTGACAGATGTTTTTTAAAACAGGTTCAAGTTAATGCGTATGCAAAAGGATAACTGAAGACTCCTGACTTGCCCTTCCTCTCTTGTGAAAAACTGAGACTACATCCAAAAGTCTCAAACCCTCAGATTCTGAAAACTCAATTTTTTTCTTGGCTCAGCTCTATTATTCAGATACAAATCCAAAAGTAGCACACAAAAGAAAGCTACCTCGGGCCCAAAGCAGGCTGCAGAATGCTTTTTTTCTCTGCTGCTCCAAAGACTGCTAGAAACCTACTTGCTCCCTGTAATTCTGCATTTTAACTGTGCCACTTTCTGTGTTCATTTGCTCAGTCTCAGCTGAGGCTGGCCCAAAGAAGAGAACCAGGCCCATGATACATGCTATTTAAGTACCACTTTGCTTACAGGGAAGTAACTAAACAAGAAGCAGTTTTGCATAGCTAGGTGCCAGCAGACTTTCCAAAGGTCCCGGCACCTAGGATCACCAGTAATTCAAACAGCTGCTGAGCTCTTCTGAAATTGTGACTGATTACTTCAGAGCCTAAATACATGCAAAGTTCTTTGGAACATCCATACCAACACATGCATTACACTAAAGTTCATACAGCAATCATTTGTCTCTGAATACATAATACTTTCATTCCGGTACTGAAAGAGCTAAGATAACACATTTCTAGGTTTATGTCAGAGTTTAGTTAATATCTCTATAATAAATTAGATTCAAATTTCTGCTTTTTGCTTGCAATGGATGGTGTACTCTATCCATTGGAAGTTTCTTGATTCAGTGAAGTAAGATATGGAACTAATGTTTATGGGCTGCATTTTTGATGTTTGGTATAAAGCAAAAGTGTGTCTAGAGAATAGGAACATGCTTTCTTATGATAATGTAGTAGAAATTATCAACCAAAAGATGAATATACGTATCATTACCATTTTTGATCTGAACAGATATGCAGCATTTCAGACTTTACAGGTGTTCACTACCAGAGGGCAGAATTCCTGAAAATAGATTCTTTCTTTGATATGCTTTGGTTTCTTTACAAAAAAATTATGAAGTCCCAATTATCTTAAAAAAGCAGACAAGCACTTTTCCTGGCAGTGCCAAGGTCATTTATTGCCTTCTCTTCCAGAGCATCCCAGAGGTGAACTACCAAATTTTTCCATGGCTGTGTATTACAAGTCCCTGCATTCTCCTCGTCTTTGTTGTTTCACAAGACACCAAAGTATTTGTAAAACCATACTCCATTGGCTCTACCTGCATTTGGCATTGACATATGCATGTTGTTTGGTTGAAGGATACAGTTTTTCTGCTTTCTGGCTTTATTAAAGAACTTTCTGCTTTCTGGCTTTATTAAAGAACTCTGTGTTACATAAGGCAGACTTCAATAGCAAATAGTAGCTATATCCAAGCTGTAAGAATTCAAACCGAACAGTTTGTTAGTTTGCCCTCCTCTTTACACTGAGCAGCTTTCAGCTGGTGAAAGTGACAGCCAAGTATATAATCTTCAACTTAAATCTTCCAGTTGATCAGCTAAAATGCCAGTTGGGGCATGTTGAAGCACTATGCTTTGACTTTCGTATATAGGCAGTTACTGAGCTCACTTTAGACACCTTCAGCACCAAGGAACAAAAGCATGTGTAACCATGTTAAAGGAATGCATAGCTAACTTTAAGCTAAAGATTACTTGAAACAAGCCACTGGGCAAACGCTCTGAGATTCCTTTCCCATTCAAGGCAGTGGGATTTTTAATGTTCAGTACAATTAGAACCATATCGTAAAGTAACATATTTACTACATATTGTATATAATAAACATGACCAGCATCACAGCTTATTGCAGTCTGAAGGCAGTCATACAAATCCTTCCTGCTCTGTAAGGAAATGTAATCTAGCTCTTTTGCTGACATACATACAAATTTCAGTTGTGGTGGTGGGCTTTTGTGACAAGGAAACTAAGCCTAGGATTTTCAAAATATCCACTTCCCATGATTTTTTCATGGCATTTCTGTACTTGTTGCTCCTATTTCTCTTTCAAATCATAGTCTGACTTCATGGACAGTCCAGCCTGACCTAGCTGGACTGAGAACTACAACTTAATTACTAGAATGAAACGAGCAATTCATCATAACCAAAAATCTAGCTTTTTCTTGTTAGTATATTGTCCACAAACAAGCTGCAGTTCTCTTAGCTGTACTTGATATTAAACATAATTCAGTAAACATTTTTTATGAATAATTCTGGCTTTATTATAGGTGACTTACAAGCTGTTCATAGTGAATATGCAGTAATCAGAAGAAGAGATGTTTTTCAGTGGGTACCCAGAAAACATGGCTTTCTGAGCAACTGAGGACAGCTCTTGAAGTAGATTTTCAGTGTAACTACTCCCTTTCATGTTCTTTTCCTGTGGATGCACAACTGTTGACTAGACTTAAGTGTCAAATCCTTTTACAAGCCACATGACATCAGTACCTACTGACATCAGCCATTTACTAGCCTTGTTCTACCAGCATTCTTACTTTCTGGCCATCTAGGATAATGCATATAAACACTATTTAAAGTTCACCAGGATTTTTAGGCAGCCACAGTTCCTTCTGCCCCACTACATTGGTCAGAAACAGAATAGGATATCAATAATTGCCCCACCTTATTGCTAGTAACAAACCATCTCTGTGATAGATTAGAAATTCATTACATGGTTCTTTAAAATTAAGTAAAGACCCCAGTAGAACTTAATCTCATCAAAGCTGCAGAGAACTGTTGCCTTAATGAATGAGATCAGTTGAACTAAGTTCTGCTCTCTAGCACGGAACCCCCTCCTCTTCGTTATAATAGGTGGGGCTGTACTGTCATCTATTAGCTCTGTTCTCCTTGACCTGCTATTTGAACCCTTTGCTAAGAGGGAATAAACCAGTAGCTAACCCATAAAATACTAAACATTCAGTAAGACAATAGGAGAAAATACATTTTGTCTTAGTAACAGAACTGTAATTAGGCACATTATAATTCCATACCTATTCATAATAAGGGCATATAATTACAAGCCAGTTGCAAAATATACCAATTGTCATTTCCAGCCAAGTTTCATCAACCAAACATTTTCAATGATGTGCACAAAGAGCAGAAAGCCTTTTTGTAAGTATTTCCATGTACTGGGGGAATTGCTGTGTCCCTCTGGGCTCTTTCCTGGTTGCTTCCAGAACGTGGATGCTTACAGATGCAGAATGGACACCATTTCTAGTTCAGTGTCCATGCTGTGTTTGTCATTACCTTCCTCAAGCCATCGTCAATAATCTTTGCATGCATTGCTTAACCTCAAATAAATTTGGCAGATGAGTCAAATGAGCAAAGATATTAAAGCCTTATAAATTTCATGAAAATAACTATGCCTTTGGTATACGCAAGTGGGCTTTGCATCCTATTTAATACCGAGATCACTACCACATGCATGGACAACCCAGCTACCTTGTTTGAGGTGTTTATTCCTTTAAGCAGAAAATATAATTGTGAAGACCAAGAAAGATATTTATCAAAGATGAGCTGCTATCCAAGTAATTGGATCCTCTGTCTGCAGCATTTAGTCATTTTAAGATGAAAGAGCATCTAGCATAGATGCATCAAGGCACTAGCATACAACCCAGATCAACCAAAGTTTGTTGTCCTCTTCTTACAGAGAATTTTTGTGGAAGTTCTGGTAAAGCACAGAACCTCTCTGGGCATCTGAGTTTGACCTTTTTCTCCCAGTGAAAGAGGCAGTCACTGCAGCCTTTAGTCCTTCATCTCGTCTGCCTCTTCACATATGGTACAGCCAGGAGTGGAAACTGCTACTAGAGTCAAGGACAAGCTGAGATCTAGAAGCTGAGGAGCCAGGAGATGTACCAGTTCTCAGTGGGAAGTAGAGGCACAACTAGTGGCCAAGCAAAGCTGACTTGAAGAAGCTAGGGAATTGGAACAGAAAGGTGCAGGTTAAGCAAAGCACTGAGGCAAGACCTGGCACAGCAACATGGTGCTGAAGATGTAAGAGTCCGAACAGCAGTTAAACCCACACCAGGCTTCTCTAAATCCCGGTCCCCATGCAACCCAGTCTCTGATCTGATTTTCCTTTTAATCCCCTCCTGTTCTTGTCAAGATATTTGGCCAGATATGACTGCTTTTGGAAATATTCAGATGAGTGACAGAGAATTCAAATGCCTTTGGGTTCAAAAAGGAGAAAAAAATGTATTGAAAATTAATTCTATTCAAGAATTAATACTAACTCAAGATTAAATACAAATATTAAGTAGTGGGAAAAGAATCAGCTCCCCGTGATCAGTGACTTATCAATGGAGGTAAAATTTTAGATTCAGGAGAAGTTTGACAGGAGTACAGAACATATGTGACATGTTAAGCTGCCTTGGAGCGAACAAGCTGTTCACCCCACATTATTTCCCATGGCTGCTAGATATCTCATTTGGAAGTTCTGCTTACAGTAGGGGAGCACAGAGAACTTGAATTACTTCTACGCAGCATCCAAGCTGGCACATCTTGAAAACTTAAGCACTTATGAAAGCTGGTGGCCATAAGAGTACAGCCATATTACTATGTGTTCCCTTATTCACCGCAAATGAATTAACATATGTAAACTGACCATGACAAAGAAACCAAAAAACAAACCAACCAAACTTCAACCCCCCCACCTCCCTGTTTGTAGCAATACAGGGTGATGTCAGGAAATTATATTTCCCACCTCCAGATGATGTAAATACATCTAAATACATTCAGATCATCTGGACCAAATCCCAAAGGACTGGAAGAATGCAAAACCCCTCATGCATGCAGTCTGTGTAGCTACTTACTCCTTCCTCTTTCTCTCTCTATGCCCCTGAGGGATATCAAAGGCCATTTGGCAAGGGTTGGAATGGAGATGCCAGTCTTGCACCTCCAGTCCCTGTGAGCTCACCCCTGCGTTTGCCTCTAAGGATTCTTTTACCAGTCCAGTTTCCCTCTGGCAACATGGAGGTCTAGCTGTGACCTACTCAGCTGTGATTACTGCCCCACTTAGTGACACCTCCACCCTTAGACCTACCATTGCTTGACTTTAAATTTCCTCTTATGCAAATTAGTTTGGCAATCAATTTATTTATTGGAAGATAATATTCATGCAAGACCCATAGCACCTGACAAGAAAGAGGTAGGAGGATTCAGCCAGAACATGTATACATGATCACTCATCTTACTGCTCTACCACCAAGGCACTATCAACAGTTCCAATCTTATTGCAGGTGTTCATCCTTTGATTCTGCCTGGCTCCCAGGTGGTTTAGCTAACGGTTTTTCAGTTCTTTTGTGCGCATTCACCCTTCACATTTGCCCCAAAATACATGCTGTTATGGGTACTGGCTTTCCCTCTGCTACAGAAAATGCAGGTTCCCCTTTTTGGGGGGTAGAGATTCAGTTCTAGCTACTGTTTGCAATATGCTTTTGAGACACTTGGAGGAAAGCCAGTTTAAATGCTGGCTTAGCAATAAATGCTAAGTATTATTAATTATTTTCTTTGTTGTTGTAATATTTCCCCTTCACTTTAAAAAAGGCAGCCACATTTCCCCTCTGAAACAAAAGTTTCCATATTAAATTTATCTATTCTATCTTTAAAAAGCATCTAACATTCCAGGAATAAAAGAATAGAAATGTCACAGCATAAAATACAATCTCTTCTTTGTGGAAAATTCTGTCATATTTTATCTGCATACTAAATCTGCATGTAAATGGACAAGTATTCATGGTGAAACCATTAAG
Source organism: Aquila spilogaster (assembly GCA_024606505.1). Lineage (NCBI taxonomy): Eukaryota > Metazoa > Chordata > Aves > Accipitriformes > Accipitridae > Aquila > Aquila spilogaster. The sequence continues at coordinate 82,561,357 of JANHGO010000001.1, read as the reverse complement.
CCTTCACAGGGTGAAAGGACATAGAAATAGTTTGAAAAATGAATATAAATACACATGCAATATGTGTGTTTTTCCAGCATGATACATGGTATTTTTCTGCTCTGCGTTAGTTCATAATATGAGCATGTCAGAGGCTTAAAGAGTTGGAGGCATTCAAAAATATTCTGATTGGAACCAGAACTAGATCAGAAAGATGAGTAGGCTTTGATCTACTGTACCTTAACTCCAGCCAAACTCAGTAAGCCCTTTGTGAGATCATTTAAAACACACATGTAAATCCCTGCTTGCCCGAGGCAGTCCCGAGTAGCCAGAACTGCAGATTCCCTATCTGCTTATCATCTCATCCAGACCAATTCTTTAGCCCTCTTTCACAGAAAAACATTATTTTTCTTATCCCAGATCTTCACAGCATGATTTATTAAGTGTCTCCCCTCCTTTAAGCTGTAGCCCTGTAGTCATACCATAGTTGCTATGCAGAAGTGGTTGTATTGAAATACCAGTGCTGTAACTTATCTAACAGAATGGCATCAGTCTCATCTTTTTCTGAACTTTAAACAAAACCTGTCAAACCTGCCAAAAAATTTAGGTCAGCTTTCCTGTTGCAAAAGCCTTTTTAAAGAATTTATAGTGGTGGGAAGGTGTAAGGATTTCAGGTGAATAAGAATCCCACCTTTTTGTTGCTGCTATACTTGTGTTCATTGCTCTGATCAAATGTTCACAGTCTCCCTGCTCTGGAATGGCTGAGAAGTAATTTATTTTACCTTAGTGATTTTATTTCACATATTTGAATATAAAACATGTGGGAAGCAATCTACCACCTACTAGGAAAAGATACTTTAGAGACAGTCATCCTCAACATCTGCAAAAGGTAAGAAATGTGCAGGTTATCCTCTAAAACATACTGCCAGGTGTATGAAATTGAGATTCACTGTGACCTTTTTACACCTAAAGGTTTTAACTACCTACAGTAATATGCCATCTGATCTTACAAAGGCATATATGCCAATTACTACTGGTGCTCATGTTAAGATTTTCTAATTATTACTTGCATAGTATTAAAAAAATTTACTTTTCTTAAGGTACATTTGAAATCTGACCTTGGAATTAACTTGACCTTCAGTATAAACTATCAAGCTGACTTTTCCGGCTGCCTCTGCTGTGTAAATATTGCAAAGGGATTGTCTGCTTTAGCCCCACACTTGATGCTCTCCTCTGAGAGGTTAAACATGTACATGTGCTTCTTACGCTTACTTTTCGTATGGGAAGCACTACATCTATGAGATAATGAACAAGAAATCAAAGTCCCTTGGAGTTTGTTATTCTCAACTCTGCAGTATTGAAAACATTCACTGGAACCCATCATTACTCAGTGATGCTGGGTGTCCAGCATGGGTGTTTAAGAGATCTTTAAGATTGCCTTTTTCTGGACAATGTGTGCTCAGAACTTTCTGATAATTTTGATCACTTAAAACAGCTAAAGCTAGGTCTGCAAGAATATAGACATCAAACTACTTATCAATTAAAGAATTACTGGTGCTAAATACAGCAAACTCTTATTTCACCCAGATCACGAGACAAAGTTTGGTTCTTTACATGTTTTGCCTGTTAGCAGCAGAAAGTAAGTCATGTTTCAAATGTAGCATTGTTTATGTATGTGTTCCTATTTCCTTGAGGATGGAGGAAGTCAAGTACTGGAAGATAACTCCTTTGTTCACAACCATAAGCCTCTTATTTGGCATCCTCTCTTGGAATGTGCTCATGCTTTCTCTCATTGTTGCTCCTTCTCTCAGACTTATTTCTCAGAGCCATGCACTTCATACCTCAGCAGCTGGGTTTTGGGTAGAGCTTCCTCCTGTTTTGGGCAACTGGTTACACGGTAGAAAGCTCATGAATAGAGCTGCTTTCTGTTATTCCTTGGTGGAAAATAGCTCTTACACATCCCAGCTCTACAAGGTCTGTCTCATCATACTGAGAAGATAGATTACAACCTTTGCACACAAAGAATGAGGAGCAAGTGTCAAGGGATGTCTTAAAAGGAGTTTGCTAGGACTTGAGTGCACCAATAGGCTCTAACTGCCCTGAAGAGCCTCACCTGGGACTTCCACACACACTCTCTTCCCCTGCACCTGCGAGCTCCATGTAAGTACAGTTCCTGACGTCTGAGCCTGGTCTGAGTTTTGCTGTAGGTGATTCTATGTCTGCTTTTGCTCTCTACTGAGCATGGCGTGCTCACTATTCTTTCTGAGTTGCTCTCATACCTGTCTTTTCACCTTGTGTTTTTCTGAAGGTCACTACCTGTTACTGTCACTGACTCTGCATAGGTACTATGGGATTGTGTCCTTGCTGGTGAAGTAACTACTCCTGCATGTGGGGTCTCCTACTTTGTCTTGCTCGGTGAAGCAAGCAATGATCTCAAATAACTGCTACTAGGTTGCCTTTTATTGGTAAATGACAGCAGCTAATGGCAAAAAGACCTTATTTTAAGCTAGCAGGTGGGGTTCTTGAAATGTTTCATATCAGCAGCACTCTAAGCATAATGGTGTGTAACTTTAGGTCAGCATATTCTCACTGTATCTCTCTGTGAATCATTTAGTCCCTTTCACCAGCTGAAATGGGGTGAAAGCACTTTTTAAATTTCTTTTCAGCAGCTGCTTTACTCATTAACTGCTCTGCCCTCATGTTTCACCTTGTAGATGCAAGATTACCTTTTTAATATCTGTTTCATTGCTTACAAGTAAAACACAAGAATGAGATTGTCAAGTAGCAAAGAAACTGACTGTTTCTCTGTACGAGCTGTCTAGAAAAGAAGCCTTCTACAGAGTTAGAAGAGCAGTAACTGTGTCTTGATGAAGAAAAACTTCAGGTGTAACCTGGAAGGTGTTCTTGTGCTCAGTATGCAGTCACTGATATCTTAAGAGTAGCATCTGTTTTGTTCACTCTATTTAAAAGCACTGTGAAATCCAGGACTTAATTCTGCACTTAATTATTTTTATGGCATTAAAAGCCCTTGCTTGATTTCCCATCTGCCACCCTTTCAGTCTCTCAGTTGTCTTGTAGCTACAACTATTCTACAAGGCTGTTCCCATGTCTTTTCTGCATTTTTCCTTGTGATATTGTTCTGAGCAATCAACAAGACAATTTTAAAAGGACTGTACTGAATGGTGTTGTCCTTTCAGCTACAAGAAGGGTCACTGCATGGTGTAAAATCACATTATAAAGTTATGGGACTTGGTTTGAAAACAGATGAGGGAGGGAAGCAAGGTAATGTAAGTAAAATCATAAAATGAATTTTATGTATCATTAATTCTGATAACTGATTTTATTACTTTGGAAAATTATTGTGGCAGTCTGCTACAAAATACTTAACCTAATTTAAATTTCAGAACAGATTTTTTTTGGCAAATCACTGTAAGCGATATTTTTAATCAATGGAGTGGAGCTAATTTAGATTTCGGATGCTTCAAAAATGATGAGTTTGCTAAGATAAGCTTTTTGTATTTTCTTGCTGCTGTATTTTAATGTTGTTATTGGGAGAAGAACTTAAACTGTGACAACTATATTCTCACTCTGTATGTACAAAACAACCCCCAAACCCTGAACATAGATTATAGCAATATTTTTACAGAAAATGCTGTATTTATGTAGTGGCAGTGACTGAAGTTCAAGCTAATTACTTACCCACTGAGTTGGCAGTAGATTCAGATCCTTTAATGTCTACCTCCTTTTTCCTATCAGGACTGGCTTATGTCCTAAATTGGAGTAAAGCTTAGGAAACAAATGTTTTCTCCCCCCACCCTAGAAGTGTCTGACTTCTTCCATTTCCTACCAGAATTGTTCTGGCCAGTATAAAACAGCAGAAAGTAAGAGAGGCAGTTTGGGTCTTCTGTCTTACCTCTGTACTGATCTTCTAGTAATGAAAATACTCCTCCTGATACAGGGCAGCAAGGCCACTTCTCTTTAACACATCATATCCTCATTCATATGTTGCCATTTAACCTGAGACTATGTTGTATGATGCTAGCACAGTCCTTACAAATAGCTGCAAGACCCTTTGACTTTTTGTATATCATGAAATATAAGGGCATTTGTATAGAATGGTTTTGTCCCAGGAAGGTGGAGTGTTTCCCTGTGTTCTCACTACCTATGTTGCATCTAGTAAAATAGTATCCACTTTATAGGAGCAGGCTATTTTTCTGCACGCTCAGAGAAAGTCTGGAGCTGCTGTTCTGTTTGTTTTAATCTCCTTTCAAATAATTGGGATTACTCATTTTGTCAGTTCTTTGCCCAAATGCCTGTATTTGTGTCTAGTACTCTGCATCCTTGATTTAAATGCTTGTATGAAGAACTGAGTTCCCATACCCCAAAAGATATTTCTTACTAGTACTGCTTTTTGACTTACTTATTTCTTTTGAATGGGCTTTCAGTCATGCAAACACAGGGCAAATCATACCTCTCTTTTAAGGAAAGTTGGAAAACTTACAGATACCTGAAGGATATTAACTGTGTTTTTTTGTGGTTTTAATACTTTTTATTTTATTCAAGGTCAGAGCTATTTTTCCTCTAACCCCAATAGCATCTAAAGCATACAGCCCCCCAGATTTTTGGGGGTTTCTAGAAATGACCTTAATAAATTCCCTATTATCCCTGAGAGGAAGTTGTTCAGCCTGTAAAAAGAATCTCCTTTTTCCCACATCTCTAAACAAACAGTAACTCTTTTGTATGTTTATAACCAATTCAAGAAGCAAGTTCCTGCCTGGAGTTAAAGCTGAATTGGGGTGTTGATTTAAAACAAGGTTCAACTTTGCCTGACATAAAGATACTTAGTTTATCCAGAAACTATGATGCTGTGAGCCAGAGAGCTCTGCAGCCTACCTATTATAGTTTTAATTTTGTCCGAGGATTTTGACCAAAAAAAAAAAAAAAAAAAAAAAAAAAAAAAATTGGTTTTATTTTGTGGGCGGTATGTGGGGAGGGGGATGAGAGTACTGCAGTTTTTTCTGCTTCTCTCAGGGCATCAAAAGTACATGAGATCAGCCCTCCTTGCTATAGTAAATGAAGATAATTAATGAAAAGCCTAGTATGTAATCACTCATGCCAGCAGCTCACAGTCCTTGTAAGAAGGAATGCTCTTCTCTAATATACTGCTTGCCACACATCACTGTATTACTTCATATCAATTTCATTCTTGGCGGGCAACATATAAACACTGAACAACATGTTTCATCCAAAATGGATCTATAAAATACATCCCACTCTTATATAACTATTTTTGTCACTGATACTTCTCTGTAATAAATGCATTCATGGAAAGTGCTTGTGTGTGTAAAAAAGAGAAAAAAAAAAAAGAAAATAGAAAAAAAAAGAAAAAAAGGTGTTAGTCTAAGATAGTTGTGGGGAAAACTTCAGGAAAATTATCTCCTATCATACTCAGCGTGTTCTGATCAAATATAAGGCATTCTGTTAGGTAGGGTTTTCTGCTTGTTAACAAGAGTGCTCAAATTACCCAACATGAACAAGCTGTAGTTGAAGTGTCAACTTAAGAAAGAAATGAAACTTTGCTCTTCATAAAGAGTCACTGGCTGCCTCACATTCCATTTTTAATTCAATTACTCCTTTTTTGATGAATGTCCAAACTTTCAATCCCATGCTTTCAATGAGGTAGGTAATAGCATGTAGTTCCATAGCATACTTCTACCTAGCAGATTTATGTTCCTCCACCTTTTATACTCCCGGTGTAGCTTTTGGGCTTTTTTAGGCAAGTGTTAACACATTATGAGAAAACATTCTTTTTTATCCACTGTGATTGTCTAGATGTGGGGTCCTTTTTGCCTCAAATCTCTTGGAGACTACTGCGGAAGGGCTGGTACCAGCTTCACAGTAGACACAGAAGCCAGTGAAGGAGAAAGATGGTTCTGGACACTGGAGTGCCTTCAGATCTTGTGCTGAATGCCCTTGGGAAAAATGTTGGATTTTATTACCAGCTTGCTCTGTTTCTGTCTGTCTTCCACCCAGATGGCTCAAGGCGCCATGAGGCATCACACAGGAATAGTCATTTCACGCCTGAGGGAATCCAAGGGCATAAGAACCATGCACAGTCCTTGTTCTTACAGAGCTATGGTCTTACCCCTTACTGGATTAATCTTGCTAAACAACTACACCTAGGAGCAAGTGGATTTGATGGGTGCCACGCTTCTCTTCTGAAGTTTGTTTCAGAACATTATTGCTGGTTTTGCTTTCAGTTAGCTACCTGTTAGAAAACTAAAGCTATACAGTGGTTATATCAGTGTGAGACCTCTAATTCCCAATAAAAAGTAATTCCTTCCTCCCCTGAGACTCAGTGAATCCAAAGGCACTGTGGCCTCCAAACAGCCTGAAGGTTGGATGTATGTTGAGATAGTTCCATACTGCCCACTTCCTTCTCCTGGGACAAGTGTAGCCACACCGGAGGAATGGTGGTAGGTAGTAAAGGCATAGATCTTACTATGCTGCATCTGCTTGAATGATATTCTTGGTTGCCTGTGGGGATGGATCTAAAATTAGACTGTTCAGACATATTTAATGCGCTGGACTGTTTTCTGAAATGTTGGAAGAACCTTAGTCAAGTTGTTTCACCTCTCTATGCCTCTGAGGCACCTCATGCTGTCTGATTTTTTTAGAAATGGGATGCATTTCAGGCCAGGGCTAGACTTGACTTTATCCTGTTACAACTAACCTTCAGGAATCCCCTGCAGGAATCCCTTTCTTTCTGATGAATTACAGGAGTAGCGGAACATTAAACCATTCATGGATGAAAAAGAGGCATTGGAAAATCACACAGAAGTTACTGTTGTCTTTATATCTGCTGGTTCATCACTGAAACCATTCCTAGTACTAACTGGTCACCTCTGCATCCTGAGTTACTCCATAATATCTCAGTGTGTCTCTACCCAAAGTAATGAGCTGATAGCATTTGAGGTCTCAAGCCACTGACAACTAGTCTTTGGAAAGATGCAAGTGTCTAAACCTATTCATCTTTCAGGTAATGTGATCTGGCTAGCATAATTTTGTTCCCTTGGTCTTTTGCCCATATATTTCTATATTCAGCCTTCAGGCTTCATTTCCTGTCTTAATGTCACTCTGAATTAAATGTATTCCCTCCCATTAATCAGTCATGTTTGTATTTGGGATGTGCTGTCATTCTCCTGAGTGTCTGATGATCACAGTCTTCACTTAACTTCATTTGCCATCCACTCTGGCTTTTACAGATGAACTCTCCTGCCTTCATCTGCAATAATGTTCATACAGGTGAGAGTGCATGTAACTGCTGAATGGCACTTCTTCATTAATGTAAAGCCTGGAAGTTCATGTAAATCCACAAGATTCACTGATTTCACCACATTTCTGTCAGCTTACACCAGATGAAGAACTGGTCCAGAGTTTTTCTTCCTGTCTCTTCCCTATCAGCCTCTGGAAAATCTCTTGTGGGCAAGTTATGAAGAAACACATAGCCTTGTCACCTCTTTAAATTGCTGATTAGCATAGACAGACGACACTGTGTAAGCAAAAAGGGAACGTCTAATACCCACTCCTAAAGTGATGCAATAGAAATACTGCTTCCATGTGCAAGCTGACTCAGAAGGAAACTTAAAGGTGAATTTTAATTTAATCCTGAACCAGAAACTCTGAAAGCTGGAAACCAAGCCTGGCTGAAAGGCTGTGGGACTGTGGCTCTCAACACTGGAGCTTTAAACGCAAGTGAGAATTAAGCCTGAGTTCTGCTTTATCTCAGTATCAGCTGGGCTTCTACTGCACAGATCCTCCATGTGTACTGAAATGGTAAATCCTCTTGAAAGCAATAGAAGTTATCTAACAAAATGTTGACTTCAGTCAGAGCACTTAAATTTGGATGCAGCCATTTAAGTCACTTGCAAGCTCTAAGAATATTGCCTATGTACCTTTGAAAATCTGTGGCTCTGTATCTGTAGGACAGATTTTTGTCTGACTTAAAAAACATGGTCAATACAATCATGGAGTGTAGCTGTGTGAATTTACATCTGTATGTCCAAAACTCAGCTTTTAAACCAGACTGTTTCAATCAAATTTGACAAAATAGAGTAAAAAAATTGACAGCTTTCATGAAATTATGGGCTTAGGCAGCCAAGAAAGAACCTCCTAAAACCTGCAGGAGGGAAACAGAGCAGTACATTTTCTACCCTGTTAGATACTTAGAGAATACACCAGAGGGGAGTTTCCCTTGAGACACAAATCTCTATGAGACTCGGGTTGACTATTTCTGCAGTCAGAAATCTTGTGGTAAAATTAGGCATTTAAAAATTCAGGCATAGGCCTCTGAAAACATCTCAGTGGCTCTTTGCATTATTTCTGAGCCCGTCTAATACCTTGGGAAAAGAGTTGCTAGGACTTTCTGGAAAATGGAATGCAGGCACTTAAACATTTACCCACTGAAAGGTGATTAATTAACTTTCTGGGATGTTTTCTATTTGGTGTAATTTACTGTAATGCATCCATCACGACAGTTAATTTAGTGACACAAGCACAACTTGAAGAAATGCCGTGTCAGCCAAAGTTAACATCTTTCCCTGCCTTGCGCTGGACATTACTACAAGCAGTTCATTGCTAGCTGTTGTGGTCCCCAGTGGCTTCATAGTTCATTTGAGGAAGCAGAGGTGCTCACTGACTAACTGCCTGTGTGCTGCTTGACTGGTACCTTTTTGGATGAACTGTTTTATAACTGCCTCATCCTGCTAGGAAGCCAGGCAAAAAAGCAGTTTCGCCTTCTTGATGGATACCACATATTGTCTGCTTTAGAAGAGGGTAAACTCTGTTCACCCAACTAGTAGTCAACAAAGCATGACAGTTCTTAAGCTCTTTTTTTTTTTTTTTTTGAGGTGGTGGTGTGAATACAACAGGAGAACATACTGCTCAAGAAACTCAGGGACCTGCTGCTGCCATGGGTCTTCTGAGACTTGCAATTTAGTCCATCAGCTGCAGTGTTTCCACTCATGTTGGCTAGTTCAGCAGAATAGAGAAGGAGAGTGAGCCATACTCAGCCAAGATGCTACCTCAGTAACATCTTTGGAGATTTGCAGTGGGACCTGATACTGAATGCAAGGGTGCACTGTAGTGTGGAGTGTTAGGAGAGCAACTCTCATGATATTCATTGGAAAATCACTTGTTTTTCTGTGTCTCTTGTGCAGCTGAAGGGCTGAGGAGAAGGTCCTGCATAGGATTCCACAACTGGCAGAAGTCATGACAGGGGAGCAGATTCATGACAGGTCCATCCCTTAGTGGAATGCAGTATGTTGTTATAGATCCTCAAGGTAGCCGTGAGCTAACCAGAAGAGCTTTGTGGCACAACACAGCCCTGCAGCTTCTTGTTACAATCCCAATGCAGCTGCAGTACAGCAGCACTGCTCAAAGTAATTTTCCGTGGTAGGTGGGCTATGGAACACAGAACAAAGCAGAAATGCAATGAGCAGTCTAGAGGCTGCTGGTTCCAGCACACCTAAGGCAATATATGGAAGAGATTGCAGTGATCTTGTATCCTTTCCTTGCCTAGACCTGCACAGTTGATTAGTGGCTTTTTTTTCACTAGTCTAACACCACCTTTGTGTCGTTTGTCCATCTCGACCACGACACCTTTGTACTTTTCACAGACTTTGTCATACTTCCATGTATTGCCATGAATCAGTTCAGATCCTTGGCTTAACTCTGTGCTGCATCTGTGCTTCAATTTATGTATCTAGGTGTTATTTACCACACACAGGTTTTTTTCTCAGACTCATTCAGTTTCTATTTTACTTTGGTTTCATCTTCTACCTATTGACAATCTCTGTCGCTCTGCTCCTTCAACATCCCATTAATATTATTTTTCCAGAAAAGAATTTTGCCTTCTGCCAACTTTATTTTTTTTAAGTGTTGAGAGGAAATATAATTTGTCCCCAAAGCCAACATCTTACATTTCTCTTAAATTAATGAAAGTACAGTGGATATGAACTGGCTTCCTGGACAGTGCATTTTAGCCTTTGGTTCCTACATTTTCTGAGGGATTTTGTGGAATGATGAACCGGAAAACATAAATAGGACAGAAGTTGGAGTATCATCACATTGCTTTGTTTATTGATAAAACTTGACAAGGCAGACACTAGACATTTTGAACCAATTCAGATTTTGGAGGTATTTCATCTTGTTGAAAAACTCTTTTTGCTTAGTTCAAGTGCAACATTTTCAGAGAGTGGACTGCAGATTAAATGCTAAAGAGCTGTGTAGGCTCTCTGAGTGGAGACAGCTAGCAGTGGAGTCCTTCAGATGTTTTCCATTGCCTTTCTCTTCTGAGGAAATGATGATAGTAGCATCTCAGTTCTCCAGGATTCTTGCCTTACTGCATGCCATGACAAGACCTCCCTCCCCTCTAAGCAACGTCTTTTAAACAGATCTGAAGGTCACCCACAGTGACAGCTCCTTTATTGCTTTTAGAAAGTATGAAAATACATATCCTTAAGACATAGTTTTCCTGAGGTGGTTAGAATAATGTCGTTCTACTTTACAAATGGTTTCCAGCTAATGTACCACAGGGGAAACCCTTTACACCCTTCAAGGCATATCCCTTGCATGCTCTATATCAGCCTTGAGATACATATCAATTTTAACAGTATCCCTTGTGTTTAAACTTTTTTCCATGCACACACCATTTCCTTATTACTTACTTTTATGGGCAGTACATCTGTGGTGTCCCTTTGTCCTAGTTTCAGCTGGAATAGAGTTAACTGTCTTCCTAGTAGCTGGTACAGTGCTATGTTTTGAGTTCAGTATG
>JANHGO010000001.1:82521436-82550444 GCA_024606505.1 Aquila spilogaster | reverse complement strand
CTCTTTAACTCCCAGTTCTTTATATGATGTTATGATGTGGAATACCGATAACCAAAATTCATAAAGCCATGACAACTAATGATATTAGTATTAATACTAATAAAAATATATTACAAAAAAAAACCACAGCAGTCATGGGTTGTGCTAAATTGCAAGCTACCTTTATGCTCTGTAAGATCTGGGGCATAACAAAGCAAAGCAACCTAACAGATCCTGGCTGTTGCTGGTATGATATGAGAGGACCACAGATAAAGAAATAAATCAGAAGCTATAAATAAATCACTGTCTCACGTTCACATGAACCCAGCAGAAAGATCTTTTCAAAGCCTTAATTTGGTGGAGAAGCCAGGCTGCAAATGATGGCAGTTACTATGTGTCAGCCTCACTACCCCACCCCATGTCCCTCTTCCACACAGTAGAAAGAATCAGTCCCATGACATAAAAAGGATTTCCATACTGTCTTGCACATAATGTACATAGAGAGCATACTTAACTAGCACTTTCTTATTCTGTCATTTTTTTTCTAGAACTATGCCTCATTTAAGTATTCCACAGATACTTAAAAGCAGCTCCGTCCTCAGACTGCACATCTTTGGACCTTGCTGTGAGCCAGTCATGCACTTACAAGGCTAACACCTAATTCTGGGCAAATAACGGTAGTCTTCACATATTCTACACCATAATAATTTTATTTTTTAAAATTAATGAACTATTCTATTTCCAACACAGGATCATAACAAAATACTTGTGTAATACTTGTGTGACTCTGAACACAGAACACTCCATAAACCTGGCGATCACTCAGCACACTGAGCAACTAACAGGCTTGCATTAATAAGCTGCTATGCAGAAAATAAGCTTTATCTCAGCCAAAATCAGTGCAACAGTACACAAATATTTTGTGTTGATAGTAAATCCAGTGAGTCATTGTCACTTTGACTCTCATTCTTTTGGAATGGACCCATGTAGATCAGCACAGTCTTCCGACATCACCTGGGCAGAAACATGACACAACTCATCTGCCAGCAGTAAACATTTTTGCAAGGAAACTTCATTAAGAAATGCACATTAAAGAGGAAGTATTGTGACAATGTCACCAGATAGGGTTACTCTAAAGCTGCCCATTTTCAGCCCTCAATTATTAGCAAACATCTACACTAAACTTCAGCTTTCAGGATGTTTCTCGTTCACACAGAAGCTCTGCAGATAAGTGCCTTACCTGGTTGATAGCTACTTTGAAACTGAAAGCTTTTACAAGAATGTGTGACATATCCTCATGGGCATTTTAAAGGCAAATATCACCTCAGTGAGAGTCACCACACATTGCTGCCACTTCTGAAAAAGCTGGAGAAACCAAACTTTTCTAAGACATTTAATTTATTTTGTCACAATAACTTTATACATTTCATCTCTGTTAACTGAAACCAAGAAAATAAGAAGCAGTAAGATAACCAGAATTCTTTCTTAGAAGAAGGAAGGCATTTTGCCAAAAAATTGCAAATCGAAGACAGGCAGGAAAGATGCTGTTATCCACAGCTTTTCTTTAATCTTCCTGATGTTTCTACTCTTAGCCAATTCAAGCCTAAATCTGGGATTTATATGTAAATTTGAGCTCAATTTTAATACCATAAGTTTCTCTTAAAAGATCCAAGTCTCTGCTAAAAGTAGTACGCTTTCTAATATTTTGACTGCACCTTAACTAACTGGGAAATAGGCTCATTTCAGGTTTCAATCTGAATATAGCAAAGGACCTAGATAAAGAGTATGTATGTATACTTTCTTCACATATATATAAAATCTAAAACCTTACGATTATTAAAATAAACAAGTTATGTAATCATAACAAAATGTAAGGAACATTCAGTCTAATTCTGATTCTGGAACAAGTTCTCACCTTGCACTTTATTCCATAATTGAGTTAATACTAAAACTGTAATTGAAGAAGTTAAAATATTGACTTCCTCAATGTTCATGTTACAATCGTCTTTGGTCAAAAAGAACTCCAAATAAAATGTTCAGAAAAACAAGAGCATTATATTAGCAAAACAGTTAAAACTGTAGTCAGTGGAAGAGTACAGTTTGTCACTACAATTTAAAACAAATATTTGAATGTCATTTGATTAAAACCAATATGAAAGCCCTGCTTTGAACAGAGGATAGGTCTGGATGATCTCCAGAAGGTCTCTCTTCCAACCTAAGTATCTTGACTAAGAAAGAGCACTCAAACTGTATTTCAAACAAGTTTGCTAGCTAATCTCCTGTGTGTTCACCCTTGACCTGTCCTAAATTTAAGTTATTATGTTCACAGCTAGTGAAAACAGCCTCTTCTTTAATAATAAAGTGTAACAATAGCAAACATTAAGGAAAATCTTGGGTTTTTTTTATTATTTCTTTTTAATTTCTAAATTTCTCTCATTTACTCAGCACACCTCATATACATCTCAGCTGCAGATACAAGAAAACAGGACGCCTTATCCACTATTAACTTCTGTTCATCAAAGCCCACCCCACTTTAACCTGAAAATGCTATACTTTTTTATAAATTTATTTTTCAATCCAGGACTAGAGATTTCTTACATTACATGGAATAGCACAAGCAAAGACGATGAGCCATGCTCTCAGATACCTGGGAGCCACTGCAGAGCTCTGTAACGCGGCACCAGTCTGCAGTACAAGAGTGCTTGAAAGCTTCCAAAGGGAAGTCAATTTACATCTCAGTGGAAACGAAGTACAAACGCTACAAAACTAACTCACTTCAGTATTGTCTGCTGCAGGTGCTTGGGGGAGACAGTTACCCTATCAGAAGCTGATCACATGCCTAACAGGCTTTAGATCAGACAGCAAACCTGACAGAAGGCCTTGTTGGGGGACTAAACCCTTGCACTACTCAAGGAACGCATCCAGAACTTCCCTGCTGCTTTGCTCCGTACCTCTTGAGAGACTTCCAAGCAGTTTCTCCTCAGTTCTCCTCCCCTCGAGGCCTATATACAGCTGAGCTTCTGAGCACTCCGACTGTGTATCCACCTAAATAACTGCGTTGTCTGCAGGAGGCTAACGAGCCCAGATTGAGGCGTAACCCCAAATGCAGCAGCCATGCTTCTCAGCACGAGCCATACAAAGCTAACGGGGTGGCGCTAGTGGCCGCGTGCTGCTTGCAAGCTTCCAAAAGCAGCAGCTATGCTGCTCAGCACGAGCCACGCACGAGCAGCACAAAGCTAACGGGGCGGTGCTAACGGCCGCGTGCTGTGCAGGCTTCATCAGGGGTGTGGCTGCTCCCAGGTGGGTTAGCGGACCCACTTCAGGAGGTGTCTGCCTGGAGAAGCATCAGGAGAAGGCCAACGGATGAGCTCCTCGTATAAGGTAGGTCTGATATTCTTGTTTTGGAAGTGTCTCTTGCTTTACAGATCTTCTGTGGAAAAGCAGATAGGAGACAAAAAGATTTGGGCTTGCTGCAAACCACAACCAACGTTATCTTTATAGCCTGTGGAGCTTCTTGTGGTGTTCCACAGGAGCCCTGTGGAAAAGTATCAAATATGTGAGACAGCTGTACAGCAGACAAAGCAGAAGGCTCTTACACTATATAAATTTCACCTAAAAGCCTAAGTTCCCATTTTCTGCAAGGTGTGTGAGAGTACCTATATATACAGATGCATTTATTCTACAGAGGAAGTGTAAAACTAATGCTTTTCCACAGATGCTTTCTCCTCAAAGTGAACCATTGTGACCAAGGTTACAAAGAGGGTCATAAAACAAAAATCCTTTCCGGTATAACAATGTGTGTCTGCTGGGTTGTGGTCAGGTGTGAAAAATTGCTTGGATACTTCTTCTTTGCTGCTTCCATCAGCCTGGCCCTAAGAAACGTGTCCTTTTGGTATAATATTGTGGCTGATTTCTAACAGACCTGCGACACTGAAACAGTAAGGGATGTTTAGTTCTTTGGTTGTATGGAGCCGAAGAAGTTTACTCGTAGAGAGAACTGAATTACTGTTAGCCACCAAAAGCTCTGAAGCTCAACTAAAACTTGTTTTTCTTAATGATTGTGTCTAAAATATCTATGGAATTTAGCGAAGTTTTAAACTCTGTCCTCGAACTAAGCATTAAGCTAATATTGCATTCTGGTATTAGATGAATTACTTAAAATTAGAAGTGGCAAAGGTTTCAAGTCTTTTCTTGATCATTAACACTTTCTTTGTTGTGAAGCCTTGGCAGTCTAAGCCTCAGAGAAAGTCAGCAGTTCAGTAGGCACAAAACACATAAGCTCTGAGCCTCAGATCCCAGACTAAGGAGTAAAGGGTCTTGATGTGGATTATTCCTCAGACCAGATTCAGTCCAATTCTCAGACATATTCAGAATGTGTAATAGTTTAGCCCAGTAGTTGGTATAAATTGATATAGCTCTGTTGATAATAGCCACTCTGAAATGCAGCTGTTATCACTGAAGTTTACAGGATTTCTGAGGATCTAAGAGACTGCCTCAGAATAGTTCTCTGCTTCATTGACTCACAACTATCATTTGGCCAAGCATATGAATGCAGTTCTGACATCCACTCCTGAAAACCCATTATCTTTTTGCAACAGTGTACAAAGCACTGAAATATACGAAGAGGGGAAAAAAAAAAAAAATCAATATAGTCCTCTAATATTATTCCAGGCATCTATATTAAGTGTGCACGTATCCTTTTCCATTCCTAATTTGCTGTCAGCTATCAGCAGTGTGCTGGTCACCATAGAGAGCAGGAGAGGATAGGTGATAAATGCACACAATGTCTTGGTAAGTGGGCAATACTGTGGACATACCGCTGGAATAATACTGGGATCAGCAGTTTTGTGCTTTGTGCTGAAGCTTTGCTTGTATGTTTAAAGCA
This sequence comes from Aquila spilogaster, assembly GCA_024606505.1. Lineage (NCBI taxonomy): Eukaryota > Metazoa > Chordata > Aves > Accipitriformes > Accipitridae > Aquila > Aquila spilogaster. The sequence continues at coordinate 82,545,580 of JANHGO010000001.1, read as the reverse complement.
CAAAAACTGATGCAAAAATTGCTTCATACAGATATGTAATGTATTAAGAGCCATAAGCACCTGCTGAGAGACTCAGTTGCTGTTTCTGAGGGCTGTTTAGTTTAGAGAATTTCTAGCTACAGAGCAGCAAAAATCTTTCTCCTCCACTATATTCTGAGAGTAGAGTACTACCACTCAGATGCTGCAGATTCTGCATACACTTTTCTGGTTTATTCTCTTTAGCCTTTTGTCAGAAATTCTGGGCAATAGACGCTGTCTCAGCTATTGAAGGTTCTCTGTCTAGAAGCCATGATCTTTTAGACTTGTACTTCCCCTCTCACAGTTAACAGCTGAGCCCGTTCTCAGGCATTTCCTTTATCATTCTGCCAATCCTCAACCCACAGCTTAAACTTCTCTACTTAGCAGTTCTCACCTTCTCCCAGTGCTTTTTGCATTTTTTTTTTCTTCTAAAGTTTGGTGACACAAAGTACTGTTCTCTTGTTGGTAAATCTTGTTAGTAAATCCTTTTGTCTGTAGCTCATCCATATTCCCTCTACTTCATTCTTTTTTTTTCTTCCTTTCTTTCCTAGATACAAGCTTTTGGAGCACCTAGGGTATGACCTTTTATCCTAGTCTCACAGTTTTGTGGCTCCCTGCTCACCAATCTCTCTGTAAGGCTTTCTTGTTGGGGAAAAAACGACACAGGTTGCCTTCCCTCTGCACTTCTTCCTTGTGCCTTTTGCTCCCCTCTGCTGCTACTTTTCACTTTCTTTACTTCTCTTTGTCCCTTGCTGCTCAGAATTTTACTCTTTGACATGCTTCTGTCATGTAAGCTCTTAACTTTGCTGTTGTGATAAAACAAATTAATCTGTAGATGGTTGGATGATTTTGAAGGGAACAAAGGCGTTTAAAAGTAGATCATCTTGGCTACACTCCTGGCACCATAACAAACACAAGCTCTCATGCCAAGCGAAAAGTTGATAGGCTAAGAAGATGTACTTGTTTAAGTGAAAGTGTATTTTTCATACTTATGTTCAAGGAAGAAGAAAGCACCAGGTGGACAACAAATGTCTGCTAACTAATCCAGCCCAGAACATTAGTACTTCGTTCTTTGAAAATATACTGTCTGGAAACATGTGACTTGAGGGACCTAAGAGCATTGAGAACTAGATGTGATGGAAGATACACATAGCAGTAATTTATAGAAAGGAGTTCAGTTTGATGGACTGGCTTGGATCTGAAATGATTCACCTTTACATATTGCTTATGACCTCAAAACAGAGCATTTGCTGTACCTTTTGATGTGGCATAAGCATGAGAGAAAGCAGGAAATACTGTAATGCTATTTGTGACACCACAAAGCTGTTCTGAGCCTCATCAGGCTCGTGTACTGATTCATATTTACATACTTGTGAATATTGGTACCCAGGAGATCATAATCCAATCATTTAGTTGGTTTTACTTGGGTACTCTTTACTGTTGTTGTGGTTGTCTGCCCATCTCTTAGACTTTTCTATGCAGCCCTGTGAAGCAGGAAAAGCTGATCTCCAGTAGGCTGACAAGATGCTGGTAGCACAGGCAAGCTTAGTGGCTTCCTAAAGGTCAAGCAGCCCTGTGGCAGAGTATGGATTTTTACAATATGCTTTCTCAGAAGAGGTAGGTACAAGAGGAAACAGAGTTCTGGAGCATATCCCCATATGTTCCCCTTGTGTTCAGGAATTCTGAAACTTGTAGGATCACATGAAAACTTGTCAATCAGTGAGTATTAAGCTGCCCCTCTTCATGGCTCAGCAGCAGATGTCAGAACATACTGTCTGAAATCTGAAATGATTTGAAAAGCTTTGAATTTTTTCCTAATAATAACTGTTAGGTCATGGCTAGAAATAGGGATTGAGCACCTGGTGAAGAGGTATGGCTAGCCTATGGAGCACATGAAAACTGTTTGCACATGTGCTCCCCATTATCCAGAAGGAGTAGACCCAGGGGAGAGCCACCCTGGGTTTGTATAAGGGCCAGTGACTCCAGAGAAGACATCTCTTGGACTTAGCCTGCTTTCCGAAGAGTGCTGCATAGCCAGAGAGACCCCTTCACCATCTGGGTGAGTTCAGCTCTTCTTTCTGTATAGGACTATTGGCCTACGTGTGGATACTTTGTATGGTATTACCAAAAACAAACCTGTCAGAAGCAGTTATGCTTACACCATGTTGGGGAGGGCGAGCTCATGAGATTCCTTCAGAAAAGGCTACTTATCCTTTCAAATACTGAATTGACATGTGTACTCGCTCGCTATTTCAGAAAATCTTAGTACCAGGGGATCTTTGTCCTTGAGTGTGAATAGTGGCTTGTCATTACATTAATGGTTAATGTTAAATTCTTTAGAAATCTAGTTTAAACTTCTTTTGCTTCTTCATCCACAAAAATCCAGCATAATTACTGCTGTTTCATAATTTTAAAAAAGTGCAAAGATAACAATTCACTTCTGATTTTTTTCCAGTTTTGTGTGTTCATAATTATCTTCCCCACTCTGTCCTACCAAATGGATAGGGAAAAGCTGTGCTGTAGTTTTAAAAAGTGCATGAAAAGTATGCTACTACTAACAAATGATTTGATTTTTGAAACATAAATGCAAAATCTCTCTTGAAGTGGCATTATGACCTTTTTAGAGGTGGGCTCATTTGGGCAGAATCAGCTAGAAATTTAATTACCTGCCATAACAGTGAACTTTCTGATGGATGCTCTGCTTAAAGCAATTCTGAACAAGCAAAACAAAGAAATAAACATTTCTCTTGTTTTGCAAAGATCAGTTTGAGAGTTTCTTTCACTCTGATAAAGCTCAACTCCGTGTGGAGTTGTGTGATGTGTAGAGCATCCCTGAGTTCCATTTGGTCTTAAAGGGAATAAGGGAGATCATTGGCATCTCAAGAATGAGTATATGCTTTCTAGGCAGAGGCTTGAAAAGGGACAAGGCAGATTGCTTTCTATTCCTTGTAATAGTCAACTGCTTAAATAAAATTTATTTCTTATTGATTATCATCAACACCATTGAGTTAGCAGTTCAGAGCATTACTGTCAGGGGTATTTTGCAAGCAATTATTAAAAACAGTATTCTGCAGGGGTGCATTTTAGATTATTGTAATTATGGACTCTGTCAGATATTATTTTTTTTGTAAATTTTTCACAATTTCATTGGCTGTTACCTTACTGTAGATCTTGTGGTGCTTGCACATCTTTGAGTGCTTGTCTCTCTTCAAGACCTGTTCTTGAACTCCTGTATTTTGTGATAGCTTCAGCTTCATTCATATCATCAAAGCAATGTTTTAGTGCTCATTGCTATGAATAAACGTCTGGGAGAAAAAAACTGACCAGCTGCTTACAAACAACTGAAAGGGACTAATATACAGAAGAAACAAAAAACACACTTAAAATATTTTGTGTAGAATGTTATAATAATGAAATGATTTGAGTAATTTTGTGATTAGGAAATGCTGGTGATGCACAAATGCTGGTGGAATTATACCTAGTGGGAAATGACTTCTGGACATTGTGTTTTTCCTTTTCTATCTGAAGGAAACTGGACAAAAATACATGCCACTCTTTGAATTAACACTAATTTATACTGTATTTTCAGAGGCATTTAAATAATCCTTTTCAAACCTTTTAATTCACTTTTAAAGTATTCTTGCTTAAGTAACAGATGACTCAGTAACTTTGGATATGAATATACTACTTGGCTAACTACTACTTATTTTATCATGGATAACTAAATCAAGCCTAAACAGGTGTAGATATGATTGACCAGTAGCTGCAGTGGTTTTTTTTTTTTTTTGATGCTGTGACTGGAGTATGTTCTGAAGTGATTTGATTCTGTGTTTCAAAACTGTAATTTATGAGGTAAAATGTCTTTACATGGCCCTTTATTATTGTTTAATCTTTTTATTTTTTGCCATCTGATGGACCATAATAAATTTTCTGTGTTACTGCATGGGAAGGAGGGAGCTTGGGACCTTACACTTGGCTTACTTTTCAAAAACATTACAATGAATTCAGTATCTAATGCATGTCTTGACGGGGGAGGGAAAGAAATCAGTTAGGATTTTGAACCAGATCCTCAGCATTTTTGCTGTGATGTTACTGGAGCTGTAAAGACGAGGACCTAGCTATCTTTAGCTTGGTCTTCACAGTTCTTCACCCTGTGACCAGCAACCAATGCAGCATGAGGCTTTTTGAATATATAACTACTTATAATGAGTGAGTGTAAGGCATGAATCCACTTATCACTTGAAGTGTTATGGAACTGGAGTACTTAGATATTGTTGTAAGAATGGAATGTAACACCTTTTTGCCCTGTCCTTTGACTTAGTGTTAGCACTAATCAAAAACATGGTGTGACTTTAAATTACTTTCCGGAAAAGAACAGATAGCTCTTGTGAAGGAGGCAAAGAAAGATGACTCCTGCTCCTTATAGGTTAGTTTTATGACAGCATCTAAGTCATTTGGACAGTGTTGATTTGGCTACTTCTGTCATGGTGCTGCTAGAACTGTATGAACATATCTTGACAGAAAGATGATGAGGGAGAAGATTGCAAACATCTTGTACAAACATGGTTGCCCAAGGGAGATGTGCTGCTTGCACATCTATGGAAGCAGTACTTTGTGTTGATGACCTTAGAAGAAGAAAAATGTTGTAATGGTCTACTGTCTGCCTCATCTTTTCATCTGTAAGACTAAACAAGGGACATTTAACCTGAGAAGTTGTCTAGTTTCATTTAAGAAAGGCAGACATTTAGTGCTGCTTTCAGTAAGTAGGTCAGAAAATTCCCCTGGGCATTGAACATGCACTTTGTGTAAACATGAGTTGGTAGTCAAATGAACCAAAAAAATGGACACAGCATATCTAGCATTTATACATCATGATCTTGTCTTGGGATGAGAAGGGAATGAAGGAAGCTTCAGGAGTCTTGCTGCTGTCTTACTGAAATATTTCTCTTCTGTTCTTTGTAAGCTAAGGTGTGATACCTATGTACGTATCTTAAAGCCATAGTTCTATTGCACTTCATCACCCCAGTGTAGTCTTGAAGTACTAGCAGCCCATATAAAGGAGGTCTCAGCTTTGAATGGACTTTGGTGTGATCCTGTTTCGGTAGTCCAGCTCTCCTTAAACTCAAGGGGGCATGTTTAAGCCTGTGGTTTTCACCACGGAGAAGGCCTTCTGTGATGAAGTGTTGCTAGAGCTAAGCTTGAGTCCTGCTGCTTGCTGAGCTCACTGTAAAGCATTCCTTACAGTCTAGCTCCCACTGAACTGGGTTCTGAATCCAGTAAAATGCAATGCACTTGTTCTTTTGCTCATTATTTTATAACTTACTAAGAAATTTACTCAACAATCATGTTACCTGCCTGTCAATATTCTGGTTTTCACATTCAGATTATTATTTGATCGTGCTGTACAGTGCCATCGGAGACTATTGTACTAATTAGAGATGTATTTTCTAGGAGACAGCTAAGTAGCTGACAGCTAAGTAATGTGGATTTCTGAGTAATAGAAGTCCTTTGGATGATATTCCCTGCATGATATACATTGCTCTATTCAAGAGGCATCTCTTCTGAAGGTCTTTTGAATTACACAAAGGTAAAAATTAATCTCCAAAATGCCCTAGTTTAGCATATCTGGGAGGAAATTCCTTTTTTCCCAAATCATTTAGGCAGTTTTGTATGTGCTTATTTCACCAGATCTTTAACAGATGAAATGATTCACAAGTGTGAGTGCAATTAGAGGACCTCTGTTCCTGTTCGGATCAGTGCATGTAATGTTGGGCTTAATGTTGAACAACTTCTCTAGTTCTGTTGAACTCTACTGGGCATGAGTAGACAGAAACAAACATGTTTAATTCACTTTCCTGGACTTGAGCGTAAGAGTTATGTCTTGTTGGCTGGAAAGAAGATCGACCGGTGTGCAGGAAGTCAATCATCACGTGCTTAGGAGGGATACCGCTTATTTATTTCAAGATTGTTCAAGCCTGGGTGCTCAGTGGTTTCCCACAGATCAAGCGCACACATGAAAATATCTGTGCAATATTTATACACAGAAGTTAGTGATTTTTCCAGTCTTTCTCCTCATGATGATTGGTTAGTAATTTTAATAAGATTATAAGGATTCATTGACTTTTTTTTTTGCTAAGTTGACAATGGCCCCAAGGTATCCTGATTGATTTGTCCTTCAAGAACTACTGGCTCTGGAAAATGGCTGGTTAAGGAGGCTAAGGTTTTATTCTTATGACATCTAATATGGTGGTAGCTCAGTTTGTTTAGAATTAGCCTTCAATGTCCTGATTAGATATCCCAACAGTGACACTTAAATAGGGAATTCTGTGTGACTGTCAAGTGGGGAGAGACATATGGGACTGCAATGAATCCAGGAGTTGCTACTCAGCTTGTGAGAGAGTGGAGTCTGAAGTTATTCCAGGAGATTTGGGTGTTGGCCTTGATGAACCTTTCTTAGATGTAGCTTAATTTTGTGAGCAGATCTGTGATCTCCCAGTCAGCTGCATTTCATGGAAGGTGTCACAGAGCAATGGACAGGCTATGCCATTGAGCAACAGCTGAGAAGTGCACCTACAGCAGCTTTATTTTGTCTCTGAGCACACAGTACTTTCGTCTTGTTGCAGAAGGAGCTAAGATAACACATTTCTATGTTAATGTCAGAGGTTTAGTTAACATCACTATAACAGCTTAGATTGCAGTTTCTCCTTTTTGCTTGCAATGAATGATGTATTCCAAAATGGAAGCTTCCTGATTCAGTGAAGCAAGATATGGAACTAATTCTATGTACTCCATTGTCGATGTTTGGTGTAAAGCAAAAATTTGTCTAGAGAATAGGAACAAGCTTTCTTATAATCATAGAAACGTGGTAGAAATTTTTAACCAAAATAATGATGTATAACAGTACTATTTCTGATGTGAACACATCTGCATCACTTAGGACTTTTCAGGTATTCTCTACCAGAGGGAATAACTCATGTTAATATGTTCCTTCTCTGACGTGCTTTGGCTTATTTACCAAAAATGTGTGAAGTCGACATTATCTTCAAAAAGGCGGAAGAGGACTTTCCCTGACAATGGAAGGTCATTTATTGCCTAAAAGGGTGCTTTTCTTCCAGAGCATCTTAGAGGTGAACTACCAACCTTTTCCCTGCATGAGTATAATGATTTTCTGCAGTTTTCTCTTGTCTTTGTCCTTTCATAAACAGAGAAGAATTTGTGAAATAGTTCAGCATTGTTTCTATCTGCATTTGGCAGTTGAAATATGCACGTTATTTGGTTTGGGATATGGTTTTTCAGCTTTCTGGCTTTATTGAAAACAACCAACCAAGCAACAAAACTAAATGCATGTACTCCAGAGCAACTGGGGAGGACTCTTGAAGTAGGTTTTTAGTGCAGTTATTTCATTTAATGACTTCTTTCCTTTGTGTGTGTGCATACTTGTTGACTAGATCTAAACATTATATACTTTTAAAAACCTCATGACATCAGTGTCCATTGATGCTAGCCATTTACTAGCCTTGTTCCACCAGTGTTTTTAATTTCTGGCCATCTAAGATGATGCATATAAATAACTTTTGATGAACTCCTGGATTTCTAGGTGGCCACAGTTCCTTCTACACCATTACACAGGTTCTATGAGAATCGGAATAAGGTGTCAGTAATTGCCCCTACCTTATTGCTGGCAACAAGCCATCTGGCTGAAGAATTACAGATTCATCACATGGCTCTTTAAAACTATAAAACTAAAGCCCCTAATGGAACTTAATCTCATCAAAGCTGCAGAGAACTGTTGTTCTAATAAATGCAATCGGTTGAACTGAAGCACTGTGCTCTAGCATGGAACCCACTCTTCATCCCTATAATAGGTAAGGTTGTACTGTTATCCATTAGTTCTCTTTGCAGTGACCTGTTAATTGGACCATTTGCTTAGTGGAGATAAACTAGTAGCTAACCCATAAAATACTAAAAGTTCAGAAAGACAATAGGAGAAAATGCATTTTGTCTCTGTAGTGGAACCATAATTAGGCACATTATAATTGCATATCTATTCATAATGAGGGCATGTAATTACAAGCAGGCTGGGAAATACACCAACATTCATTTTCCAGCCGAGTCTAATTAGCCAAGTATTTTCAATGATGTTCATGAAGAACAGAAAGCCATTTTGTATGTATTTTCATGTACTCAGGGTACTGCTGTGCCTTCCTGGGCTCTTTTGTGGTTACTTCAGGACTGTAGATCCTCATAGAGGACATCAGGCAATCTCATTTCTAGTCCGCTGTCCATGCTGTGTTTGTTGTTCCTCTCCTCAAGCTGTTGTCAATAATCTCTGTATGCATCTGTTAACCTCAGACAAATTTGACAGATGGGTCAAGTGTGCAAAGGTATTAAGGCCTTTTAAGTCTGTGAACTACTTGAGTGCAAAACATCTCCAGTAACAGAATGTACAAAATATAGCACAGTCCGGTGTCAGAGACTGATGAAATACAAATCAATTATTCCTTTTGAAAAACTTATGATATTTTTTCTAGTGCTTCATAGAAAGCCTCTTCTGGGCGCACCAGCAATAGCAACTAAAACTCTGCAGTCTTCTCCATTCACTGGATGTTTCTGTCTTCATAGTGGCAACTGCAGAATTAGCATTCATTTTCACAGTCCAATGTACTTGCTTTAAAGGGCAACGAAAGTGGGTTTACAGTAATATCCCAGAATGTGAAATGAAAGACCAGAAGCATGGCAGGCGTTTTCCTCTTAATACTCTCCTTCTCAAGGTTTTCAGCCAGATATAACTGCTTTAGGGAATTATTCAAATGACTGCCAGCTCGAACACCTTTGCATTTAAAAAGGAAAAAAGTAGTATTGAAGACTAAAGTTTCCATCATGCTATTCCTTGACCTTGAATTTGCTTTTCTGCCAACTAGTTTGGTAAACAGTTTATTTGTTGGAAAACAATATTCATGCAAATGCCACAGAACCCAACAAGAAACGGATAGCAGGATTCAGCCAAAAGTGTATTCTGGACCACTTTTTGTCTGACTATTTTTACCATCAAGGCAACATCAGCCTTTCAAGTCTTCTTACAGGTGTCCATCCTCTGGCACTTCCTGGCTTCCAAGCTCTTGAGCTAATACCTTTTGAGGTTTTTCTGTTGTGTCCACCTCTCATTTTTTCCCCAAAATGGGGAATTTTGCCCCTTCTGGGTATTGTATTTCCTATAGCAGAGGGAAGGCCATGTTTCCCTCTTGTTCAGTAGAGATTACCTATTACAGAAAGAATGCTATCTGATCACAAAGGGTTGTTGTGAGTCCTAGCTACTGTTTGTAATATGCTTTTGAGACACTTGGATGAAAGCCAGTTTACAAACACTGAGTATTATTAATTGTTTTCTTTGTTACCATAGCATTTTCCCTTCACTTTTAAAAAGGCAATCACATTTCCCCTCTGAAACAAGAGTTTTCATATTGAGTTTATCTATTTTATCTTTTAAAAAGCTTCTAACATCCTAGGAAGAAAAGAATAGAAATGTCATAGCATAAAATATAATCTCTTCTTTGTGGAAATTTCTGTCACATTTTATCTACATACCAAATCTGCATGTGAATGGATGTACATTCATGGTGAAGCCATTAAGCCTTCACATTGTGAAAAGAAATAGAGGTAGTTTGGGAAATGAATACAAAAATACAAAGGATGTGTTTTTAGTGCATGATATATAGTATTTTTCTGCTCTGCATTAGTTCAAAATGTGAGCGCATTAGGGGCTGAAAGAAAAGGAAGGGCTCACAAATATTCTGATTGAAACCAGAACTAGATCAGAAAGATGAGCAGGCTTTGATCTACTGTACCTTGACTCCAGCCAAACTCAATGAGCCCTTTGTGAGATCATATAAAATGCATGTGTAAATCCTTGCTTGCCGGAGGCAGTCCCAAGTAGCCAGAACTGTAGATTCCCTATCTGCTTATCTCATCCAGGCCAATCCTTTAGTCCTCTTTCACAGGAAAAATATTATATTTCTTATTCCCTGATCTTCACAGTATGATTTATTGAGGCTGTAGCCTTGTTGTCATACCGTAGTTACTTTGCAGAAGTTGTTGTATTGACGTCTCAGCAGTGTGGATTATCTAGCAGAATGACATCAGTCTCATCTTGTTTTTAACTTTAAAAAAAAATCTGTCAAATCTGCCAAAAAATTTAGGTCAGCTCACCTGTTGCAAAGCCTTTTTGAAGTATTTATAGTGGTGGGAAGGTGTAGGGAGTTCAGGTGGATATGAATCCCACCTTTTATTTGCTGTTATATTTGTGTTCATTGCTTGGATCAAATGTTCACAGTCCCACTGTTCTAGAATGGCTAAGAAGCAATTTACTTTACCTTAGTGGTTTTATTTCACATATTTGAATATGAACATGCAGGAAGCAATCTACCACCTACTTGGAAAAAATTGTTTAGAGACAATCATCCTGAACATCTGCTAAAAGAAAGAAATGTGCAGGTTATCCTCTGAACTATACTGCTAAGCCTATAGAAATGTGATTCACTGTGGCCTTTTCACAGCTAAAGATTTTAACTACCTATAGTAACATGTCACGTGATCTTACAAATCAAGATATGCCAGTTATTAGTAGTATTCATGTTAAGATTTTCTAATTATTATTTACATAGTAGTAATTTTTTTTTTCAAGGTATGTTTGAAATCCGGACTTGGAATTCATTTGACTTTCAATGTAAACTGTCAAGCTGACCTCTTTGAATGCCTCAGCTGTATAAGTATTCTACAGGGTTTCTCTACTCCTGCCCCACATGCTGCTTTCCCATGGGAGATCCTACTTGCATGTTTACTTCTTAAACTTTTCCAATGCGAAGCAGTGCATCTGATGAACAACTCAAAGCCCCTGGGGTTTTGTTATTCTCAGCTCTGTAGCACTGAAAATATAGGAAGTCACTGTTAGTGATTTGGAGTGTCTGATTTTAAGAGTTTTTTAGGAATCCTGTTTTCTGACAGTGTGCACTCAGAACTTGCTGATAATATGGATCATTTAAAACAGCTAAAACCAGATCTGAAAAAAAGACATCAAAATGCGCTGACCAGTTCAAAAACTGTAGAAAGCAATAGGTATGTTTTAAAGTGGTATTTTTCGTGTGTGTGTGTGTGTGTGTGTATATATATTCCTGTTTCCTTGAACATGGAAGAAGTTGAATACCAGAAAGCTAACTCCATTGTTAGCAGCTACCTCTTATTTGGCATCCACTACTGAACTATGGAACTATGTTCTTACTTGGTCTCATTGCTGCTTCTTCTCTCAGACTTGCTTCCCGGAGTCATGCATCTCATAACTTGACAACTGGGCTTTGGGTAGAGCTTTCTGTTTTGAGCAAGTGGTTACACAGAGCTCATAAATAGAGCTGCTTTTTATTTATGTTTTGTGGTGGAAAATAGCTCTTACAATTCCCAGCTCTACAAGGTCTGTCTCATCACACTGAGATGATAGACTAAAAATATGGCTAGCAAAAGTACAGCTTCTTACTGTTGCTTGTAGAAAGTATGACAATTCGCTGCATCTGCCTGTGAATCATCTCATATCTTTTGCTAGTCCAAGTGTGAATAGAAAGCACTTCTTAAATTTTTTGTCAGTGGTAACTTCACTCATGAGCCACTGTACCCTCATTTCTCACCTTGTATGTGCAAGATAACTTGCACAGTTCTGTTTCATTGCTTCTGTCTTACAAGTAGAACACAAGCAAGATTGACAAGTAGTAAAGAAGCTGACTGTTTCACTGTATGGGCTGTCAAGAAGGGAAGCTTTCTACAGAGCTAGGAAAGAAGCGTGTCTTGATGGAGAAAAACTTTAGCTGTAACTTGGCAAGCCGTTCTTATGACTCGCTATGCATTTAGCATGTCTTGGTAGTAGCATCTACTTCATTCACTCTGCTTTAAAAAACTGGGAAATCCAGGAGTTAATTCTTCCCTTCGCTATTTTTATGACATTAAATGACATAGGTTGATTTCACTTCTGCCGTCTTTTTAGTTTTTCAATTGTTGTGAAGTTAAGACTGTTCTATAAGGCTGCCCTTTTGTTTTTTTTTTTTCTTGTGATTTTTGTTCTGAACAACTAAGGCAATCTTAAAAGGGTTGTACTGAATGGTGTTGTCCTTTTAGCTGCAAGAAGGGTCACTGCATGGTGTAAAAGAACATTATGAAGCTATGCAACTTGGTTTGAAAACAGATGAGGGAGGGAAGTAAGGTAATGTAAGTAAAATCATAAAATGAATTTTATGTATCATTAATTCTGATAACTGATTTTATTACTTTAGAAAATTATTATGGCAGTCTGCTACAAAATACTTCAACTAATTTAAATTTCAGAACACTTTTTTTTTTTGGCAAATCATTGTAAGCAATATTTTTAATCAACGAAGTGGAGCTAATTTAGATTTCAAATGCTTAAAAAATGATGAGTTTGCTAAGATAAGGTTTTTTATTTTCCTGCTACTGTATTTTTACTGTTATTACTGGGAGGAGGACCTTATATAGAGTGACAATATAGTTGTCATATTTTATGCAAAAAAAAAATCTCAAACAGCAATAACTAGAAATAAAAGTAACAGCAAAACACAAAACTCAACCCTGAACACAAGTTACAACAATAGCATTTTCTGTAAAGACATTTGTATTTATGTGATGGCACTGACTGAAGTTCAAGATCTAAAGTTACTGAGTTGTCAGTAGATTCAGATAATTTAATTTCTATCTCCTTTTACCCATGAGGACTGGCTTGTGTCCTGAATTAGAAAAAAGTTTAGAAAATGATATTTCTTCCTTGAAAAATACTTTCTCATTCTGTGCATGTGTGTTTTCTCCTATTTTCTAACAGAATTGTTTGGGCCAGGGTAAAATGGACAGCGATAGAGGCAACTCTAAGTCTTGTCTTGCTTCTGCACTAATTTCCCAGTAACAGCAACAAAAAAGTACTCATGATACAAACTGCTAAGGCTGCTTCTCTTAAACACATCACATGCTCGCTCATCTGTATGTTGCTATTTAACTTGAGACTATACTGTATGATGCTACATATGCTTGAACAATATTCTGGATTGCTTGTAGGGGTGGATCTGAAGTTAGTCTGTCCAGTCATATGCTTGCATTGAGCTCTTATTAAACTGCTAAAAGAACCTTAGGCATGTTTTTTTTTTTTTTTTCACCTCTCTTTGCCTCTGAGGCACCTCATTCTGTCTGATTTATTTTTATTTTTTTAGAGCAATGGGTTGCATTTCAGGCCAAGAGTGAACTTGGCTGTGCCCTGTTACAACTAATATGAAGGAATCCCTGTCTTTCTGATGAATTACAGGAATGGAGGAACATTAAACTTCTCAAGGTTGAAAAACAAGCATTGGAAAATCCCATACAAATTATTGTCTTTCTATCTGCTGTTTCATTGCTGAAAACATTCCTACTGCTACCTGTTTGCTTCTGCATCCCAGGTTACTCCATAACGTCTCAGTCTCTATCCAAAGCAATATGCTGAAGCCATTTGAGGTCTCAAGCCACTGACAGCCTGTCTTTGGGAAGATGTAAGTGCCTAAACCTATTCATCCTTCAGGTAATGTGAGCTGCCCAGAATACTTTAGTTCCCTCCATAATTTTTTTTGTGCCTGTCTATATTCCTCCCTATGGCTTTGTTTCCCATCTCAGTGTCACTCTAAATTAAATATATTTCCTCCCATTAAATCAGTTATCTTTGCATTTGGGATGTGCTGTCATTCTTCTGCATGTCTGATGATCATAGTCTTCACTTAGCTTCATTTGCCACCCACCCTGGCTTTTACAAATCAGCTCTTCTGCCATCATCTGCAGTCACGTTTGTGCAGGTGTGAGTGCATGTAACTGCTGAAATACCACTTCTTCATTAATGTAAATTTTGGAGGCTTGGGTAGATTCTCAAGGTTCACTGATTTCAGCACAGTTATTTCAGCTTACAACAGATGAAGAACTGACCCAGACTTGTTCTTCCTGCCTCTCCCCTGCAAATCTCTGGAAAATGTCTTGTGTAAAAATCATGAAAAAGCACCTCTTTCTGTCACCTCCTTATACTGATGATTAGCCTGGACAAATGATACTGTGGAAGCAAAAAGGAAATGTCTAATTCTCTCTCCTCAAGTAAGGCAATAGAAATAATGCTTGTGTGAGATGACTGAACAAGAAAATTAAAGGTGGATTTTAACTTACTCTGAACTAGACACTTTTAAAGTTGTGAACCAAACATCACTAAAGGGCAGTGAGATTATGGCTCTCAACAATGGGTTTTTAAAGGCATGTGATAATTATGCTGGAGTTCTGTTTTCTCTTAGTGCAGTTGAAGACCAGCTAACACTGATATTCTACGTGGATGAAGTGGTAAATCCTCTTGAAAGCAACAGAAGTTGGATATTAAAAATACTGCTGTTAATTTCAGTCAGAATACTTATGTTTGGATGCAACTATTTAAATCATTTGCAGGTGCTGAGAGTGTGGTCCAAGTACCTTGAAAATCTGGAGCTGTGTACAGTAGGACAGATTTTTGTCTGAAATAAGAAACATGGTCAATACAATCATGAAGTGAGCATAGCTGTGTGAATGTGCATCTTTGTTTCAAAAACTAGCTTTTAAAACAGCCTATTTCAATCCAATTTGACAGAATGGAGGAGTCAAAAATGTGTTTGACTGCTTTCATTAAAAAGCCTAAGTAGCCAAGAAAGAACCTTGTAAAACCTCCATAAGGGAAAGACAGCAGTACATTTTCTTTCGGAGTCTACCAGAGACATGAATGTCTGTGAAACCAGGCTTCAGCATTTCTGCCCTCAGAAATCTCCTGGTGAATTTAGACTTTTAACTATTCAGACACAGGCCTCTATAAACCTTTTGGAAGCCATTTGCATATGCTGGAGCCAGTCTAATATTTTTTTGAAAATACTGCTAGGTCTTCCTGGAAAATTGAATGCAATCACTTAAACATTTACTCCGTGAAAGGTGATTGATTAATTTTTCTGTGATGTGTTCCACTGGATGTAATTTACTGTAGTGTATCTATCAGGACAGTTATTGTAGTGATGCAAATATGACTTGAAGAAATGCAGTGTCAGCTGAAGTTAACATCATTCCCTACGTTGTGCTGGAGATTGACTGAGAAGTTCATTGCTAGCTGTTGTGATCCTCAGTAGCATCACAGTTTGTTTGTGGAAGCAAAGGTGCTTACTTGCTAGCCTCTGTCTGTGCATCTGACAAGATGCCACCTCTGTAACATCTTTGGAGCTTGACAGTGGCCCTTGAAGGCTGAATATGAGGGGTTGCAGTAGCATGGAGTGTAAGAGTATTTTTTTTGTCCTTCACTCATTACAGTCATTGGAAAACCTTTGTCTGTTCATGTCTTCTCTGTAGGTAGAATATGAGGTCCTGCATAGGATTCCACAGTTGGCAAATCACACAGTAAAGGAGAAGATTGATGGCAAGTCCATTCCTCAGTGTTATGGAGTATGTTGTTATAGATCCCTTATGTAGCTTTGAGCTTGCTTATGTATTGTCATGAGTTGACTGAAATTGCAACACTCAGTTTAGCTCTGTCTTATGCTTCAGTATACACATTTAGATGGTTTTTACTATACATAGTTTTATTTGTTCTCAGGCTCATTCTTTTGTTTTGCTTTGATTTCATCTTCTACTTATTAGCAAACTCCATTGTTTTGTTCCTTCAGCACCCCGTTAGTATTGTTTTTCCAGAAAATAACTTTGCCTTCAGCTTTTTTTTTTTTAATGTTGAAATATAACTGTCTTTCTTGATACCGCATTTGAGTTTTAACTCCCACCATTTTCTGGGGGTTTTTGAATTTGGAATGATGACCTGGAATGACGAACTGGAAAACATTAAGTATGATAAGACGATAGAATGTCCTCACATAGTTTTCTTTACTGATAAAACTTGGGAAGGCAGACACCCAGATGTTGTAAGCCAATTCAGGATTTGGAAGTCTTTGATCTTCTTAAGAAATTCTGTTTTAGTGCTTGGTTCAAGTGTGGCATTTTTGGAGGGTGGATTGCAGACCAAAAAACTAGAGATCATGTCACTGGTCTGAATAGAAGCAGTTAGCAGTGGAGTCCAGTTGTCTTCCATTGCCTCTCTCTCCTGAGGTTGTGATGACAGTAGCATGCCAGTTCTCCGGGATTGTTTATTTACTGTACACCATGACAAGACCTCCCTTTTCTCTAAGCAATATAATCTAAATAGATCTGAAAAATAATCCAAAGGGACATATTTATTGCTTTTAGAAAGTATGAAAATACATAGCCTTAAAACATAGTTCTCATGAGGTGGTTTGAATAATGCACCTCTTAGTTTACAAATAGTTTCCAGATAATGTACCACAAGGGAAACTTTTTATGCCCTTCAAGGCATTTTCCTTGCATACTGCACATCAGCCCTGAGATGCGTGTAATTTTCTAACCATATGCCTTATGTCTAACATTTCTTCTGTGCACGTACAATTTCCTTTTTGCTTACTTTTGTGGGCACTACCTCTGTGTGTCTATTACATAGATTAGTGTTTAGTATCTCTCTTTGTCTTTTATTTAGAATACAGCTCTATAGGTCATAAAATCTTTGAATGGCTAGGGTTGGGAGGGACTCAAGGATCATTGAGTTCCAACCCGCCTGACACAGGCAGGGCCACCAACCTCCAGGTCTGGTATTAGATCAGGTTGCCCAGGGCCCCGTCTGACCTGGTTTTGAACACCTCCAGGGATGGGGCATCCACAGCCTCTCCAGGCAGCCTGCGCCAGCACCTCACTACTCTCTCTGTAAAGAACTTCCTGCTGACATCCAATCTAAACCTTTTCTCCTTGAGCTTGAAAGTATTCCCTCTTGTCCTATCACTCACTACTGTAAAAAGTTGAGTCCCCTCCTTTTTATAATCCTTTTTTATATACTGGAAGACTGCAAGGAGGTCTCCTTGCAGCCTTCTTTTCTCCAGATTGAACAAGCCCAGCTCTCTCAGCCTGTCTTTGCAGAGGAGGTGCTCCAGCCCTCTGTCTTCATGGCTTTCCTCTGAACCCTCTCCAACAGCTCCACATCTCTCCTATACTGGGGGGGCCCAGATCTGGATGCAGTACTCCAGGTGGGGCCTCACGAGGGCAGAGTAGAGAGGGACAATCACCTCTTTGTCCCTGCTGGCCACCCCTCTTCTGAGGTAGTCCAGGATACCACTGGCCTTTTGAACTGCAAGAGCACACTGTTGGATAGTACATATATTTTTTTTTTCTCTCCACTGTTGTACTATTTAGTGCTGCTATTTGGCCTGTGTTTTTTTCTACTTTCAGTGATATCTTCTTTTCCAACACGTTTTTCTAACAGTAAGTCAATTCTTGTGATAGTTAGCTGAAAGGATAGGTGAGAACATAACTGAATGGAAGCTGGGATGAGGCAGTGAAGTAGCAGTCCTGTTGTACTACACTAGAAATAATTTGTGGGATGTTAAGATCAGAAATACTTGCAACCTTAGTGTCTACAGAAACTGAAAAAGTGAATTGCAGCACAATACTCTCTGTGCTTAGACTGAGGTTCTCTGTCACCAAGTCCTCTTATCTATGTATTAGTAGCCTATGTATTTGGTCAGCTGACAGACCAAGTGATGACACTGAACTAGAAAGTCAGTCATCTGTATCTGGCTGCTGCTTGTGATATGAGAAATGGAGCTGAGTTAATTCACTGCTGTTAGGGCTCTATCACAAAACCACCTGCAAGGTGGACTGTGGTCTTTTACACCTTGGACAAGAATGTCTGAATAGCTCATGCAGTATTTCCTGAGCCTTTACAGTTAGGCTGCATTGCACATTTGGTCCTACGTGGTTAGGACCTGAATTGCTATCTTGAGAGTGGTGATGGCTTAGGGTGTGCTGAAGATACTGTTGTCTGCTGATGAACCTTGGTCAGAGCCCACAGTCATATCAATCACTTCAGTTAACAAGGAAAGACAGTATAGATTTCATGTATTTTCTGGAATAGTAAATAAAAAATCAGATGTATGCGAAGAACTAAAGATGCTAAGCATTTGCATATTTGAGGTACTTGAAGAAAAAAGATGCTTTAATACTTAATGGAAGTAGTTAGTTATGCTTTGTGACCAAGACTGGATACATAACCTAAATAATTTCACAGCTTTTACTACTTTGCCCATATTGATTTTTTTTTTGAAGAAAAAAAGAATAGCACACTAGAGACAGCAGTACAGAAGTAGCCACCCTCTTTGCTTTATGGGCATTGAGTTCTTTCTGAATAAGTATCTGTATGAAAACTCTGCTCCTCTTCAATGAGGTTTAAGCAATTTGCTTTCAACAGATTTCTTCAGCAACAGGTGCTGTGCTTTATATTCACACTTACAATTCAGGCTAATTGCAAGCATTGAAAAGATGTAGGAGAGTAGAAACAGTATTTCATGAAATTATTGAGGTTGGACAAGACCTGTAAATCACAGTGTCAAACTATCTCCCTACCACCAGTATTGCCTACCATGGTCTTAAGTACTACATCTACCCTTTCCTTAAACATCTCCTGGCATAGTTACTGTACCACCTCCCTGGACAGCTTGCTCCAGTGCCTCACCACTCTCATGGATAAATTCTTCCTAATATCCAACCTGAAACTCAAGTTCAATTATGACTTTAAGGGTTTATAGTGTTATTAAAGATTCTGCCTCTAAGTAAGGTGTAAAATCAGGCTTGTGGTTAATTGCTTGCCATGAAAGGTCTTCTGACCTCTTTACTACTAACACATTCCAACAGGCTTAAACATCTTGTCACCTCGCTCAACCTTGTTCCAATGTCCTGCATCTTCAGCACAGCCTATAATGGTGTGAATTGCTATGAGTGAAGCTGTGGGTAGTTGCTTCCAGTGGGCCATCAATCTCTGCTGAAGCATACTGCTTTATTTTGGTAGCAAGTGTGAAATTCAAAAGCTAAAAACATTTTCTATGGGAATGTAAAGAACCAGGGTTTTGTGGCAACTTTTATCCTAGTTACTGGTGTGGATGCTGATAAGTCAGCGAGAGAGAAAAAAACAACTACCTAGCTGTAGTCAAATTGTTTATGTAAGGACTGGACATGGAATACATAAAAACACTTCAGAGCAATGTGTGTCTGACAGACTGAATCCATTGCTGAGACATGTGCTGAACATATTTCCTAGTAGCACAGGTATAGGGAAGGATGAGCAGCTGCTGCTTTTTCTGTTTGTCCTGGGAAGTATTTCATCCATCAGTTGTTCAGTTTTTCCTTTCTTTGAAAGGCTACAAAGTGTAGGGCTAACTCTGTACTGTAGAAGAACCTTAAGATGATGAAGTCAAACACACCTCTGCCATCCCTTCTAAGCAAGAATGTGCTTGAATGGTGACTTAAGGAAAAAAGACATTCTCCCTAAAGGACAACATGTAGGCTTGGTCCAACAGGTATATATTTTCATATTTTTTTTCTGCAGTTACGCTTAAAATTATCACACTTGAACAAAGTGTTCCTAACTTGTTTAACAAAATTTTTGTGTAAATGTCTCCTCATCCCTCTTTCTGCCTCACCAAAAGCACATGCAGATGGGGTTGGACTTAGGAGGAAGTAGTGATTACTGTAGCCTGAGGCTGAGGGGAATCCAAAAGAAAAAGGAAATTGGAATAATATGTAATTCCTGTAATTTTTGTGCTAATGAAAGTAGAAAAAGTTATTGGTGCCATGGCACCTCCCATGGCTTTCTGAAAACTACTGGTGTAATGGCAAATCCTGTGGCAGTCTAACTTACATTGTCATTCTCTCCTGTAAATAGAGGAGAGACATCAATACCTTTAATGCTTCCTTTTAGTTCCACACTAAGACTGAAGTTTTAGAACATTGCCATCATTGCAGCAAGGTGGGTTTTCCATTTCAAGGGTAAGTTTTCCATTGGAAAATGTTACGATCAGCTCTACTGTCTACCAGCCATAACTTCTTTAGGTATCGCTTTAAAAGAGATTGAGAGTTTTCTCCCACATGGGAGGCTGTAAAAAATCTTTGCCATTCTCAGCAGTCTTAGGTTTGGGATTATTAGACTCTGAGTAGTTTATCAAGTAGCAAACTTTTAAAAATAATCTTTGAGTTGGAATCTACAGCTTAAGCTGTAATGTACATGGTAATTGGTCAGTAAAGTTATGCAGTGAGGAAGACAATTCAGTAATCAATCTGGGCACATCTAGTACTAAGTGAGAGACTTCTACACAGACTTAAATCTTAAAATATTCCCACTGAATTTTTTCCTCATGGTGAATTTCAGGGGCATGTTCATGTTAAAAACTAAATTTTGTAGTTGTTAGTGGTCATTTCTTAAGTAGGACATTAAGTATTCCTTAATAGTGGTATTTTTCAGTTGTTAAAAAGATTAAACATTTCAGTTCTGTATCAGAAGAGAAAGTTTAGGTAACAGGCATCTATATGAAATGAAATTCTAAAGGTAAGAATGGAAATGTTATATATAAAAGTATTGCACTTCAATATTTTGTAATACCATGATATTTTTGTTTCCATTCTCTTTGCCTATGCCAGATTATCTCAGGTGAATTTATAGGGAGTTGAGAACAAGTATGTTTAATGAGCTGCAGAAGGTTACATGAGGGAAGTCTGCACCTTGGGCACCTTCTTGGTCTTGGATTGGGTTTTTGAAGAGACCGTTGACATGACTATCTAGTTCCTGTTGGTTACATCTGTTCTCGATCTCAGGTTTGTTTGTTTTTTTTTATTTTTGCTTGGGCAGGATTTTAATAAACAGTGAGTGAAATAATGCCCTGTTTCAGCTTAAGTCAGGGGAGGTTTTAATTAACAGCCTCCCAGTAGAGTCCATCTAGTTGCTGGACTGGAGAGTCTTGACAAGAGTATAAAGTAATCCGCCTTTATCTCAGGGCTGCTGTTAAATTGTGGCTTCCATTGTTTGAAGATTATCCAAATAGCCTTAAAGTACAAGCTGGTAGCATGGACCAGAGGCCCATGCAGAAAATCTCCTGGCTGAGGAAGGAGGGTGGCATCCCTCAGTGGATAAGTACTCTTTCATGCTTCTTGCCTTTGAATGAAACCAGTGAGGGTGGAAGCCTGACCACTGACTTCTCTGCAGATTGTTTGCTTTCTTAGTGGCGTTAAAGTTCAACTGGCACCTGCTGTGTAAGCAAGCAAGATCTTTAATGCCCATCTGCTGTTCAACTAGTTTATTTAATAACAGTTGAAACCAAGCTCTCGTGCAACTCTCTGGCATATAGCAGCCTTTGAGTGCAAGGGATTTCAGATAAAGAACAGAACTGAAACTGAGATTGGCTGATTCAAAACAGATATAATGAATCAACAGCCTCCTCATACTGTAAGCAAAAGGCAAACTGCAATTTGTTGCAGATTGCAGGTGGGCTAGAATCCAGTGATCTGTACCAGTTGATAATAGTGGAAATTTGGAACCAGTTTGTGTTTTTTTAATTATTTTTAAGATTCACTGAATGCTTCGTAGAGTCTGAAAAATATTCCATGAGGATGCAGATCAGCTAAAATATCTCTTGGTAATTAATGAACTTGTGTTTTTTTTCCTCTTAAATGGACACATTTGCATGCAGACAGTATCTCACTTTATGTGAGCCCTTCTGTTCCCACTGATCTCTCAGCTGAAGTCATAAGCCTTTGTTTGTGACATCAGCATGGGTTGCTGTGTAGGTGATTATAATGTTAAGGAGAGCACATTATAACTTCAGGTGAGGAATGAACAGCAGGAGCAGACAAATTAGTAAGTCGCAAACATACTGCTTGCATACAAATGTCTCCATTGTCAAAACACAAACGTTTCAGAGAGATTTTCAGAATGTGGAGCAGATAGGCAGAAAATAATGATTGGCTCCTCAAATTTCTTCAGGAACCGCTGGATAGTTAAAGGTGAATGTGTGTGGCTTCTTTGTGAGTGTAAGTTGTTGGGGTTTTCTGGTTTGTTTTTCTCTTCCCTGAGGAGAAAGACCATCTGCCCAACTTCTACAGTTTCCAGTACTTTTTCACTTTCATGGTTTCTGTTTCCTGATTGTGCACTTCAGTCAGCAGGCAGCTCTGTTCATACACAACCTGGCTGCTCGAGGTCTGTGTTATAAGCAGTTCTTCTAAAATGAAACTTCAGAAACTCAGCCAGACTTGAAGCAAGTATGCATCAGTGTATTGGGGCATTCGTGCATGCAGAAGGTATAGGAAGTGTATTATAAGGCTGTCAGAAGTGATTTCAAATATGCGCATATAATTAGTATGCTTTTTACATATCCAGTTGAAGGCTACTCCAGTAGTACTGAATACTGCTATATGTTGCTATGTGTGTGATGGACTATGGAAGCACTTTGTAAATGGATTATTTAATTACACAGTAACTGTGGAAAAACACCACGGTGGTAAGTAGCAGCTTACTTCGAGGTTTGCATTGTTCTCCAAAGAGAACTACTAACTGTAGATTAGCTTCTTAAAATGCATCACAGAACATTTTATTTTTTGCTAATTTGATGTACCAGTTAACTGTCACAAATAATGCTGACAATCAAGTAATACAAATGTACTTATGTTATTCACTTACTTTACTTAGCTGGTATGCATTTGGATTTTTTCCCAGCCCTTTCTTGCTACTAGGAGTAACAATTAGAAATAACTGTGACTAGAACCATCAAGGCTCTTCACTAGATATGGACAAGAGAATAAATTGTTCATTGCCTTAAATAGTTTAGGATTCTGAGGATACTGGAGTAGTGTCTTATTGAGAAATTACTACAAAAAGTATCACACATTGAGGTTTTTCTACTGTGTTAAATGAGAGTTGTGCTAAAATCCTATTCAATAAACTGAAAGTAGTGCTTGTTCTTCAAGGATGAAGGTAAATTAAATGTCTTCAGCTTATGTGCCATATCTACATTTGTATGGGAGCTGCCTATTGACTGTATTTCTTATTACTTGTATTGATTTCTTACTATTTCTTCTTTTGTTTCTGGTGTTGCCTAGGAGACATCTGATTTTGTTTCAATAAAAACAGTTCTCAAAGTGAAAAAGAAACTTGAAAGGCTTCAGAAGCATACTTTTTAGCTGATTAGAGATGGATGGAATTCAAATACTGTTCTTACTCCCCTTGTTAATTTAGTCTTCTGTACCACGCGGGATCAGAAACAGCTCTGTGTTGGAGGAAAGCATATACCACACCTGGAAATCCCCCCCTCACCAAGGAATGTTAGTATAACCGAACCTATGTTTTGCATTGTACTGCTACTGCTGCTAAGATGGCTCTTTCTCTGCAGAGAAGGCCTTGATATATTCTATCATTCAGGTGGGGAGTAAAGTCTTATGGGAAATGAGGAGCTAGCTGTGGGGTTCAGGTTGCTGAATGGAAGAAGAGGGATTCTGGCAGCATTTCAGGATCAGCTGAGGTACAATTTTCTAAAAGAACATATGCTTGTGTTGAGGTGTGTTTTGTGTTTGTACAGAGAATGTTCATTATTCGGTCAGTGGCTTTCTGTAATCTATTTACAGAGCTATTACTAAAGCCTGATATGCAAATGATCTCTTGCTAGGACTGGATATAGGGCAGAAAAAGTTTGCATTAAAAATATATTCAGAGGTGGTTAGGGGAAGGGTGTGTAGGAGGAGAGTGTCTGCTTCTTTGGGATACCTGGTCAAGGGCCCTTTTCCAAGACAAGAAAGGGAGGCATTGGATGGGCACTAAGTCTGGTCAGTCATGCTTATTAATGAGAGAATGTGGGGATATTGGTTCCAGTGGGGTTATCTTACGGGAGGGACTCCTAAGCTGGGAGACAATCACCAGAAACAAACATTGTAGGGCACAAGCTACGAGTACTGCTTTGAGGAAGCATGATCCTTGCACCAGATGAGATTGTAAACCAATGGACCCTGAACTGTTTGGGTGCAGAAAAGCAGAACTCTGCAAACCCGTGAAGGTTAACTTCACTTAACAGTTGGTTTGTGCTTTGTATAGTTATGTAACGTTTTCTGCTTGTATGAATGGTATGCCCTGTTTACAGATGGATCCTGTCACATTGTGGGAAAACATCAAAGGTGGTGTCGTGGTTTAACCCCAGCCAG
>JANHGO010000001.1:82499863-82521336 GCA_024606505.1 Aquila spilogaster | reverse complement strand
ATCCCACTGGGTGGGGGGGGGAGTGAGTGAGCGGCTGCGTGGTGCTTAGTTGCTGGCTGGGGTTAAACCACGACACCCTTGCATAGATTAGTGTTTACTATCTCTCTCAATGTGTTTCATTTAGAGTATAGCTTTATAGTACATCTCCTTTTTTCTCTCCACTGTCTTGCTATTATATATTGCTGTTTAGCCTTTGCTCATGCGTGCATCAGGATTCTGCATTTTTTTACAAAAAGTTTTCTTCCACTTGTAGTGACCTGCTCTTTTTCAATGCATTTTTTTCCAACACTGTAAGTCAGTTCTTGCAAGAGTTGGCTGCAAAGATAGGTGAGAACACAACGAAATGCAACCTGGGATGAAGTAGTGAAATATCAGGCCTGTTGTACTATGCTAGAAATCATTTTCAGGACTTAAGATCAAAAGTAGTTACAATCCTACTGTAAAGGCACTGAAAATGTGAATTGCAGCACAAAAATCCCCCAGTGTTTGGGCCAAGATCCCCTTTTTCCAAGTGCTGCTGTCTAGGTATTAGTAGCCCACTAATCTGGTCAGCTGACAGACCAATTAAGTGATCACATTTACCTAAGGAAATTAATGGTTTGCATCTGGCTCCTCCTTGTGACATGTGAAGGAGATCCAAGTCCCCTCACTGCCATGAGGTCTCTAACACAAGTGCAAGAGTGGACTGTGGGTTATTATACTTGGGGCAAGAATAGCTGAACAGTTCACATAATATTTTCTGAGCCTTTACAGTTAAGTTACATAGCACACTTGGTCGTATCTGGATAGGGCTTGAATTGCTATCCTGAAAATAGTGGCAGCTCAAGACCTGCTGAAGATACTGTTGGCCACTCAGTGACACAGTGGCAATCTCTACTATGTTGTTGGGGCCAAAACTGATGCTGAGTCTTGGTCAGAGCCCACAATCACATCAAGTATTGCAGTTACCAAGGAAGGGCAGGGTGGATTTCGTGAAATTACTGGCATATCTAATAAAATAATAGATGTGTACAAAGAACTTGAGTTGCTAGGCATTTGTATATTTGATGTATTTGGAGAGAAAAGATCCTTTAACACTTAATAGAAGTAATTATTCATGCTTTGTAACTGAGGCTGAGAATGTATTCTGAATTATTTCACAGATGCATTACCTTTTACTACTTTGTCCAAATTGACTTTTTAAATAAAGAATGGCACATACCAGAGAAAGTAGTACAGATGCAGCTGGCCACATAACCATTATGGGCATGGAGTTCTTTCAGAATAACTGTCTGTATGGAAACTTTGAGATACAAATGCTTGTCTTCTGTCTGGTTTGAATCAATTTGCTTAGAACAGGTAGATTTTTCCAGAAACAGGTGGACAGGGAATGTCTCTCTCTGCTCAGCTTCAGTCCTGTGCTCTCTTCCTGCCACATCACATTATCTTACCCTAGGGTAGGGCATGTATTCTTGCTTTGCATGTCATAGTGCAGTGGTTTTTTTCCTCCAGCACTGTTAAGAAAGACATTAACATGGGGTATGCCATTTCTTGGGCCAGGCATTTTACAAATGCCAGAGGATGCTTCTGACTTGCAGCAACTTCATAGTCAGTCTTAAACATCAAAAAATAGAACATCTTATTCCACTATTAAATCTCTCCTGAATGGCTCAAAAACCAGCCTGGTCTTTGTCATAACGTGACTCAGGATATTGCATTATTTTGGTAGCAACTGTGAAAATTCAAAGCCAAAGCATTTTCTACAGGGGTGTAAAGAACCAGCATTTTGTGGCAACTTTTCTTCCAGTTACTGGTGTGGACACCGAAAAGGATATAACAGATGAAAAACTCAACTACCTATCTGTAGTCAGAACACTTATGTGAGGACTGGACATGGAATACATAGAAACAGTCTACAGCCATGTTGTGTGTCTGACAGACTGACGCCATCACTGAGACTTGCGCTGCATATATTTCCTAGTAGCACTCTGTTCCTGGGAACAGAGTGGGCTAGGGGCTGCCACTTTTGCCATTTGTCCAAGGGAATTATTTCATCCCCAAGTTGTTTTCTTTTGTTTGGAAGACTAGAAAGTTCAGGATTAACTTTGTGTTATAGGAGAACCCTGAGAAGATGACGTCAAACACACCTCTGTCATCCCACGTAAGCAAGAAGGTACATGAACAGTGATTAAAGGAGAAAAGCCATCTTCTGTCAAGCATTACTCTCACTAAAGGATTGTGTGTAGGCCTGGTCCATTATATATAAATTTTGATATAAAACTGGAAGGTATGTCCTGTAATATACATGCTAGTGGAAGAAGAAAATACCTGGTGCCATCACACCTCCCAAGGCTTTTACAAATACTGCTTCTGAAGTGACAGAAATGGGAGCAGACTAAACTAATTTTGTCATTACCTCCTGCAAAGGAAGGAGGAGAACTATTAAAACCTTTAATTCTTTCCTTTGGTTTTTCAGTAGGACTGAGGTTTTAGAGTGTTCCCATCTCTGCAGCAAGGTGATCTTTCCACGGGAAAGTTTTCAACTGGAAAATTTTATGACCAGCTCTATTGCCTACCAGCCTTAACTCTTTAGCACCATTATAAATGAGGTTGAGAGTTTCTTCCAAATGTGAAGACATACAAATCTTGTCACTCTCAGCAGTCTTAGTTTTGGGTGTACCAGATTCTCAGTAGTTTATCAGCTAGCAAACTTTTTCAAATAATGTCTGGAATAGAGACCAAAAGATCTGAAGCTGTAATGTACACAGTAATTAGGCTGACAGAAGTTATGCAGCAGGGAAGATAATTCAGCAATTTACCAGGGCATATCTAATACTAAGAAAAATATTTTCATGCAGAATCAAATCTTAGTACGTTCCCATTGAAGTTTTCTCCACATTCTCATTTTCAGGAAAATGTTCATATCAAACTTAAGTTATTTTATAGTTATTAGTTCTCATTCCTTAAGTCGGACTTTAAGTATTCCTTAATACTGCAATTTTTCAGTTTTGAAGTGGACATTTCAGTTCTGTATCAGAAGAGAAAGTCAAGGTAATGTTATCCCACAAACAGGGTTCATTTACCTGGTGTGCAAGCCAATAACACACAAAGTCAAGGTATTTTCAAATTAATTTCACTGATGCGCGTGAATGGGTGCCTGTCTCAAGACAGCACACCCTTGTCTCAAAAATTCCCACATTTATATGCTTAAGTAATACATATTCATTATTATTTCTCTTAATGATTGGTTCTTTCTTCTTCATCCCTCAAGTAAATTAGTGCACAGACTCTGTCTTCTTCCTTCATTGTTTTCTTTTGAGTAGGTGGTATCAGTTGAGTAGGTGGTCAATGAGTCGGTAGTCACAATCTCCTCATGTAGGAATTACCTTTTACCTACTTCTTCCCTTATCTTGGCAGTTCCAAGTGGTTCTTCAAGGTTTATTGACCAGACCACAATCTGTTACCCTTTCTGACATAAACATCCTACTTATTTACAAAGCCCCATTGTCTCGTAGTTTCTAAACCCTAAATCATGTCTAGTTATTGTTTCCCTATTTTAAATATTAACTGATGGGGGCTGTACACAGGAGTTTAGCAGTTCCCTGTCAATCATATTATACATATTAACTGATAACAGTAATAGCTATCTAAATGGAATGAAATTTTAAAGATAAGAACAGAAAAGTTTATATAAAAAACCTAACATAACTCTCAAACAATATTTTGAAATGTCTACACAAAACAGGATTTTATGCTTCAGTTCTCTTTAATGGAGAATAAAAATGTTATCAGGTTTCCACATAATAATTTGCATAAAAAGCCCCACTTTCATGCTCAAAGTTGCAGTCAGTCTTAGGCCTGAATTTATCCACTGCACTGATGCACCAAATTGAGATATTGAAGCCAGAGGACCAGTCATTCAAGGCTCATTCCATCACTGAAAAGAGATGAGCACACGCAGACGGTTCACATATTCGTTTTCATTTTCCCTCTGCACATGCCAGAGTTTCTTAACTGAGTTTATAAGGAGCTGAGGACAGGTATGTTTTATGAGCTGCCTAAGACTATATCATGTAAGTCTGGGTCTTGGGCACCTTCTTGGTCTTGGATTAGGTTTTTCAAGAGACCCTTCAAATGAGTACCCAGTTCCTATTATTAAGTTCGTTTACTTCTGTTCTCAACCTCAGGTTTTTGCTTGGGCAGGATTTCAGTGAACAACCTAATGGGTGAAGTAATGTGCTTTCTGTTTCAGCTTAAGTCAAGATGCTTTAGTCAACAGCTTCCAAGCAGTCCCATGCAGTTGCTAGACTGGAGAGCCTTAAGAAGGATATAAAACAGTCCCTCTTTATCTTAGTGCTCTCATTAAGTTTTGGCTTCCACATGTTTGTTTTAAGACTGTCCAAGCACCCTTAAAGTGCAACCTGACAGCATGGAGAAAAGGCCAATGCAAGAAGCTCTCCTGGCTGAGGAAGGAAGGTTGCATCCCTCAGTGTGTAAACATGCCTTCCTGCTCCTTGCTTTTGAATGAAACCAGGAAGGGTAATAGCCTGACCACCAACTCCACTGCAGATTATTTGCTTGTTTAGTGGCATTAAGGTTCAGCTGGCACCTGCTGTGTGAGCAACCAAGGTGTCTAATGCCCATCTGTTGTTCAAATATTTTATTTAATAACAGCTGATGCCAAGCGCTAGTGCAACTCTCTGGCATACTCAACCTTTGAGCGCAGGGGGTTTCAGATAAAGAAAAGAATTGAAATTGGGACTGGCTGATAGATACAGTGAATCAACAGCCTCCTCATGCAGTGAGCAAAAGGCAAACCACAATTTGCTGCAGATTGCAGGTGGGCTAGAATCCAGTGATAACAGCAGAGATTTGGAGCTAGCTAGTGCTTTTTTTTCTTTTAGGATGCACTGAATGCTTCATAGAGTCTGAAAAAGATTCCATGATAATGCAATTCAGCTAACATATCACATTGTAATTAATGACTCTCACTTGTTTTTTCCTCTTAAATGGACACATTTGCATGCAGACAGTATCTCTCTTTATGTGAGCCCTTCTGTTCCTACTGATCCCTCAGCTGAAGTCATAAACCTTTGTTTGTGACATCAACATGTGTTGCTGTGTAGGTGATTATGATGTTAAGGAAAGCACAGTGTAACTTAAGGTGAGGAATGAACAGCAGGAGCAGACAAAATCGTAACTCACAAATATATGCACGCAAGCAAGATTTGCAGAATGTGGAATATGCAGGCAGAAAATTATAGTATGCAGAGTGGCTCCCCAAAGTTCTCCAGGAACCATAGGCTATTAAAAAAAAAAAAAAAAAAAAAAGGTGAATGTGCATGATTTCTTTGTGAGCATGATTTGCTAGGGTTTCCTGTTTTATTTTTTCTTCTCTGAGGAAATATTCCTTCTGCCCAACTGTTATAATTTCCAGTGCTTTTCCACTTTTACAGTTTCCACTTCTTAATTGTGTGCTTCAGTCACCGGGCAGTTCTGTTCAAACACAGCCTGGCTGCTCGAAGTCTGTGTTATACAGCGGAGTTCTTCCACAGAAATGAAACTTCAGAAACTAAGCCAGGCTTCGAACAGATGCACATCAGTGTGTTGGGTGTTTGGGCATTCTTGCATGAAGAAGGTGCAGAAAAGCAAGAAGGCTGTCAAAATGATTTCAAATGTGTGCTTTTTAAAATGCATCACAGGGTTTTTCTGCAACTGTGATGTACCAGTTAACTATTATACACCATCTTGATAATCAGGTAACACAAATGGACTTCTGATGCTCAATTACTTTACTTAACTGCCATGCATTTTTGTTTTTTCCTGATACTTCCTTGCTATTAGTAGTAATAATTAGTAGAAATAATTGTGACTAGAAAGATTAAGGCTTCACTTCATAGATATGGACAAAAGAATAAATTATTCATTGCCTTAAATAGTTTAGGATTCTGAGGATACCAGAATAGCATTTAGTAAGGATACCAGAATAGTATTTAGTAAGAATTTACTACAAAAATATCACCCATTGAGGTTGAGGTTTTCGTCATGGCATTCTTACTGTCTTAAATGGGAATTGTGTTAAAAACCCTATTCAAAAAAGAGAAACTAGTTTGTTCATCAAGGATGAAGGTAAATTAAATCTCTTTAGCATATGTGCCATATCTACATTTGCATTGCAGCAGCCTATTGACTGTATTTTTATTACTTGTATTGATTCCTTACTACTTCCTCTTTTGTTTGCCAGTGTTGCCTAGGAAACATTTCTGATTTTGTTACAATAAAAACAGTTCTCAAAGTAAAAAGAAAGTTGAAAGGCTTCAGAAGCACACTTTTTAGCACTGATTAGAGATGGGTGGAATTCAAATATTGTTTTATTCCTCAACCTTCAGTCAAGGTCACTCTTAAACCTACAGAGCTGGAAAATCCTGCTGCTGGGGAAGTCATCAGAAATAGGGCCTGTTCCCCCTCCACTGGTGGAACAGCAAACACTTTTCTCCCCTCATGTTATTTGGAAAGCTTGCAAAATATTCACATCCAAACTGAAAAAAGTGGAGAAGTCATCAGTTTTCAGGTATACTTATGATCCCAAAAGTCGATTGGAGTACAAATACTTTTATCTTTATCCTGTCCCCTATGTCAGGTGAGCTGAATGTGTTCACTGGCTTCATGCATAGTGAAGTGACTCTTTTTGCAGCCAAACTCCTTGCTGAGTTTGACTTTGACATTCTAGGTTTGATTACACCAGGAACTCTCCCCTGATTCCTAGAGGCTATCCTTAGCAAACAAGGAGTAGTGCAGAGACCATTTTCTGGTGAGCCCAGTCATGATTTGTAATATCAGTACTGCTCCACACACTGCAAGACCAAGCCTGAGTGCTGTGCTAGAATGCCTTTAGCTTCCTACTGTCTCCTCTCATTAATTTAGACTTTTAATCTAGCACGGTCAGAAGTAGCTCCCTTTTTGGAGGAAAATGCCTAACACCTTGGATTCCTTTAGCCATGAAGCCTCCAGTGTTAATATAACTGTACGTGTGATACAAAGTATGCTATTGCTTCCTCCTGCTGTTAAGATATCTCTTAATCTTCTTCTCTGCAGGTTAGAACCCCTTGATGTATCCCAGCAATCACCTGGGAAGTGGGACCTTATGGGAAATGTAGTTCAGACAAGGAACTCAGGTCACTAAATGAAACAGGGACCATTAGATGGCTGAACTATAGCTGACAGGAGGTACCATAACAGCATTTCAGAATCAGCTGAGGTACAGTTACACACCAGAACATATATTTATATTAAGATCTATTTGTGATTATATAGAGAATATTCATTACCCAGGGTCAGTGGCTTCTATAATCTAGCTACAATACTATCACTAGAACCTGATCTGCAAGTGACGTACCAGCAGGATTGGACATAGGGCAAAAAAATTTGCATTTAAAATATATTCAGAGGTGGTTAGCTCATGTAGTATTCTCTGCTTGTACAAAGATTTACCAGCCATAGATGACAGGGATTAGTATATGTGGATATATTGCACCACTGGCTTAAATGTTAAATAGACCTCTTCATGGGTGAGCTCGAACTAGCTGCTGAACTGACTAGTATCTACTTTTTTCCTTTAAGAGGGGTGGGGGGAAGACTGGGACAGTTATGGCAATGCTAGCTGTTTTTTAGTTGGAAAGCAAAGGAAGATGACTGCTGAGACTGAAAGGAAAACTTCATTCAACTTGACTGAGCTGGAAATGCTAAGCTCATAACGGAGACAGGACTTATTTAATGTATAGCAATATTCTTTCTAACTAAAGGGCCTGATTCACTGCTATTTTTGGTTCTAGATAGCTCCATTAGTTTTTCATGTCCTTTGAATTGTGCAATACAGAAAAGAACGAGCAACTTTCAACTTTAAAAAAGCAGAACTCCAATTCAGCTATACTTTGGCTGTTATTATATGCATACTAAGTCACACTGAAGGAGGTGAAAGCTTTTGCAAATATTTCCTGAGAGAATCTTGCACCTCTTGTTCTCTGCTGGAGAGGAAACTTTCTTCCTCTAAAAGAAGTGAAAATATCCACAGGCTAAGTGAGAGAGTCCCACAGGACACAAAAAAAGCCAAGACTTACCCCAAGAGCTGCTGGAGAATTAAGAGGGTTTGAAATTGGATGAGTTATTTCAGTGTCTAAACACAGAATTTTGAAGCCTACCTCTTGGTTTTTCTTTTGGCCTCCTGTGGCTGAACAGACAAGCAAGCCTAACCAAACAGAGCTGTGGGATAGTTGGACAGCTTTGACAGCTGATCTTGAAGTTTCTGGGTATAACCTACTCAGTGTACCAATGCTGAACATCAGAGGCCTGTTGGGCTGCTTTAAAAACTGATAAGATCAATTTTCTTTTATTGTTACTTGGTATTTTCCCCCAAGAATTTATCTCCTGAATTTAGTTAGTATCAGTCAGGCCTATAAATCTGGACAGCTTGGCAAAAATTGGAAGATAAGGGTATGGCATGCTGTACAGTAAGAATTAATAGGCTGGACATTTCAAAACTGTCCACCAGGTTTAGGTGCTCAGGTCCTATTAAAACTAATGAGAACTGAACTGCCAGCTCCTCTAGGCAACTTCGGAGATTGCAGCCATAGTACAAAGGGAGGTGACCAGGGATGGTGGCCAAGGGATTTAGAAGCAGGACAAATCTTTCTCTGCTGCATGCATCATAGGAACAGAACAACCCATGTGTGATAGATACAATGGGCTTTTTATCCAGGGAAGCAGAGATGGGTTGTTTTCTGCAGTTACCAGGTAGACAAAGGGCTAGCAGGGGGATTTTTTTTCCCAGAGAACAGATGGAGCCTTTTAGGCAAGAGGCAGAAAAGCGGGGAAGTTAAGCAGAGCTGCTTTGTGTCACCTTCCATGGCACTCAGGGGCAATAAGCACTAGCAGCAATTAACACCAAATAATTACAACTGGTAAGCAGGAGGCAGGTGTCAGACTCCACATAAGGCCATGCAAGATTTGCCCCAGGGAGGCCATTTTGAGCCTCACTGCAGCCCAGCCCTGGAACGGTACTCAGATGCTTTCAGGCAACACTAGATTTGCCACTTGGTGAGCAAAGAAAAGGCCAAGAGAGTAATTTGTGTTGTGAATAAGCGTATTTCCATCCCTTCCAGTTATTTCTGTGATATGAGCCTCTGGCTGAAGAACATAACTGAGGGAGAGGAATGCTGATGCTTTTGTTTGAACCAGACACCTGTATGCCAAGACAGGCTTGTGGAATGAGAGTCTAACAGCTTTAGAAAACAATTGAGGAGGAAATAAACAAAATGTTCTTCCATCTTCAGAACAAAGATGGCCGAGTTGTTCTGTCAATACCAATATATTCAAATACTTTTAGCCTTTCTTCTCATTGTGCACAAACTGTGTTTTGCACTTTGTTTGTGACTATCTGACAGCCAACTTATTGGAAATGCATTTGAGCTTGCCAAATCATAAGCTGGATTCTCAAAGGCTCACAAAACAAGGCTGCCTTTTTTCTTGAATTGCTGAATGTTATCAAGCTATTGCTGAGAAAGAGATCCTTATGTAAGAGAGATCCTGGTTTTGTTAAAATTGCTGTGTTGTCAGGGCCTAGCACTGATCATAAGAGTAAAGTTCTCCTCCGTGATGAATCGTAGGTGAATGTGGAAAGAACTGTTATGTTTTGCAATGAAAAAGACACTTAATAGAAAGAAAAAAAACCCATGTAAAATAAATCTGAAAATTTTAGAAATATGACTTTTAGAATTAAATGGAGCCTGGGCCCCAAGTGTAATGCTCAGAGAGTTCCTTTATCCCCATGGCATCTAGTTTCCTGCCAGCCTTCAGACAGAATAGAATAGAATAGAATAGAATAGAATTGAATTGAATTGAATAGAATAGTTTAGTTCAGTTGGAAGGGACCTACAACAATCCTCTAGTCCAACTGCCTGACCACTTTGGGGCTGACCAAAAGTTAAAGCATGTAATTGTGGGCATTGTCCACATACCGCTTAAGCACTAACAGGTTTGGGCACTGACCACTAGGAAGCTTATACCAGTATTTCACCACCCTCTTTATAAAGAAATGCTTCCTAAATTGCTTGAGTGCTGTGAGCCTAGAAGCCCTGTGGGACTTCAGCCTCAGGCCTGTTGGGAAAATGTATCATATGTTTTCATGACATGTTATGTGAACTCCTGATCTGGATTTATTAAGTACCAAACTGGACTTAAAATAGCAACTGAACAAAAAAGCAGGTGCACCATGGTTTGAAATGCTCACTTTGGACATGTTGCTAAAAGGACTGTGTGAGGCTGATGATAGTCTGCGTTGATCTTACTAGATATAGATTTTAATAGCTCCAGGTGGGTCTCTCTCCCTTACATAGCAGACTGAGGCTTTGCTGTTAAGTCACTTTATAGCAGTTCTGGTGCAACCTTCTTTTTTAGTTATTACTAGGGTTTTTTGGCCTGAGAACTCGGACATGTGCTTACTAATGTCTCTGGTTAGTAACTGTGGATGTATAGGAAGGAGGCTTCCTCTACAGCATTACACCAATGGCATATGGCCTTATTAAGCAATACATGGGCCATTCTGTTCACTCAATTTATGGCACATGTGTTGCCTTCAGCTCTTGTAGTCTCTCATTAACTGCCTGGGCAATTTAGAGGTTTAAAAGCAGTGGTCCTCGTGTGTGCTGTGAGGGGCTATTCCTGTTCTGCAGAGGGGGAGTTTGATGATGTTAGAAGTCAGATTCCTCCCCCAAATAAGATAAGATACAGCTTCCAAAATGGCAATCTTAAAAGCTGCATCTTAGTATGTGGCTTCATGGGTGCTTCGTTCTTTGATTTTAAACCTTTCTAGATGCCTAAGGATGAGTCTCTGTGCAGACTCAAAACTTCCTTAGTCTTGACATGTTAAAGCTCCTGGATAAATCTGGGATGTTGAAAGGAGACCATGTGATTCCCCTACCCCTTTCATAAGCTGTCCCTAACCAGAGCATGATATGCCTCTCATGTGGGAGGGGTGAATTCGTGGCTCTTGTTCTAGGTCCTTGGTAGGTTCATTTGTTTCCTAAACAGGCTGCTTCATACAAAAATAGAAAGTATCTTAAGGAAAATAGTTGGGACTCAGGATTCACCCTCTCAGGAGGGTGAATTGTCTGCTGAAGAAGGTCGCCCCTATGATTTCCTTGGCCATATGAATTGTCTTTCTTGCACAATGAACCAAATTAAATAACAGTCTGGTGACCAGAGCCTTCTCCTGGAAGATGAGAGGGGAAATAAATCTGTGTATATTTCCCAAATGTTTTCTGATCATTCATTTTGCAGAAGATGGATCCTCCTTTTCTGTAACAGTTTAGTGATTTCCTGCTGAATCAAGGTCAAAGAACTGTGCTGCCTGCCTTCTGGAAAGGTTTCAGATCCACGCTTTCAAAAAAAGGAGGTGAGGGAGTACGAGGTATGAGGTTGACCTCTGTCCTCAGTCTTCTGCTCAAGCAGCAAGTTACCCAGAACTTGCCAATGTGTTGGCTGTTTTGAACTTTATCTAGATGTACTTAGCTCCTACAATACGCTTTGCAAATGCTGTGTCTGGCCCTGAAAGTTAGATGCTTTGGTGCCAAAGACACTTGCCTCTTTCTCAAAGTGGCATACAACGAGCACCAAGGAAGTCTAGGTTCCAGTCTAGCATCTTACTAATTACAAGTTTGTCCTACATAAAAGTTCTGAACCCCAAACAGAAAAGGAAGTTCAAAGGCTCAGGATCCTGTAGATCATTGCAGTACTGCTTTTTGTCACCTGAGAGGAACACGTTCACCACATGGCTTGAAAATTCAGTGCGATCATCAGTGTACTCTGCCATGTTAGTTATAGTTGCAAATTGTCCTGCATTTCTTCTTCCTGGTGTACTACGTTTGGATATGTAAAAGGTGTGACAAATGCTTATAGTGGAAGCAAAGTACATGTTTTCTCATAATTCAAGCCAGTTCTGTGATCAGTATGACAATTGGTTTTGTGGTCAATCGACAGCAAGAGAGTTTAGATCTGTTTAGGGAGAAAATTAATCTTTTAAAAGAGAGTAAGAAGAAATACAAGTGGCATTTCAGGATTAATCTTTAAAGGATTTATAATAGATATAGTAAAAATAAAATTATTGTAACCAGTAATCAAAGTAATTACTATGCCCTGGCCTTTCTCAATCCTGAGAAACACCAATAATTTCTCTAAAAAATAGACACTGCTTATTCTAACTTCCTCACCTATTTGGACTGATAGTTTAATTTCAGAATAACACAAGGAGGAAATACTTCAAGCTAGATCATTAATTTAATACTTAATAGCTCCCAGTAACTAGGAAATACCTGCAAACAACACGATATACTCAGTACCTAGCAAAGGGAGTTGTGGAGCAGCCAATCTGATTACTTAAATCTGCCTACCCAGGGAAGAGTCTTCCTGTCCCTCGTTAGGATTCTGAGCCACAGCTGTAGCCTGAGGAGAACAAAGACACAAGATGAAGGGGCAATGAAAGGAAAGTAGGTAAGTATATACAGTTTCTTATTTTGCTGAAGGAAAGGAGGATAAATGACTTAGCCAGGAGCCACAGAGGTCCAGGCAAAAGTTGTATTCTGTCCTTTCTGTGTGACTGCCACTGTGTGCTGCATGCTGCTTAGCATTTCTTTTTGCTGAAAGCCTTGCATATTTCCTAATGACACTTGCTCTGCAGTTGGGCTAGGCAAGGGTGTCACATTAGAAAATTGCCTATTGCACAGTGACAATTTTCGGCCAATGAGTCCTGTATCTGCATGGATAGAATTTACAGTTCTTGTCTCTTCCTTTCAAATTTCTCAACACCCCTTTTCAGGTACCCTCCATGCTGTCTAGGAAATCCTGTTCCCACTCTTCCTCTTCACAAAGACCAGGTGCAGGCCCTCTGATCAGCCAGAATCTGTGCATTGTATCTTGCTGTACCTGATTGTCAAGTTGTTGTTAGCATAAAATTCCTGTGCTTTGTTTGAATGCTTCTATACAAAGGAAGACCTACAACTTGATAACAAGGCCCTGAATTGAGGGAGAACAGACAGATGTTCACCTTACCTATTTCACTCCTATTAACAGATGAGATACCAAGGGGGCTGCTAGGAGAGAGGAGAAAACAGGTCTTCAATCTTCCTTGCAGAGGAGGATAATGGCTAAGTGAGATAAAGGAAATATTGGAATTTTAAGAAGGTAAAACAAAGAGTGACATGACATGGAAAACAACAGATGTCATCTATTCTGGGACCCAAAGTTGGCTGGACTGCATGCATCTATTCCATAAAGAGAGTGCACAGAAAGGACTTTAAATTCCTATAGTTGTCTTGCTGGAACAAGAAGTAAGGAAAATTCAGATGTGCATTGTCAGATAAACAAACCTGTCCAGCATTCCTTATGGAAAGAGGTCTTTCCTTCACGGTTCAAGTCCAGCACAGCAGCTTCCTGGGCAGAACAAGTTACACTGAGTGCACTCAGGGCCTCTAGGAATTTTCTTCCTCTTATCCACAGACCTCGTTGGGCATCTGTTTATTGCAGCCTGCCTAGGGTTCTCTCAATTGGCTCATCCCTGCTCTCCACCACTAAACAGTGGTACTGGTGCTTTTGGGCAAGGTGAGTCACCCTTTGGAGAAGAGCAGCCACAGAAAGGCAAACAGGCTTCTGTGCTGCACAGAACAAACCACAAGTGGTAAGCTACCAATCTGGGAGCAGAAGCCTGTGTAAGTAGGAGGTTCAGCATTGGTCTGAATATATATCCATATAGCTGGGATGGCTATATGGAGGAAAGGTCCCTGCAGCCTGAGCAGGACTGTGGACTCAAGGGAGACAGGCCTGAATGCTGCAAAGCATTGAGCAAGGCTGGGGATGGTGTGTTACTGGCTTTGTGTGAGCCTTACAGTCTTTTCTGCTGGTGTGATGTAAAACAAACACTTGTGTAGAAGTTGGTTTTGAAAAGCCTGTGCGTACACGGTATATTAACAGCTATTAGATGTTAACGAAGAAATGTGCTGTATCCAGCTGGATGGAGGTCTCTGTGGCGTTGCATTTAAACCATAGGAGAGTAGCAGCCTGGTGCTGCATATCCAGCGCTTCATACTATGGCTCTCTGCTCTGTTCTAGCACAAGCTGGTGCATATGGCCTTTACTAAGGATGCTTGACAGCAGTCCCTCATTCTGGTTCAGTCCCAGGTAGTGATGGCAGTCTAACCACATTTCAGCACAGGCAGTGAGCTTTTACAGGTATGTATATACCTATCAGTTTAAAGCTAACTTTACAGCTGTGAGACATTGATTGCAGGTGTGTTACCTGTTTCTTCTGTCAATATATATGCTATGAGACTAATTATTCTATATCCAGTTTCAGAAGATAAATTCATTTTCTGGGGCTAGTGTTTAATATTTCTCCCTGGAGACTCTTTTTTTCTCAGCAAATCTCACTGCCCATGTTTTTGGGACTTCTAGGGTTTTGGACTTCTCTTCCCACAGTGCAGTTGTGGTATGCAGTTTACTAGGCTAGGCCAGCTCAGATTTATCTTTTTCAAGTGATCACACTCATTAGGTCTCTTGTTTAGCCTGCTTGTCACTATTTACTATGGTTCCCCTTGTATATGTTGATGTGAGAGAAAAAAAGAAGACACTACCCTGCCCACATATAGGCTGCTGACTTACAGATTTAAGGTGCAGGCTTAAGGACATGTCTTTCCAGTGACAGTTTCTTGTTCTGCACAGCATGCTGAGGAGGGAACACAGGGCATGCCAGCCCATACAACTGTGAAGGAGTGGATTCAGGAGGCTGAATCCGGTTTTCTCTGCACTGGGGCAAATCTGAGGTAAATAGACAAACATATTAGTTTCAATCACATTAAGTTCTTTGGGAATATGAAACTTTTTCATAGGCCTATGTCTAAGCCACAGTTTCTTGTCATTTAGCCACTTGTCATTGGGATAAATGACCACACAAGTACAGAGGATAGTCCTGAGGGTGATTTTTGTGAATGGGGAGCCTACCTTGACATGCAGGAGACTAAACCTATATCTGTTAAATTGTGTAATTTAGGGCTTGAGCTTGGATGGTAGTCCAGACTCCCACACTATTGGTGCTTGTTTGTCTTATGACCTGGTTCATTTGATGAGGGAGGTCCTCCAGACCAAGATACCTGGACACAGGGCTGGGCCAGAAGGATCATATTTTACCATCAACACAGAAATAGTGAACTCAAGAACTCAAACCCAAACTCTAGCACAAGTATCAAGAATAGAGAATGTCAGATGGGAGGTTCTGGGGCATCCTCCTAGTATGAGAGATAGAGAGTGAGAAACTCAAGAAACATTAGGATTGAATTTGGTCAGCCTTTCAAGAGGGTTGTGATTTGATGGCTCCTGGTCATGGGTTCTGGATGACTGGAGAGACTGATCCAGCCCTGTGTCCATGGGCTGTCAGAATCCTCCCTTCTTGATGCGGTCTGTGAGTCTTCTCTGATCTGACAAAAAAGAGTAGTAGCTGTGTGGAATGCGACTCTTGAAAGGATTTAGACAAGTGAGCCTTTTTCTGGAGTTGTTGGAGCTAGGATTTTCTTTTCTTAGACAAGTCTTTAACAAACAGAACCAGAAACAGCAGGAAAGCAGGCTTCCCACCAAAAACAGGGCTATATAAAATTCAGTGTATTTGCAACTTTGTTGCTATTCTAGAATGACAGCATGTTTTCATATGTATTACTTCCTTTTAAATAAATAACCTTCACTTTACATCCTACTTAATTCTGTATGTAAATGTCTGAATAATATATTATGTCAATTATTTATTAATGTCAAACTTAATTTTAACAAGTAATGAAAAGACCCATTGGTTTCATTTTTTATGCTTTGTTAGTGGTAAGGATTTTTAAAAAATACTTTTGTTTATGGAAGTTAACATTTTATATAACTGCTCGAAATTTACTGCTCAAAGGCTCCGAAATCATTACCATTTTATTGGCAACTGTGTAAAATGCAGAACATACCTGTGCTGAAGGGTTAGCAAATCATTATGGTTAAAAAGACTGAACAAGCTATTCAGCATGATGGCAGGCTTCTCTCTCAGTCACAGTTTAAAAATAAATTCTGAAGCCCTAAATCTGATCCTAGAGAGTGGATGCTGCTTTCTTTTACTCAGCTGAATGGGTGCACTGGTCAAATATCTGAGGATATGAGGAGGTTGGGTGCTCGGAGGTGAAGCAGTGATGTATACAGATGTGCTTGCTGCCAGTGAATTTCTTGGTATTGTTGGTGCTTCTGCTTTGCTTTGTGCTAGGAGAGTTTTCAGGGCTATGTCAGGACTCGATCTGGGTCTGTTG
Source organism: Aquila spilogaster (assembly GCA_024606505.1). NCBI lineage: Eukaryota > Metazoa > Chordata > Aves > Accipitriformes > Accipitridae > Aquila > Aquila spilogaster. The sequence goes on along the minus strand of JANHGO010000001.1, from coordinate 82,504,987 downwards.
GTTAACAGCCGATACATATTAAGCACTGCTTACAATTCAGAGCTGGGAGCAGGTCAGAGTACTGAGTGCTAACTACCAGAGGGGAATTGTCATGGCAGACGTTGCATTAATGACCTGGGATTCTTGTCATTACCGTTTTCCTTTATCAGTTTTGACACCAGGCAGGGGATACTGATTTTGTAATATTTTTTTTTTTTCCCTGCTTTGATTCCACAGAACTTATCTAGGAACCAGAGCCTGCAGTTTGTGGGCCTGTTTATGTGTGCCTATTTAAAGTTAATCTCAGCATGCTTGAAAGAGTTTTGCTTTGGGACATGGATTCCTTCTTTAACACTCCAAGATCGGAAAGGGTCCTGAGCTGCAGTGGGAGACTATTAATGCAATGCTGGGAAATCTGGCAGTTTGGTTTTTGGGACTGTGTTGTGTCAGTTTTTGATCCCCTGTGAAGTCCCATCTTAATGGAGCATCTGGAACCTGAATGATGCTTCTTGCTGTACAGCTGCAGCTGACGTACAGGGTTGCTCCACTAACCTTAAAGAGGTTCATTTCATGTACCCATGTGACTACTGGGAGCACAGAAAGTGCCAGTGTTGCTCTGATCCTCTGCTTGGCAGTGTTCCGTAGCAGAAGATTCAGAGCAAAGTGCACAAAACCTCACAGTAGGGAACTGTGTGATATCTGGTAGTTAATTGAAGGCCTCTGAGACTTATGCTGTTAAACTGGTTAAAGACTTGGGAAAATCAAACCCTAAAACAACAAGGTGATTAGCCACATGCACATGCCTGCACATTTTTATAAGAACCATGCAAAACATAATAAACATGTATTTTCAATATCTTATCTGTCTCTAAATAGTACTGTTCATAGCTAGTTCCTCACTTAAATTGTCTTTCTCACAGCAATGCTGAGGCAAAGTGTTGCCTTTGGTGTATATATAATGGATTCTGTGTCATTGACATTTTTGATGTGCATTCAGATGGTTAAAATCTTATATTAATACCACGGAAATAACTCAAGATGGTGACCTCTCTCTGTGCAAAACTAAAATATGTGTACATTGCAACTTACTTGGTTACTCAGTCATCTATTTTTGGCTCTTCAGAGTTTGGCAGTGAGGTTGAACTGCTTGCTGCAGCCTGTAACAAGGGTTCAGATTGCCTCTGGCAAGCTGCTTTTATGGCAAAGGCTTACAAAAATTTGCCTAAACACAAACTCTTCCTGCTAGAGCCTCAGAAGGTGTCAGCATACAACTTCTCCTATTAAGAATAAAGGAAGCATCTGATGATGCTGTTTGGCTGCTTCCTTTTGGCTTGCCACATGGGAGTGTTACCCTTTCAGAAATCTCATCCCTGGTATGTTGAAAGGCAGGTAAAAAGAATTACAAGTCTATGTTATAATGTGATCAAGGGCAGAAAGCAGGACAAGATAACACTGTTTTTTGCTGGCAGCTAACAGCTCCCATTAAACCTTTTTTGATCTTATACTGAATATACAAGAAAAGAGTATTAAAACACTAGGAATACCAAATGCTAAGTAAGATTTCAGGTTTTTATACTGTTCCTTATTCTTTTTCCCTTTAGACTTAGGGACTTTTTACAGAAAGAAAATATTTAAATCACTTTTAAAGCCTTCTAACTGCAGTTTTTGGGAGAAGGGAAGAAACGATGGAGAAGGCCTATCATTAAGTCCTTGATGACAAAATAAGACAAGGCATGGAAGTGGACAGATAAACATAGTAAAACTACCAAGTGTGTTGCCGTTTCTGTTGGTTTGGGGTTTTGTTTGTTTGTTTGTTTGTTTGTTTGTTTTTCTTGCAGAGTTGCTGCTGGTAGAAAGCTTCACATGAGGTCTTCTCAGTCACCCTGTAGTCTGAGTTCCAGCGAACATCAGCTGCTTATGGTGTGCCCTTAGATAGCCACCAGGATTCATACCTGTGCTGCAAAAGATACATTGGTGTTATAGCCAGCTAAGGTAGTATTGGCAGAAGACAATGGGTAGGAGTAGGAAAGAGAGAAAAAAGTCAGGAAGGGTGTGCATGAAGGAAATGCAACAAGAACTCTGTACACTGGCTGTTATTACACATTGATCTCAGTTGTGAATTTTGCTCAAAAAGCCTCTGTTTGCACAAAGTTGGTCCTTTTGTTGGCACATTCTCCCAATCTATTTTGTTCTGACCTGTTTCTTACACTCTTTCCCTAAACAGCAGGCAACACCTCATGTTGTAAACTCAGGATAAGGACTTAGCTGAACTTGTCTTTTGAGCTGGTATGGCTACACTTAGCTCCTTGTGTCCCTCACTTCCTCTGTTTCTCTCACTCTTGCATAAAGCAAGAGAAAGTGTCTTGGCTTCCCCTTTTGCAGCCTGTTCAAGCTGTTTGGGATTGAGGCAGTGGTGCTTCACAGATGCGCCTCAGATTGCAGGGGTCTCTAGGAGATTGTGCATGGGAAGCCAGAAATCTAAATCCTGCTCCTTGTGATACATCTACTTCTAGGATGTGATCTCCCGAAGTCATCTTTTCACTGATGGGTTTCTGAAGAGCTTGGTGATTTGTACAGCTGCCCCATCTCTTACTGGTTTTGACTGTTGACTACATTGATTTTTTCCCAAATATTCCCATAGTATTTCACTTATTTCCTTTTTTCCTCCTTTTGCTTGACTGCTTGTCATCTAAACAAAGTCCTTGAATAATGTAAAGAAGATTTTTGTCTGGTCTGTTCCAGAAAGGTTATTTTCCTCTGCTATTGTTGTTCTTAATACTGTTCTTGGTGGCTGTAATATTTGAACTTGTCCTCCTTGTAACAAACTACCAGAACAGTAGTTTAGCCCACCAGAATGTAAAGAGCAAAACCTTTCCATAAACTTTAGATTCCTATGGAGAAAGATGTCTCAAAATGGAGGGTGATGGGTCAATGGGTCCTGCTGGATGCTTGTTGTTTCTGGAAAATCTGACTTTAAATATCAGAGTCTCATTGCCATCTCTCATTTCTAAAAATTAGAACCAAGTCTGATAAGCTAAGGGTCTCTTAGCTGTTCTAGCTTTCTTGCCTCTCTCTCCTTTAGTCACTTGTCTGTCTTGGTTTTAGCTTTGAAGTCTTTGCCTGTGTGTGCACTTCTCCATCCCCAAAAGACTCTTAAATTAAGTGAAAGATGTTTTATCCATTGTATCTCAGTTTATTCCTTTCACTCAAAAACCATGTTTCTCACACTTCAGATTTTGACATGCTCCTCCCTGCCGAAAAAAAGGAAATTTGGCCAGCCTTTCAACAGCTTTATGCTAGCAGCATGACTGATCCTGTCTTGAATGGAACAGCAGCTTAGGGGTCAAGTATGTCTGACCCTCTCTATTATCCCATGGGATCTGGACGTGTTTGTATCCAGATTTTTCTTTCCTTGGACAAAGAAGGGTGGGGAGAAAAGCTGCCATTTTCTGAGAAGTCAAGAAACTGACTAATGACCTTTTTGCCTTCGTGATTCTTGTGTGGAGTCAGCCCCAGGCAGCAAAAGTGTTTGTCTGATGGGTACTGAGGACCTCTGTTGAATTAACATCTAATAGCATATCCTGTAAGCAAGTCATGGGTACCATAAGCAGGTTTATCCATAAATCTTTGTCCAGCTGGCAGATCAGTGAGTGCTTAAGCATAAAGGCTGACTAAAAAGTCTCAGTTAAGAATGTGTAGGCAGTATGGTGGTCATGGTTTTCCAGCCAGTGCTCATTTGGGCTGGTTAGTAAGAGATGTAAAGAAAATAGGTTAAGAAATGGACTTTTATGAACGTAGGGCTTCAAAAAGGGACAAGGGAGAGCTCAGTGGTTCTGTTTGGCACATCTGCCTTTTTTGTTCATACTTGCCCCTTGGATTTTATCACTGCATTTATACCAATGTTGCAGAAAGTAATGGTGTATATATATGATCAAAATATTACTGAGGGATAATCTAGCAACACTTTACAACAAGTGGCAAATTGCTTGCACTTCATTTGGTATTGATTGTAAAAACATTAATCATGTTGAATTCTTTTGTTATTATTCATTTGGATGTAAGAGATAATAGTTCCATCTTAAGCACTGAATAATTCTAAGGGTAGATCAAAGTAATTTAAATATCATCCTGATTGTGTCTCAGTGCTCTATACTCAAAACACAAATATACAGCAAGGGAGGAAGAATGAGCTTTAATTTATCAATGTTTAGCAGAACAGCACAAAATGTTTTTGCTATAGATTTGGATGAATCAAACTGAGCTGTTAGTTCACTTTGTCGATACACAGCCTCAACATGGTATTTCTTTCCTGGAGTCTGTTTTTGTTGTAATGGGATGCACCTTCATGTAGATGACAGGAGAGAGGTATTAAGATGTTATACATGACTGTACAGCATGCTGGTATTTCTTCCTGTCAGTCAAGGATAACTAATTGGCAAAGCTGTTTTGGCTGAAGTAATTTCAAACAAAAGGAATGGAGCAACACAACCCATTTATGTCTCAGTGTCCTTCCAGTGAGTCAACAAGAAAGTCCCATTCCCCTCAGAATAGACATTCCTTTCCTGAAAAGCATGGGCCTCTGGGGATGGTACATGAGCTGTGATGCTGTATATGCTTGCCCATTGGGAAGCAAATTCCTGAATGGCTCATTCCTAGATCTCATGTTCATTCTTATATCTTCACTTATTTCCAAGTGGGGTGAAGTGTTTGGCTAAGATTGTCAGATGCTCACATGCCCTGCTGAAACATACACATGCAAATGATGTGCATCTCCACTTCTCAGTGGATGAGTGAGAAGACAGCCTTGTGCATCAATTTTCCCTGTGACCTGCTGCTAGTCTCTGCAATACTTAAAGATGCTTGTTTTAATGAGCAAGAAACAGAAGCAGTGCTGTTGCAAAGAAGGAAAATTCTTCAAAGCTGTATAAATACAAGCTTAAAACTTCTCTTTGACTAGCTGGGGTATGCCAGGTAACAAACTAGGTCTGTGTGGGCTGGTGGGATAGCAGATCTGTCTGCTTTTCCATTCTGTCACACCTCTGTTACCTCTCCCTTTGTCCATGTCAGCCGTGGTTTCAGCCCAGCCGGTAACAAAGGACCACGCAGCCGCTCGCTCACTCCTCCCGCCCCCTCCGGTGGGATAGG
>JANHGO010000001.1:82486212-82499763 GCA_024606505.1 Aquila spilogaster | reverse complement strand
GAACTGGGAGGAAGTAGAAGAGCAGAACTCTGCAAGCCCATGAAGATTAACCTCACCTAACAGTTGGCTCATGTTTTGTTTAGCTATGTAACATTCTCTGCTTGTTTAAAGATATACAAGTGCTAGATCAAAGGGATTAATAGGTGTGGATATAGTCTACCACTGCTTCGAATGTTAAACATACCTCCCCATAGGTGAGTTTGAGCTAGTTTTTGAGCTATTATCTACCTTCCCTCTTTTTTAAAAAGGGTGGGGAGGGGAAGATAGGTGATTACAGCAATGTGTGTCATTTTTCAGTGGGAAACCAAAGGAAATAAATTCCAAAGACTGAGAGGAAAACTTCATCCAGCTTGACTGAGCTGGAAATACTAAGCCCACAATGGAGACGGTACTTACTTAATGAATAGCAGTATTCTTTCTAATTAAATGGCCTGATTCATTCCTCTTTGTGGCTCTAGATTTCAATAGTTCCACTAGTTTCTGATAGCATTTGAGTTGTGTAATAAAGAAAAGAATGAGCAACTTTCAACTTAAACAAAGAACTGAAAGTCAGCTATGTTTTGGCTGCTATTGTATATCTACTGAGTCACACTGAAGACGTGAAAAACTTAGGAAAGATTTCCTGGGAGAATCCTGCACCTTGTGTTCTCTATTGGAGAGAACACATTGTTGTTCTAAAAGAAACAAAGATATCCACAGGCTAAGTGAGAGTCCTATAGGACTCAAACAAAGCCAAGACTTACCCCTAGAGCTGCTGGAGGATCAACAGGTTTTGTTTTTTTTTTTTTAATGGGATCAGTTATTTCAGTATTTAAATAGATATTTGAAGTATGTCTCTTGGCTTTTTCTTTGGCCTCCTATGGCTAAACAGACAAGCACGCCTGACTGAACAGAGCTGTGGGATAGATGGAGAGCTTTAACAGCTATTCTCAAAAAGTCTGGATATAACGCAATCTGTGCAACAGTGACACACATAGAGGCCTTTCTGGGCTCTTTTAAAAGCTGATGAGATCAGTCTTAACTTTATATCTCAATTTTAGTTAGGATTGGTCAGGTCCACAAATATGGACATCTTGACGAAAACTGGAAGATGAGGGTATGGTATGCCATACAATTGGTATTAATAGGCTGAGTTAAAAGCAATGGATGGGATTTCTTTCCTGGGCAACAGATTGAGCCTTCTAGGCAAGAGTGAGGAAGGGGAAGTTGAGCAGAGCTGCTTTGTGCCAGTCTCCATGCTACTCAGGTGCAGGAGGTGTTAGCAGCAGATAACACAACACAAACTAATTTTAACTGGTAAATGGAAGGCAGGGCTTAGGTCACACCTGAGGCCATGTAAGATTTACCTCAGGGAGGCAATTTTGAGACTTTGCTAGACTTCTTAAAGCCCAGCTGTGGCATGTTGCTCAGCTGTTTTCAGGCAACACTGTTCAGTGCATGATGAACAAAGAAAAACCAAGAAAGTCATTGTTTTCACAGTGCTATGGAAATGTTTCCATACCTTGCAATTATTTCTGTGTCAAAGGCTCTGGCTCTGGCTGAAGAAGGTATTTGAAGCAGAGGAATGTTGATGCTTTGGTTTGAGCCAGATACTTGCATTCCATAGGCATATGGAATAAAAGCTTAACAGCTTTAGAAAATAAGTGAGTCAAAAATAGACAAAATGTTCCATCCTCAGAACAAAGATGGGTGAGCTGTTCTGTCAGTACCAACATATTCAATTGCTTTTAGCCTTTCTTCTTGTTGTGCACAAACTGTGTTTTGTTTGTGACTGCCTGATGGCCATTTTATCAGAAACGCATTTGAGGTTGCCAAATCATGAGCTGGATTCTTAGAAATTCACAAAACAAAGAGGCCTTTGTTTCTGGAATTGCTCAGTATTCTCAAGCTATTGCTGAGAAAGAGATCCTTATACAAGAGAGGTCCTGTTTCTATTAAAATTGCTATGTTATCAGGCCCTAGCACTGATCAGAAAAGGAAAGTTTTCCTTCATGATGAATCACAGGAAAAGGCAAAAGGAACCATAATGTTTTGCAGTGAAAATGAGTCTTAATTTAAAAAAAAAAAAAAATACAAAACTATATGCAAGGTAGAAGAAGTCTGGGGAGTTTAGAAATAAGGATTTTAGAGTAAAATGGCACTTGGACATCAAATACGATGCTCAGAAAGGTTAATTTTTTCCCAAGGCATCTAGTTTCCTGTCACTTTTAGCACTGCTCAAGTGCTCTGAGCCTCGAAGCCCTTTGGAGCAATGCTCAGACTCAGGCTGCAGTGGGAATTGTAGTCAAGGGATCCAAGTTCCAGCTAGAACTAGCTCTTTGAGGTATGTTTCTGTGAAGCAAGTGCTTGAGGACACTGAGATTTCTTGAGACTTGGGTGGTCTGCTCTGCAGTCACAGCTCCTCTCTTCTGAAGTGTCTTGCAGAGTTCTCTGATATGAATTCTCTAAACTGAGATTTCATAGCAGAAAGCTCCAAAAAGCTGCTGGGAAACTGTATCAGAAGTTTTCATAACATTTTATGTACTGGTGATCTGAATTTAAGTACTGAATCGGACTTAAAATAGCAACTGAGGAAAAAAACTGGTGCATTATGTTATGAAGTGCTTACTCTGGACATCTTGCTACAAGGACTGTGTGAAGCTGATGATAGTCTGTGTTAATCTCACTGTATGCAAATTTCAGTAACTTCAGGTGGGTGACACCAGAGAAGTCTTTTCCCCACAGAATGTGCCAAGGCTCTAAGACACTGTATAGCAGTTATGGTGGAGCTTTCTTTTTTGGTTAGTAGGGTTTTTGGCCTGGTGGTTTGGATGTGCTTTCTAATATCTGTGGTTGGTAACTATGGATGTTTAGGTTGGAGGCTTCCTGCACAATGGGTTCTGTAGTGAATTGGCAACAAGAGGGTTTGGGTGTGTTGAGGGAGGTGATCAGTCTTCTGAAAGAGTACAAGGAGAAATCCATCTGACGTCAGGATTGAGATTTAAGAATTTGTAGTACACTTCTGTAATAAAAATGTTTGTAACCAGTAATCAAAGTAATTTCCATGTGGCTTTTCTCAGTCCCTAGTAACATTAAGAATTATTTTTAAAAACACCATTGATTTTTATCTCCCTCCACCTCACCTAAATGAATGAAGAAATAATTAGACCTAGATCATTGATTTAATACTTAATAACTCCTGAAAACTAGGAAATGCCTGCACGTTATATGATATGCTCAGTACTCAGCAAGTAAAAAGGAGATGTGGAGCAGCCATTCTAATTACTGAAATCTGTCTGCCCTGGGAAGGGTCTTCCTGTCACTCATTAGGATTCTGAGCCACAGCTGTAGCCTGAGGAGAACAAAGATGCAAGATGAAGGGGACAATGAAAGGAAAGCAGGTTTATTATTTTGCTGAAGGAAAGGAGGATAATGACATAGCCAGAAGCCGCAGAGGTCCAGGTGAAAGTTCTCTTCTATCCTTTCTGTATTGCTGCTGCTGTGTGTTGCATGCTGTGCAGCTTCTTTGCTGAAAGCCTTGCATAATATTTCCTAATGACACTTGCTCTGCAGCTGGGCCTGGCAGGGTTGTCAAATTAGAAAATTGCCTGTTGTTCAGTGACAATCTTTGACCAATGTACCATATATCTACACAGATAAATTTGTAGCAGTTCTTGTCCCTTCCTCTGAAATTTGTCATCATCCTTTTCCAGGTGCTGTCCAACCTGTTTCTACTCTTCCTCTTGATAAAGAGTGGGTACTGGGCCCTTTGTTCAACAAGCATCTGTAGCTGGCTGCACCTGATTGTAGAATTGTAGATTGTTGTGGGAAGGAGAACCTGTGACTTGAAAACAAGGGCCTGTGTTGCAGGAGGACAGACATGTTCATCTAACTGATTTCAGTTTTCCTAAAATGAGGAACCAAGAGCACTGCTTAGACATAGGTAAAAGTAGGTCTTAGATCATACAGAGCAGGAAAATGGTGAAGTGAGATAAAAGAATTTAGAAATTTTTAGAGATTAAATGGCAGGGGCCATGGCCTGGAACATTCAAAAGAACAGACATTGTCTGTTTTGGACCCGAAGTTGGCCAGACTGCACCTTTTCATTAGAGTGCACAGAAAGGTCTTCCTACAGATGTTTTATTGGAATAAGAAATAGAGAAAATTCAGATGTGCAACGTAGATAAATTTGTTCCCTGTCCAAGTTCCTGTCAGGAGGAGGGCTTTCCTTAGTCCAGCACAGCAGTTTCCTGGGAAGAATGAATTCCACTGAACACAAGTATATCTGGAGATCCCCCAGTGCAACTCCTTACTAAAGCAGTTCCCTGCAGTAGGTCACCCAGGAAAGTGTCCAGATGGGTCTTAATACATCCAGAGGAGGGGACTTCACAACCTCTCTGGGCAGCTGTTCCAGTGCTCTGTCACCCAAGAAGGGTTTTCCTTATGTTCGTATGGAACTCCTGTGCTCTGGTTTGTGCCCATTGCCCCTTGTTCTGTTGCTGCATGCCACTGAAAAGAGTCCGGCCCCTTCCATGCTTTAGATATTTATAAACATCAATAAGATCAGAGCCTCTAGCAATTTCCTTCCAGGAATAGCTATATGAAGGGAAGGTTCCTGCAGCCTGAGAAAGACTGTGGACCTGATGGAGATAGGTATGAATGCTGCAAAGCATATAGGAAGACTAAGAATTGTGTGTTTCTGACACTAAGTGAGCTGTGTAGGCCATTCAGCTAGTGCTGTGTAAAACAACCACTTACTGATTCTACAAGTTGTTTTTCAAAGCCTCTACACGCACTATATATTAACAGCTATTACGTTAGTAAATAAATCTGCTCTAGTTCAGCATTTGCAGGCAGATGGAAGTCTATGTGAAGTTGCATTTAAAGCATGGCAGAGTAGCAGCCTGCCGCCATGGCTCTCTGCTGGTGCAGGTGACTTTTGCTAAGGATGCTTGGGAGCGGACCCTTGACCCAGAACAGGCCCAGGTAGTGGTGGCAGGGCAACTGCACTTGAGCACAGCCAAAGGAAGACTCACAAATGCATGTATGTCTTATGGTTATCAGCTTAAATCTGACTTTGCATCTGTGAGAGATTGATTGCAGGCATGCTACTTGTTCCCTCTGCTAATACATATGCTATTGAGAATAGTTCATTTACTTGAGATTTTAGAAGATGAAATTATTTTGAGGCTAGGGCTTAGTATATCTTCCTAGAGTTGTCTTCCTCAGCAAATCTCAGTGCCTTCGTATTTGGGACTATTAAGCTTTAGAATTTCTCTTTTTACAGTGCAGTTGTGTGAGTTCATACTCCCATCTTATGGATGCTATTTGGTTGACTTCCTACCTTGCTCATGTGATGAGGGTACAAAAAATAGGTGATGTTCCAGACCAGAAAATTTGGGAATAGAACTGGGCTATTCGGGTCACGTTTTCCTATCAATTTAGAAATAGGAAAGCAAAGAATTAGAGCCCAAACTCTGGCACGAGTATCAAGAGTAGAGGGATTCTGAGTTATCTTCTTAGTATGAGAGATGGAGGGTGAGACAGTACGTGGAAAAGGGTGAAGAGAAATTTCAGAGGAAGGGACAAGAACTGCCACAAATTTATTTGTGCAGATATAGAGTATATTGGTCAAAGATTGTCGCTGAACAACAGGCAACCAAAAAAAATTCAACTGGGGAGAGACTTTTATAAGGGCATGTACCAAGAGGATGGGAGGAAATAGTTTTAAACTGGAAGAGGGTCAATTTAGACTAGATATCAGGAAGAAATTCTTTACTGTGAATGTGCTGAGATGCTGGAACAGGTTGCCCGGTGTGACTGTGTATATCCCCTCCCTGGAAGCATTCCAGGCCAGGCTGGATGGGGCTTTGAGCAACTTGATTTGAGGCAGGTGTCCCTGCCTATAGCAGAGGAGTTGGAACTAGATGATCTTAAAGGTCCCTTCCAACCCAAACCATTCTACGGTTCTATGAAACCCAGGAAATACTAAGATGAAATTTTGTCAGCTATTCAAGAGGGTTATGATTTGATATCTCCTACTTATGGGATATGGATAACATTAAAGCCTAGTGTTCCAGGACTGTCAGAATCTTCTCTCCTTGATGCTGTCTGTGAATCTTTGCTGATCTGATGGAAGGAACAGTAACTCCTGAAAAGGTTTAGACAAGTGAGTCATTTCCTGGAATTAAACTAGTGTTTTTCATATTTTTCAATAAGTATAACATTAAACAGCAGGAAAGGTGGCTTCCCACTAAGGACAGGGCCATATGAAGTTCAGTGTATTTGCAACTTTATTGCTATTCTATAATGACAGCACTTTATTATATATGCTACTTCCTCATAAATAAATTACCTTCACTTTACTTCCTACTAAATTCTGTATATAACGGTCTGAATAATATGTTAATTATTTATTAATGTCAAAGTTAATTTTAATAAGTAGGTAAATTGACCAATTGGTTTCATTTTTTTCTTGCTTTGCCAGCTGCTGGGATTTTAAAAAAAAGTTTTTGTTTATGGAAGAAGTTAACATTTTATATAACTGTTTGAAATTTATCGCTGGTAGGCTCTGAAATCATTACTGTTTTATTGACAACTGAGTCAAATGCAGAACGTACCTGTGCTGAAGGGTTAGCAAATCATTACAGTGAAAATGACTGGATAAGCTATTCAGCATGATGACAGGCTTCTCTCTCATTCACACTGGAAAAAGATATTCTGAAGCCCTAAAACTGGTGCTTGAGAATGGGATACTACTTTGTTTTACTCAACTGAATGGGTGCATTGGTCAAATATCTGAGGATAATGGGAGACCAGGCTTTCAGAGGCAACATGGTGATGCATAATGGTTTGGTAACAGGGGATTTCTTGATGTATGTGCTTCTGCATGGCTCTGACAGAGGTAATAGAGGTGGCCCTACTATGTTTGCTGATCTGTGGCAGGACTAGATCTCATTAAGCACTGCTTTCAAAGCTGGGCAGAGCTGCTTATCAAAGTGGAAGTGTTGTGACAGATACCATATTAACTGCTTGAGATTTTCTTAATGTCTGACTTCCTTTAGCAGTTTTGATACCTGGCAGGGGATGTTAACTTCCTCCTCCCCCAGTTCTACAAAACTTCTATAGAAAGCAGATTTGTGGGCCTGATTATAAATGTGCAACTGCTTCAACTGAATCCTAGCATGCTTGAAACAGTTTCGCTTGGAGATGTGGATCCCTTTTCTTATCTCTGAGTGTCAAAATGGGTGCTGAGCTGCAGTGGAAGAGCACTAATGTAACAGTGTGAAATTTAACAGCTTGATTTTTCAGAACTATATTGTGTTGGCTTTAGATCCCCTGGTTAATCTCCAAATGGAACATCTGGAACCTGTTTGATGCTTCTTGCTGTACAGCTCCCACTGATGGACAGGATTGTTCCACTGACCTTAAAGAGCTTCATTTCACATGCCCACATGGTCACTGGGAGCACGAAAGGTGCAGGTGTTGCTCTGATCCTCTGCCTGGCAGCATTTAGTAGCAGAGTATTCAGATTAAAATGCACAAAACCTCCCCATAAAAAGCTGTGTGGTATCAGGTGGTTAATGGAATACCCTTGAGACTTGTGCTTTTGAACTGGTTAAGAACTTTGGAAAATCACACTTCAGAGCCACAAAGTGATAAGTCCACATGCACCTGCCTTCACTGTCATTTTTGTAAGAACATGTGAAGAATGTGATTAACGTGCATTTTCAGTATATTGTCCATCGTCCATTTCTGAATAGTGAGGTTCATAGCTAGTTCCGCACTTGATTTGATTTTCTGACAGCAATGCTCAAATGAAGTTCTGTCTGCAATATATATTTAATAGAATCTGTGGCACTGATATTTTTGAAGTGCATTCGGATGGTTAAAATCTCATATTAATACTATGGAAATATCTCAAGGCTGTGACCTTTTTCCTCTTCCTGAAACTCCAAAATGCATATGTATTATAACATGTTTGAATTCATTAGTTTTCTCTCTTTCTGAGTTTTCTACTTTGGCTCTTCAGTGTTCAGCAGCATGGTCAAGCTGCTTGCTGCAGCCTGAACAAGGGGGCAGATTGCCTCTGGCAACCCTCAGGCAAAGGCTTATGGAAACTCACTGAAATGAAAATTATTCCTGTTAGAGACTTGGAAAGTCTCAGCATCCAACGTCTCCTATTAAGAGTAAGTGGCACATCTGATGCTGCCATTTGGCTGCTTCATTTTCATTTGCTGCATGGGAGTTGTGCCCTTTGGAAATCTGGTCCCTGCTGTGTTGAAAGGTGCAGGTATAAGGAAAGACAAGCCTATGTAATAAGGCAAGGAAGGGCACAAAGCAGTGCAGACTGTTATTTTGCTGGCAGTTAACAGCTCCCATTAAGACCTTTTTAATCTTGTCTTAAAGACGTGAACATAAGTATTGAAACACTAGGAATGCTGAAGATAAATCAGTTTTTTTGATTATTTTTTTAATTGACTTAATCCCTTTTCCTTTAGATTTAGGGACTTTTTATGAAAGAAAGGAAGAAATAGTGGCCTGGAAGTGTTCCAATGCATGTCATTAAATCCTTGGAGGCAAAATAATAATAAAAAAAAGATGGAGGACAAATAAACACAGCAAAGTCATCAAATGTGTTATATGGTAGGATTTTTGTTTTCCTTGCAGAGTTCCTACAGGTGGACAGGTTTGCGGGAAGCCTTCCTGTTCACCCTGTGGTCTGAGCTCCAGATAGCACTAGCTGTTAGGCCATGCTTTCAGATAAGTTCATGGATTCTTACCCGTGCTATAAAAGATATGTGATGTAGCCAGTTGAGGTGTCATTAGACATGAGAAGAGAAAAAAGGTGAGAGTAGGGGAGCATTGAAGAGAGAGAATAAAGAGTGTGCATGAAGTGCAGTATGAATTCATTTAACTGGTGATCGTTGCACAATAGTCTTGGATGTGAGTTTGGCTGAAAAACTCTCTGCTTGCATGAAACTGGTTCTTTTGCTGGCATATTCTCCCAGTCTATTTTGTTCTGACATGTTTGTTTCTTGTGCTCTTTCTGTAATCTCTTTTGGCTGAGTTAGCTTTCTTTCCTCTCTTTGCTTTGGCCACCTGTGTCTTGGTGTTAGCTCTAAAGCTTTTGGCTATGTGTGCACTTCCTCTATCCCTAAAAAGCACATGAATTAAGTGAAAGATGTGTTGAAGTTTTTTTTCATTTCACTCCAGAGCCACATTTCTCACACTACAGATTGTGATGTGCTCCCCATTCCCTACTTCACCCCTTAAAGAAATTCTGCATTTCAAGAGGGTTATGCTAGCAGCAGGATTGATCATGACATGAGTGGAATAGCAATTTAGGGGTGATAAATGTTTGACTTCCACTGATGTCCCATGGTACCTGGATGCCATTGAATCCAGGTTTTTCATTCGTTGGGCAGGAGGGGGTAGGGAGAAAAGGCTGTCTTTTTTTTTTTTTTTTTTTTGAGAGGTCAAGAAACTAACTGATGACCTTTTGCCTTCATGACACTTGTGTGGTGTAGCCCCAGGCTGTAGGCAGAATTGTTTGTCGGATGGTTCCTCAGGTGCCTATGTGGAATTAGTGTTTAACAGCCTGTCCTGGGAGTGAGTCCTGAGTATGTCCACGTGTAAATCCCTGTCCAGCTTGCCTGGTCAGTGAGTGTGTAAGTACAAAGGCTGAATACAAGGCATCACTTAAAAAAGAAATCTAAAGAAAATAGTTTAAGGAATGAGTTTTTCAAGAACCAAATTAATTAAAAAAAAAAAAATAAGGAAAAGTTGTCTTTGTTCATTCTTGCCTCTTGGATTTTATCACTTCATTTATACTGATGATGCAGGATGTAATGGAATATATATATGATCAAAACATTACAGAGGGATAATTTGGCAACACTTTGCAACAAGTAGCAAATTATTTGCACTTCATTGATTGTACAAACATTAATCATAGTGAATTCTTCTGGTATTATTCATTTAGATACAGGATATAATAGTCTAATTGTAAGCACTGAATAATTTTAAAGGTAGATCAAAGTCATTTGATATCATCTTGATTGTGTCTCAGTACTCCATATTAAAAATGCAAATATGTAACAAGGAAGGAAGAATGAACTTTATTAGTGTTTAACTGAAGTTCAGTGAATGATTTTGCTGCAGGTATATGAATCAGTTGAGCTGTTCATCTCCTTTGTTGATACAGTTTCAACACTTTCTTTCTCAGAGTTTGTTTCTGTTGCTGTAATGGATTGCACTTTGGTGTAAAGGACAGGAGAGGTGTTAAGATGTTACAATGACTGTATACTGTTCCTGCTTCCTGTCAGCTAAGTGGCTGACAGGTGCGCTCTTTGCTGGGTAAGGAAATGGCTGGAGGACCAGGCCTGGAGAGCGCTGGTAAAGGGAGTTAAATCCAGCTGGTGATTGTGAGTGGTATTCCTTACAGGTTGGTACTGAGGCCTGTCGTGTTTATTATCTTTATTGATGACTTAGATGAGGGGTGTGAGTGCACCCTCAGTAAATTTGCAGATGACGCCAAGTTGGGGGGAAGTGCTGATCTGCCTGAGGATAGGAAGGCCTTACAGAGGGCCTTTGAAGAAGGCTGACAGCATCGTTACTTGTGTCAGAAATAGTGCAGCCAACAGGAGCAAGGAGATATCATCCCTCTGTATGCAGCTCTAGTGAAGCTGCACCTTGAGTACTGTTCAGTTTTGGGCCCCTTGCTACAAGAAAGACAACATACTCATGTCCCTCTGGTGAATCAAGAAGTGAGGTCTTTTCCCCTTGGAATAATAATTACCTCTCTGAAAAGCATGGCCTTGTGGGGACGGTACATGGACAGAGGTGTTGTATACGTTTGCCCACTGGGAATCAAATTCCTGAATGGCTTGTTTCTAAATCTCATGCTGGTTTGTGTTTGGCTAGGATTGCCAGATGCTCTCCAGTTTTCCCTGTGCCCTGCTGCTAGTTGATGCGGTACTTAATGATCTTGTTTTAATGAGCAAGAAATAAAGCAGTGCTGTTGGGGAAAAATGAGAATTCTTCAGAGCTGTAGAAATATGAGCTTAAAATATCTATTCTTTGAATAGCTGGAGTGTGCCAGGTAACAAACTGGGACTGTGTAGGCTGCAGAGATAGCGGTTTCTTTCCTATTCTTTCACTCCTGTGTTACTGCTGCTTTTGTCCGTATCATATCGCAGTGAAGTAGTGGTCCAGCTGTGCTTACCAGCAGTCTCAGGTGAGACCAGGTTTAATGCAGAGCTGAGAATTCTTGAAAGCCTGGCATAGGATGCCCTAAGGGAAGGTGTTCATATCAGCAACTGAGGCCCTTCTGGCAGTAGGCATCTAAGTAGGGGTGGATGGAAAATCTTTGCCCATAATCATAAAAAGGAAGCTCTCTAGGATTTCTCTTATGCTATTTTGCTATTTCTGTGATGCTGTATTTTTCTCCTCATGTTTTCAGTCATAAAGCAACTCTCAAACTTCATCACTGACACTGTTAGGCACATTTAATTAACAAATGTTGTCTAGAGAGCCTATTTATTAGCAGTCTGACTCTAGTAAACTCAGCAACTAATTCATTTAGTGTATAACTTTGACACTAGCAATTTAAACTTTTTGTTTGTATGAGTAAGTGACACCATTCAGGCTGGACATACCGCAATTAATTATATATGTCAATGACTGGAAACATTGTGATGCCACTAATTTAGATATTTTTTTCCTGTCGTAGTCCTTTAGGCACGTCAATATAATTATGGCAAGTATCTTCTTCTTTTGGCTGGTATGCTTATCAGTCTGTTATGATTTACACCAGAGGTATTGAAAAAGACCAAGAATTTTAAGTTCTGCCTAGCATGTAAGCACTGTGAAACTTGACCCACTTTAACTCAGGTATTGCTATCGGAACAAATAACTATATCTTCTAAGTCCTACAAGCAGCAGGAAGTGGTGTCATGAATCACCTTTCTTAGGCACTCCTTATCTGGAGAACAAAGATTTTTGTGGCTAGAGTTGCAGTAAGTGCCCATGCATGGGGTGAAAACATTTTCTCCCCCTCATTTCAAGTCTTTTCTCCAATTCCCTAGCTAAGTGTGATTTCTACTGGATTTCTTGCTTTTTCAAAATTTGTAGAAAGCAAGAGAGGCTAAGAACAGATACACAAAGTCTGTACATTGTTAAGAATGGTATTTGTTTTCAGAGGAGGTGTCTTCTGGATTTTCTTATGTTTCTAAGAGGGGTAATTGGAATTACTTGGAAAATCCAGCAGGTAGCTGGAAAAGTAGCAGTATATGAAGCTGCTCTCTGCCACCTCATGTTCTTCAGATATTCTAGCTATATTATGCTTTAACTTTAGCATAGGGGAGAATTCTGATCTCTTCAGCATGCTCTTGCAAGTTTGGGTTTCCGGATATCTAAAAAGAGATGGCATCTCGAAAGCGTCTCACTTGAGAAATTGAAATGATAAAGAATGTTTGATCTGCATATTCCCAGACGTATTAATCTTGTGGGATGTTCAGAGTGAACCCGTGACATTTGGTACTGAAAAAAATCTGCATGAAATATCTTGCACTGTTTTTTAGTGCACTGGAGGAGAATAAATGATGCAATGTTGAATTAAATGAAAGATGATTGAATACAGAGTCTGTAATTTTAAGTGATACTCTCTTCACCTAGAATACTGGGACAGAGTGTTAAATTGACCTTAGGATCAACACTACCAGTCCTTCTCTTGTCTTTGTTCTCTTATAGTCTATTCAGATACACCATCTGGTTTACTTTTCTGAGTTTTTAATGTGAATTTTCTTTGCATCTTCTATAGGTTTAAATGACAAAAATACTAAAAATGGTAGAGAAGAAAAAAACTACAAAGTAACCCTGAAGTTTGTTAGTAGGATACATATCCAGAAACATGATTAGAAGTCAAGTGACTTTCTTGTTCTGTGATTTGAGAGGATGTTATCATCGAGAGACTACTGCATATTTGTATGTCTGTGTATCCTGGAAAAGCAGAGCTGGACCTGTGTAGTTTGTGACTTCACCAATATGTAATTGCATTGTGTTGTGAACTTTTTTTTCTATGTTTTTCTTCAGAAGTGAGTATGTGGTCGGTGTGTAGCAGGATAAGAGTCAAGTTAGTGATCAAGAAGTAGATACCAGGGTTTTGGATGTAAAACATCAGGCAATTGCGGATGTGAGAGACAAAACTGTTTTTCTTTTTGTCTCAAAGCTTGCTTCCTGAGGCCTTTCTGGTGATAAGACTCTAACAACTGCTAATTATCTAGGGGAGTACAGTGCCAGAGTACCTCTGCTTATGATTGTAAAGATAAGGAGAAGCAGGACAAACAGTCTTTCTCAGGGGTGTGGCTTGAAGGAGCTGACCACTGCAAAAGGCGATAATGCTTGTACATTGGCAATAAAGGCATCCCTCCCTGCTGGCTTATCTGTTAGGCCAGGAATGTCACACTGAGAGGAAAAAAAAAAAAAAAAAAAAAGGAAGAAAAAAAAACCCAGGTAAAATGGAGGCTAAAAAGCCCTCCCCAAAACAAAGGATTTTGGAGATGAACACCC
>JANHGO010000001.1:82452441-82468979 GCA_024606505.1 Aquila spilogaster | reverse complement strand
AGCATGCCGCATCTACAGTTAAAACCCAAAATGCAGAAGGCCGGGAGCCCAATGTGCTGGTTCTTCTGGAAATAGGCCTGGCTTTCAGGGTCCAGATTAAGCCCTTTTCCTCTCATGCTACAGCTTTCCTGGTGGAGAGATGTCCCCAGCTCTCTATATACATATGCCTAGGGTCTTCCAATGGCTCATCTACTCAAGCATATGTGAATCTTGAAGGCTGGTGCTGTCTTGTAGTGAGAGGGTAAAGAGCTATAAAATCTCTTCCCAGTTTCATGAAAAAAACATCTGGCTTTCTTGAGGTGCCCTTTCAGCTACCTTATCTTGCCCTTAATTTAGTCTTGAGGATGCAGGATATATCTGTGTTGTTATTTATTTATTTATTCTTCTGGCAAGCAGGCTGTGGGTTATCTGGAACACAGTTCCCACTATGACAGCCATTTTTAATTTCTTTGAGTGAGCAATCTCTCCTCTCTGACACTTTTCTGTTTGAAAAATATGATGCAGTGTGACTAAGGAGGCAACGTATTAGCCATGGCACAGCCAGGATCACTAGATTTTTTCAGCTTTACACAAATTCAGCTCTCCCATTTTCCACCCTAAGCATCTTTCCTCACTTATTCAGTCACATTGGAATAAAGTGTCCTGATGTAAACAATTAAATTCCTTTCTGTTTTCATAGCGTTGGGTTTTAAAACAATCTCAGTAACCACTTAAGTGGTGAGTGCCTAACATTTTGCTTTGTTTTTCTTAAAGCTCAGGATTGCTAAATACTGGAATGATGCAAAAATATTTTTTTGTATTTCTGTAGTCTCACAGTCTTCTTTGTGTTAGAGGACAGAAAAAAAAACTAATTTAAAACCATTCCATCCCAGACAGCTTGGCCAATAAAATAAAGTTTGAAAGAAAAGACATGTTATTCTACTCAATATTTTACATCTGGGAGAGTAAAATAGACAGACTACCTGTGCTATCTACACAAGTTTGTAGGTGGATAAACTGAGAGGAAGTGAGTCACACCAGAGTTTCCTCACTGAAGGTCACATAGGAATAAGGGAGTAAGTACCTTTTCACTGATGACCTCCTGACAGGTTGTTTCATGCTTCAGGCTACAATGCTGTTCTTGTCCTGATAGAAAGATACCTACTGCTACTGCTCAAAAACATGTATCTGCAATATTGATGAACAGGTGCACTTTGGGATGAATGCATAATAATAATAAGAAACTTATTAGGACAAAACCATTTTAGGGTCTGATTAATCTAGGCAAAGATTGAAGTAAGGGGAGGACACTGAAGGGGACTAATCCATTTCAGTGCATATGCTAGACAATATTGCTGAAGTTGACAGAGATGGGTCTATATTTAAAGAGATAAGGATTCAGAACATGTTTTGTGACTTATTATGCAGAGAAAATTATTACTGCCCATTAAAGAATTACCTTTCACACAAAATGGAAAAGTTGATTAGTGCACCTCAGAGTGGCTAGCTTCTAAAATTATAAAATTAATGAATGTATGAAATATTTAATTTCATACATAAATATCTGTGAATAGAAATTAATTACTGCATGCAGTAAAAGTCATTTATTGCACATAGAGGATCAAATATTAAACATGTGGTGAAGTAAAAATGTGAGCATATTCATAGCTTGTGTGTAATTGATTTGGATTTCTGTTTAAGATTTTTGTTACTGTATAAAAAACATAGATCAAACTCAGTAATAAGATAAACTCTCTATATATTTTCAGTATCTGTGGAAGGTTAATAAAGGAAATCCTCGTTCCTGGAGAGGTTCACCTGTAAGTGCAATTGGCCTCAGATATCATTGGGACTGCAAGAAATTGATGAAATAAAACATATGCTTAAGAGTTTGCAGGACTGTAGCCTATGCTTACATCATAATGTAATTTCATGCTATTGGACTGTGAGAATAAATACATCTTCAGCTTTTGCAATTCTCCCAGATACACGGCACTCTCATATTGTGATTTTTGATGCATCAATCCACTGATCTGGCAAACATGTAATTGATATGCCATGACTTAAGTTGTGCTAATCTTTCAGCCAAATCCTGTTGCTTGTGCTGGATTTACTAGCTTTGTTCTTGTGCATTACCTCATCTCCCAGTCTTCCTCTACTACGTGAAAACTCTGAAGTTTTCAAGCAGTGTATGTAGCTAGTTCTGCTTACAACTCCAGCTATGCAGGTTAAATATTATGTAGGTTGAAATGTGCAGGAATAAGGTAGTATTCTTTTAAATAGCTTAAGCCAGGTAGTGCTAGTTGCTGTGTCCTATGAAATTTTAAGCAGGATTGGTAGAAACAGCATGTCCATATGTATTTAATTAGCAGTGTTATTTGGGATTCATCTGTGTTAGTGTCATTCTTTTATTGTGTTTAGCAAAACAACAATTGGAGGTGAAAAGAGATGCAGTGGTCTTATGAAAACAGAATTGCTGCCTGTAGCTACTGGGCATGCAGGGAAATTGCTCATTTTTGGGAAAAACAGGATTACAAAATGTCTGACTGCTCGGGGAAAATGGACTTACTGGGGGATCCATCCTCTGCTGAAGTAAACAATAAAGTAAGGCTTTGAATGCTTTTAGTCATTAATAGTGATAAGAAAGGTTGCTGTTTTATTGATTGGGGTGGGTGGCAAAAACTTGTAACTTAACAGCTGCTCTTAAGCTTGAAGAGAAAACATTTGCTGAAATTGTAGAGAGTGCATTTCCACTGCTCTGCTGCCCAGAGCCTTGGAGGTCCCCTGTTATAAATGAAATCCAGAAAAAGAAATAGTTTCTAGATGTCTTTTATTTAAGAAAGCTAAGAAAACATTGCCAATTTGGGTAGTGTTTGAATGATTTGTCAGGTTCATCATTAGTCTCTGTAATCTAGAATAGATAAAATATTTGCATTACTGGCTGGTGGCAATCATATCCTGAAACTTACCTAATTAAAGCCTATCTGAAAATATAGGTTGTAACACACTTCCAGTCACTGTCTTTGGAGGACAGACTTTTGGCTGTAGTTACAAGTTGGCATTTGAGCTGTTGTATACAGTTCTCATTTGAGTGAGAGGCACGGCAAATATCACAGGATGCTAATAACTTGTGTTAACACGATGCTCTATAATTGGAAGCTAGCAGCAAAAACACCCAAGAAGCACCAGAAGTTACTTGCAAGTTCTAGGCATAAAGCATATGAGACCAAATTGTCATTTTTCTGAGGTTCAGTTGTATTCTGTGGCAATGCCATGTTCAAAGGTAACTTCAACAAGTCTTGCCATTTAAGCAAACTTTCTGACATCCTGATCACAACATTTATCACAAGTGTGGGTTTTTTTCTGAGAATGGTTAATTAACATCCTGATACATAACAGCATTACATCCTACAAACAAGCTGCCATGGCAGAGACTGTTGTTCTGTGTTCCTGGGCTTTTGTTGAGGTTAAGAAACTCAGAATACTTTGATGGCAGACTTTCCCATAGGAGGTGGCTCATAATGCTTCTCATACACAGTAAAAACAATCAATATATGAAATGGATGTTCATACTGAAAGTCCTATGGACTTTGCTTTCCAAATTTCTTGCCTTCTCAGAGCACCACTGTGCTTCAAACCATAGCCAAGTTCTGAGGTTAGTTTTCAAGGAAAAGTTTCACCACTGTTGCAGACTACAGTTTATGAATTGTTAGTCTGAATCCTTAATACAGTGAAAGGAGACCTAGTTTTGATTGTTGCCTCCCTGCAGGGATGGGGAGATTTTTGGGTACACCTTGTGATAGTAACAAATTAGGATGCCAGCTAACAAGAAAATAGATGGTCTGGTGGGAGGTACACTTGTGGGCCTGGAGCCAGAGGTAGCTGATATATTTTACTTGAAGGTGATTAGCAACTTGTTAACCCACAGGTACTGTGGTGTTCATCGAGGTTGTCAGCAAATGTTACCCATGTTTAAAGATACTCCATTGCTTTTCTGGGAATGGCTGGGTACCCTGTGTCAGTGAATGTTAAACAGACTCTTTTGAAGCATTTAAACAACATATGTTTTAACTGCAGTAACTGTTCATTCTAAATACCCTGCAGTATTGTCTTTGAATTCAGGTAACTCCTTACAGACAGTGGTGGTGTAAGACCTGTTTTCCTGTACTGATAAAGTGGAAATGAAACCTGATTCCCATCTACAGAAGTATCACTGTTTCCTGAAAGAAATGCTATCAAACTTAACAGTTAAATGCCACATAGAGGCAATAAAGAAATTTATGCCATGTTATTAGCAAAAATAGCCTACAATATGATGCAAACTTCTGTGTAAATTTAACATCAGCAGTGATACTACAGCATATTAAGGTTCTGAAGTATGTGTTAAACTGGATTCACTTAAGGGCTTTATTATAAAATAATGTGAGGAAGAGGACTTGATTAAAGCAGGAGTTGAAGTGAGATAGGAAAGGGGTTTCCTCTCTGGAGTGTGTGTCTGAAGGAGGTAACCAGCAACTGCCAAAACACAGGAAAAGAGCTCTCGCTGGAGTGTCAGAAGCTCAGAGATTAGCATGGCTACCTATTTGCCTTGTAGGAGACTTGGTTTCAAACTACAGGTTGCTCAGACAAACCAAACACCCAAACCTTCTGTCTTACAACTCATTACTCTAATCCCTGGCTAGCCTGCAGTTGATATTTGACTCTGGCTTTTACTGCAAGTTCCATCTTAGAGATGAGAATTCGTTTCAACTTAAAGATTTATCAAAGTGGTAGACTTCTACAGTTGCTTATCAACAATAAGCAATTTTTTTCACTAAATAAGCTAATTTCTCACTCATTTTGACAGGTTTGTCAAGTGGAAAAAGACCAGAGATAACAGAAGCTAGCTTTCAAACCCCAGTTTTTCCTTTTTTTCCTCTCAACTTTTTGTTGGTTTATATTTTCAAGGGATGAAACGCCATGCAGCCTTATCTCCTCTTTTCCTCCTTTTGGATCCATTGATAGTTCTGTCCTGCCTTGAGCGTTACTCTTCCAGTGAACTGATAGCTTTGGGGAGGGGATTTCTTTTAAACTACATTTATTAAAGAACTAACATCAGCAACCAGGGTGTTAAACCTGCTTATTAAAAACATCAAAATATTCTGTGCCACATGGGGGAGAGAGGATGCAGAGTAAACAAATGTGCTGTGATGGTTAGAGAGTTGAGCTTTATGAAGCATTGTACAAGTGGCCTAATTTCATGGAGAGATATGCCTTAAGGATTGTACAGAGTAGAGCCAGATCCTGGATTTTGGTGGTAGTTGTTTTTCTTTTTGTTCTTTGCTCCTTCAAAAAACAGGTTCCTGATAAACCTGGGTATAACAGTCTTAGAAATGACATAGCTCAATAGCTTTAGCAACTGAAACCTTTTGGCGCTTTCTAGCTGAAACTCAGGCAGGATGGCCTACCCAGGGCTGGATTAGTGACACAGGCACAATTATTACACTAAAGAGGGAGGTACAGACCTGTCCTGGGTGAGAGGTGTCACATCCAATACAAAACCATAGCGTAGTTGTTTTTAGCCAGAAGGATGACACAATGTTGGGCTAAATCACAAATGCACTGTCAGGGTCAGTAAGTGAGGATATCGCCATGCTGGCCTTCCTGATGAAGTAATGCAGCTATGACCACTGTGCAGAGGGAAAAATTAATGTCTGGCCTTAAAATGTGAAGGATTTTAATAACAATGTTGATCTTGGGGGATTGAGCAATTAGGAGAATAATGATGGAGATCTATTCTGCTGTCAATGGACTCAACATAGAGCCAACATCTGTTTGCTTAGTTGCTTTGGGAAGTGTACAGACATAGAACAGTAGAAATTCATGTGGTTCCAGGTTGTTTCAAGTCACTAGATACTGGTTTTGGACTTTGAAGCTGAATATCTCAGAGACTTTGAGAGGACTGAAAAGTACTTGTTAATGCTGCAAGGACCCCCAGTGCAGTTAGTGCCACTGGGATGACACAAGCTTTTGAAAAGAGATTGTTTTATAAGGGACACTGTTGCTGATATGCAGGAATAACTTCAAAGGGCACTAAAGCAGAAACATATGTTCTGACTATTCATAGCTCCATGGAAATGCAAAATCACTGACCTCCTGGAGATGGATTTTGGTCCTTCCTTCTGCCTCAGGTTTGTCTGCTAGCATCTGGGATGACTTTCAGAGCAGGGCAGTGAAGAGGACTATCCCAGCAGCATTGGAAAGGTTTATACTTGCACAGTGTTTCATATGATAGGAAAAAACTATGCATACCATTATGGTTTCATGTCTGCTAACAGTCCTCTAATCTAATGCTATCCTTTTCTCTGAATCTGGAAATTATGATCTTTGTCATGTCTTGTAGGAGTGCATGAAATTATGTTTGCAAACACTTATGCACAGTATGATTGCACTCTGCTAGTAAGGTGTAATGCAATACAGATTCCCTTTCACACTCTTTTATTTTTCTGTGAAATGGCGTCATCAAAGGTTCCAGAACAAAGAGAATATCACCCCATTTCACTTCCAGTTGTGTGCTTCTGAAACTTGGAAAGTAATAGCCATGCATGATCTGATTAACTTCCTGTCGATACCATCCAGCAGTACCTTTCTCAGTATTCATGCTTAATCAAATAAAAAATGTAAAGTAAAGCTCAGTGAGGGATGATTAAATTCACCTCTTTCTTGCAACCAGCTACCCTGCAGTGTTCAGCACATCCCAAATGTGAGAATGTCAGCTACCATGAAAGAGAAGTACTGTGTAAGTTCTTGGGATGGATCCCATGTTAATATTGAAAATCCTTCTGGTCAGTACAGACTGCTCTGTGTGGAATCCAAATGTGCAGCAGCAGTCAGAAAGAGGGGACAACATGGTGGAATCCACGTTGGATCCTCCAGTAGCTTACCAAATGGATGTGGACAATATGGATTTCTTCATGTTGTCTCCGGAAACTCAGAAGGACTCTGGAAGATTTGGTCTGAGAGATTTGAATGGGACTAATTTTTTAATTGGGTCTGAAAAATGCCTGTAGGAAGGGTTAAATGAAGGGCTAAAGCTTTACTTTACAGATAGTAAAAGTGTAAGTAATCTGTGACACATGTCGTCTCAGACATTCCTGAAGAAGCCTCTGTGGTGTTCTACTTAAATTTTAAAATAATTACTTCAATACTAATGGACAGGACTTAAAAATGAATAAAATTAATCTTGAGGTGGGAAGGGAATTAGAACAAGCTACTCCTGCCTCCATGGTCACTGCTATTTTATTTTCATGCAACATTCTGCATAGAAATGATTATTTCAAATGTGTGCAGCATTGTCTCTGAAGGCAGCTCTTCATCTCTGTTTTTGAATCTGTGGTATGACTTGAGGTATCTACAACCAAAGAGCTAAAAGGCAGCATTGCATGTTAATTGGTTGAGAGTACACTCTTCATGGTCACAGTGAAAGTGTAGAGAAATCCAAATTTTATTTTAGGTTTTATTATTTGGGCCTGTTTGCAGTTATTCTGTAGCTCTTCCTTTTTACAATCACATATCAGAGTGTGAGTGCGATGGGTTTCACTCGCTTCCACTTCCTCAATTCAGGAGGACTGCCTTCACTGCAGGCTTTGGAGGCATGCTAGGAACTCAGGCTGTGTGTGCTGAATTGCTTACATTGCAGATAAGTAGTATCGTGCATTATGGCATCGCTCTGTACATTACTTTATGTACATAATATCAGTAATGACCTCATGCATGAGTTTGTCCTGGAATTTGCAGGTGAGATCGCACTAAAATTAGAGATGGGTTTTGCTCTCTCTCCCTTCCTACTTCAAAGAGATGTGTCTTCATAAAGAATGAGCAATCTTTTGAAGTAGCATTTTGAATTTTCAAATATGTTACACTTCTGAAGGAGAGGGAAGGACATTGAAAAAGATCACAGCAAAATAATACAATCTGTCACAGAAGCAGCCACACACAATCAACAACCTTATCAGAAACTTACACTTCCTACTCTACTAGTTAAAAGTAGACTCTAAAGTTAGCAAATAATGCTTCAGAGTGTTCTCTGAACTTTTCAACATTCAGACTGTGGCTGAATTGTTCAATAGTTCATTGTTCAATATTTAGGTTTCTTGCTTTGTTGTTTTTTGCTTTTCTTTTCTCCAAGAGTAAGATTTAAAGCATCCTCCTTTTTCAAAGATAAAAACCTTCACACAACACACTGAAGGCATGGAAACTGGAGTCCTTTGCTCAATTGTTAAATATGTAGTAAAATTAATAAAAGATGAAGTATTTGCTTGCCTGAGCCTCACATAATTACCAGCTGTGTTTTTTCCCCTTATGACAGCTCGTTAGAGGATTAAAATTTGTTTTTATTAGAAATTGTGGCACTACCTATCAATTACGGGAAATGTCAGAGTCTCAGGTTGGAGTTCAGGCTTTGGATAGAATCGCAATGCAATTTCAATTCGTTACTCACATCTGAGTTTCTGGTTGGCTGTCACATGGCATAAGCGTAATATTAAGCACTGAAGGCAACATGAACATGAGCTTCTCCTGAGCCTGGGTTGCCATGTCGCTCTGATCTGTTGCAGAGCAAGGAACATGTTTTTTCTTACAGATGACCTGTCATGATTTGTGCAAGATATAAGGGCATTTACTTTAGGACTATCTCAACTCCACATTCCTAAAATAACCTTGAAAAATAACCTGTATCTGTCTCATTTATGTTGGTGTAAATTAAGGGACATGATATTAAAACAGGTGAAATCAGAATCTGGCCCTTGGCATGGTGTAAAATGTTACAGCTTTCTCATGAGATGTGCAAGTTGTTACAAAGAGTGTCCTTCAGAGCATGACCTGAACTTTCCCTTGAGAAATGCTTCTGCAACATATCACTTAAATATTAAATTATAGCTACAGCTAAATTGTGCACAGAGCTATTAATTTGGTTAAATGTCTAGTTGACATCAATAAATCTAGTTGACATTATGACACCCTGTTAATAGTCCTTGTTGATGGGTTGCAACAGAAAGGTTCATGAGCTTCTTCATTAGTAGTAAGTCAGTTAACAAGGCTAAGCAAACTTGATTATGCTCTGCTCAAGTAGTTGCTTGTGCTTGTGTGCTGCCCACTGTAAGCCTATTCATTGCAAATGGAAAGAAGACAGGGTTCAAACTCCATTTTGCAAGCCAATGCTTATTGCTGTGGAAGTATCGATATGTCCGTGTGCAAAACATCTTTCTCTGAAGAGGTCGGTTGACTCACTTCTTCAATCAGTGAGAATAGTAACTGTATTTTGGTGCTAGGATTTGCTTAGGCAAATGTATGTCTTTGACATACTTAATTTGCACAGGAAGTTTCATGCTTCAAGACTCTTTGCAGAAAACACCTCTTTATTCTTCTCTGCAGCCTGGCTCTGGATGTTGGTTGTCTGTTGTCTTGAGGAGTGAAGTTACTTTCCAGGACGGGGATAAACTTGGTGTACTGATTTGCACAGCACCTGTAAGTTATGGAGGAGTATTTGAGCAATAATTTCCACAGCTGAGATTTCTTATATATGCTTCAGTTTTTCATTGCTGTTCTTCTCTGTTTTGCTCAGCCATAGCTGTGAAGCAGCTGGGGCATTAGAGATGTCAAAGGAATTAATTTTTTCTTTTTTTCTTTTTCTTTCCTTTTTTCCACCCCCTCCCACCCTACACCCCTCCACTTATATGAATGCTTGTGCAATGATTTCATTTAGTGAGATGCTGCGGCCTGTTTAAGGAAGCAGGATACAAGGTCATGCTGTTTGCCAGCTTAAGAGGGCAGGGAAGCAAACTTGAATATACCTATCATTTAAATCACTCATCTGCCTGATTCTGAAAGTAGGAGGCAGTAAACGACTAAGACAGCACTGGCACTGGGTTCCTTCTCCTATTTGTTCCAGTGGCTCAGCATGGCAATGGCAAGCTTGATGCTTTATCCTAGCCTAAAGCAAAAAAGTAACTTGGCTAGCCAGGCAGTGTATGCCTCCTCATGGAGAATGCATGCCCACCATATTAGCTTCTACCTTGAAGTTGTGGGCTCCAAGAGGAGGGACCAGAGAAGGGAAGTGCTTGGAATTTCTCTACTGTCTGCTTCTAACATATGTCAAGGTCTGAGGCAATGATAGGAAAATTCCAAGACTTAATCTTTGTTCTCCCAAACCCTACCCTTTGCTCTTTTTTCCTCTAAATCTCTCTCTGCCTGCTCTGGTATAAATTTGCAGTCATCTTAGACAAACCTCACAACCAGTTATGCTTTGCTCTCTTTCTTCTGACACTGTGGCTGCCCTGCACAGGTGAGTTTGATAGCTTTCACCATAGAAATTTGCTTGAAGGAGGAAGGCATCATGACATTCTAAATAGAGTAATCTTCACTACATGAATGAATGCCAACAGAAGATCTAAGCACTTACATTTTAAGTGCACTCGAAGCAGGGAGATCACCTGAATGCAAAGAAAACTGATGGAACAGGTTGCCCTGGGAGGTTGTGGAGTCGGTATCCTTGGAGAGAGTCAAAAGCTATCTGGACACAGTCCTGAGCAACTGGCATTGTGTATCCCTGCTTGAGCAGGGGCATTGGGCCAGATGACGTCCAGAGGTCTCTTCCAACTCTAACCACTCTGTGATTCTGTGATAAATTACATTTATGTTAGTGTGGAGAAGGCCTGGGGATCACTGTTAGAATTACAGTGTTCAGAAACAGAAACAAACCTTTGGATATGTTTATATAAAATACATATTTATATACACAGGCTCAACTAAAGCTATATGCGCTCTTTCCCTCTCTCATTATTCAACACTGAGATAAATGAGTAAAATAGTTTAGCAAGATATTTTAGCGTGCTCCTAAGTTTAAGTATCTGAATGTTTATTTCATAAGTGCTCTCAAATCAACTTGGTGATTTTAGATGCCCAAGTGCAGCTTTGGAAGCCTGACCTGAAGGGTTTTGGTTTTATTTTTGGAAGTGTAGGTTCTAGACTTTTGGAAATGTTGTTTCTTCATGTACATTTCCTTCCTTTAACTGGCAAATAAAAAGTCTTTATCCAGTCACCACTACAAAGACAGCTAAAAGCATTACAGGAAAAAAACAATATCCTTTTCTGTTCTTTGTGGAATATTAAGAAATTAGCGGCCTAAGCTCTCATTCCAGAATCTCTTTTGTTGTTGGCAACAGTGTGTACAGTACTGGTTGGAAAATGAATACTACAGGAGGCAAAATAGATGTGGTCATTGCAGGATACTTGGTAGTTAGACATTTTGTTAGGTTTGGTTCTTTTTTCTCCAGAAAAAACGGACAGGTAGTCACGAAAGTAGTGGTGTGAGCTGCCATCTGAATTTGTGGGGAATAAATGTTCAGCATCAGTTGTGTCACTTTTTAGTTTTCTATCTAGAAGAACACATTTGAAAATATTCACTGCTGGAGGGGAAGAAACATATCTAGTTGGTCCTTGTTGCAGCTTTTCACATTCCCGTGCAACTAAGACTAATGACAGTAAACCACAGAATGCAGTGTTACTTTGGTATCTTCAAGTCCTTTTCTTTCAGAGCAGATAGGGAGCCAAATGCCAAGCCTAGCCTTGATTGACACAATATGCTGACTGGCAATGTTGTAGAGTCTCATTGCATTTGTTGGATTTGCTCTGATGGAAGTGAAAATACCTGAGTCTAAAAATAAAACCAGGGCTCTGTCATGGCCTCCAGGCTTCTCAGTTCACTTCAGTGAGACACAGAATGCGAAGTTTTTAGTTGTAGGAGGTCGGACCAAGTCCCATTCTGTTACTCTGCGTGGTTGTTGTTGTGATAACATGGCATGGCATGTTGCCACAGCATGCAGTGAGATGCCTGCCTCTTTCTGTCATAAGCTCTATAAATGCCTAATGAAAAGAATTTGCTCTATCTATCCTTCTGCTTCTTTTATTCTTCCTTCAGCAAAGTAATGAATTTCGACAAAAAAGCTGGTAGGACTGTGAATGTATGATAATATACATATACATATATATGTGAATGTATGAGTACGTACATATGAATGTATGTACTGTCATTTTAAGTAGATTGATGTTTTCTGGTCTAGATTTTTCTCTGGTCTGTCAGTGTTATAGTCAAGAGCATTTCTGCTAGACTGTAGGTTGATGCACATGTAAAGGTGGCCAGGCTGCTTCTTTCCCCTTTTCACTTCTTAGCATGAATTCCTCAGATAAGCTCTGAAATTAAAGGAGATCTCTTGTCAGTGGATTATTCTGCCTTTAGTTGAGGCCCAGACAGCTCTGTTAAGGAGTTAGGGAAAATGTTACCAAAAAAAGCCAAGGAAAAGCTTCAATAAATTGGCTTAGTTGGTTGAGGTTCTAAAGAGATCTGCAGCTATTTGAAATTACTTAGGTAATGCTGTGTACATCTGTTCCATTCCTCTCAAACCCTGCATGCATACTCCCTCTGTACCTTGTGACAGTTGGGTATAGTAACACTGAAACATGTCAAGGCCATCTGCTTTTGTCCTTTAAGGAAGCTGTATATTTAACTCAGCACTTCCACCGAACCTGACCGCCAGCTCTGTGTCTAAGTGGGACACCTTTTTAATCAATTTTTCTTAGAAGCATTCCCTATTAAGTTTACAAGATGACAAGAAAAACTGATTTATTACCAAAGTTAATGTCATAATTTCTGTGGAGTAAAAGCACTATAGTTAATGCTATGATGAGGTATCACTAATAGCATTACTAATTATAACTGCTGCAAATTTATAAATAGCAATAGAATATCATTAAGTATGTGAATCATGAAGACTAGCTTAATTGTGTCTTGTCTTGCTATCAGCTACATCAAAATTAGTCTTAAATTTGCAGGGGTTGGTAGACAGCTTGATTTTCTGCTTCTTCAAATTTCCATAAGACCTTACAGTCTTAAAAGGAACAGACTCCTTTCTTTAAATTAGCATTGCCTCTCTAAATATTCTTTACGGAAGCTGCGCAGCTTCAAATATACAATGGGGAATGTATTAAAATGGGGGAGGGGTGTTACAATACACCCCCACTATGTATCACCTGTGAGGCACTAGAGTGCAGTACTAATAGTTAAAAGCCAATTGATTCAAAATAAGACAGTTCATTGACTTATACTTAAAATTTCTTACCCATGAAAAACATCAGGATTTCAGTACTTTACACAAATATTTCAATACTGATGCAAGATAGATATTGTCATTCCCTCCTCTCCTGACTCTGCTTTACAAATGTGGGGCTCCTTTTTATACACTGGTGTACAGATCCGCTTCTGTCTCACACAGACTCTCTGCAATCTTTCATGCCTCAACCCCCAGCAGTACCCTTTGCCTTACTTTGTTTCATTCACATGAAAGGCTGTGAATGTGGCTTGAAAACGCCCTTCCAAATGTGTCTCTTGATCTCAGTAGGATTTCACAGAGGCACAGATGCAAGATTGTAATTTGCCAGGCCACTTTTAGAGGGTACTTTTTAAAATTTGCCTATGGGCTTTAGAATTCATTTAGTGTCCTTGTATATCCTGCATTGTTTGTAAGCTCCTCAGAGCTAGCAAGGAAGTAGATTGCATGGTCATTTACACTGCAAGCACAAAAGGAAATTTAAGACCCTTTCTGCATACAGCAGGAGCTAGTTGCTGATAAGGAATGTCCAACAAACAGTTTGGGTTGAAGGCTGTATGTTACAACCTGAATTTTGTATGATTTATTTTCTTTTTTCTTCCTTTTTTTTTTTCCTTTTTAAATCTCTATTATATTTAACTACACTTTCCCAGGGCTTATAATCCTTGAATATCTGTTATGAGAATAGGATATGTCCTTAGTATAATAATTCTCCATTAAAAAATAAAAAGATATGTGAAGGACAGTCTGGGACTGCAGTTGCATACTCTGAGGTTACCATGCATGTTGTTTTACAGTTACAATGCATTTCTTTAAACACATTTGTCTCAAAGTTAATGATAACCAAGGCATTAACACCAAGACTCCAATTAACTCCAGTCACAATCCAAAATCTTGGCCAAGACAATTTGGAATTATGAAGCAAAAACCGCACTGATGTCTTTGGGCTGCTTTCAAAAAGTTTGAGCAGTCTTTTTAGATGGGGTCCTTCGGTGAATTGACTTCTCTCATCTAACCTTGAGCAAATCAGTGTGAAGATTCCTGGTGATTTAAATAAGAGGCATGAAAGGCCTCTCCTATGAATCAACTCTACAGCTCCCAGTTTATGAACTTCCAACCATGTCTTGCCCTTGTGGTAAACAGAATCTGAAAAGAATCTGATGTTGTCAAATAAACTACATAAAGATAATTTTTGATACAAGTTTTCAGGTTTTTCTATAAGCCTGAAAGCACTACATATATCTTTATACAGTTTATTTGAAAACTTCAGAATCTTTTAAGATCCAGTTTCTTCTCCAGCTGTTTCACCAAAGCAGCACAGAGGAGTGATGTGTATGTGAAGTACTATAAAAGCAGATATTTCAGAGTCAATGAATGCTGGAGAGTCATAGGAAAAAACCTCAACAACCCAAACCAATGTGCATGTATAGTGGGTAGCACTAACCAATGATATAGTCCAGCACGAAAACATTAGTGTTTTCTGAGAAAAGTCTGGCATAAGCTAGGTTCTACTGCTACAAAAGTGATCAAACTTTCTGAAAGGCTCAGTCAAGGCTAGTCAGCAGAGTTATAGG
This sequence comes from Aquila spilogaster, assembly GCA_024606505.1. Classification (NCBI taxonomy): domain Eukaryota; kingdom Metazoa; phylum Chordata; class Aves; order Accipitriformes; family Accipitridae; genus Aquila; species Aquila spilogaster. The sequence continues at coordinate 82,454,284 of JANHGO010000001.1, read as the reverse complement.
ACTGGAGATATACCACATCATTTTATTAAATGGGCAGAAGTGGGTCAATATAAAGTGCCATCCTCATTTCATATTCATATGGAGGTTTAATGAAGTTCCACATACCAGTGTCTGCAGTCATTGACACTCACATGAATTACTGGCATTTCCTTAGATAGCAACTTGTTGAACCATCTGTAAAGAGGTCCAATAGATTTCTTCCATGCTTGATGGAAGAATGGGAGTTGAATTGCCCTGTCGCTAACTGTGGAAATTAGTCCAAGATTATTCCAGTCCCTGAATGGGAAAGTGAAAGACAAGGTGGTGATTTATGGGTGTAGTGTGTTCAGCCTTTCAATTTCTCCAGAAATTATCCAGACATGAAGTAATTTTGAACATTCATTAATGGTGACACTTTCCAGGATGTCACTGTCATGAATTGGAGGGAGCAGGGGAGAAGAAAGAGACCTGTTTCCCTTACAGACATTGCAGTCCAGGCACTGAGAGCTTTGAATAAAATGTGACCTGTGGTCTAGGAAGAGAGAAAGGCTTCATACGATTAAATATTATTTGTTTATTTCCACTAACAGCTGCAAAGCTACAGAAACTGAGACCAGGTTGTAAAACCGGTCCTGTGAACCAGTTTTAAAAGTGACTTGTTCCTGTTACACACCACATCTGGTTTTCCCTCCATTACGCCAACAATCAATGGTGTGCATGTTCTGTTATTCCACAGGCAGACAAAATCAGTTAAGTTCAAAGCAGATACGCATGCTTGTTTCACCCGCAAGATTTAAGCACTTAAATATAGCATTATTGTTTGATTTTAATTAAGAAAATATGCAGTGTAATTTGTTAATGTGCTTTACATTGCTAGACATTTTAAAAACCATACAATTTGCATATATAAGTGCAGGACTATTGTATATCATACTGGACAACAGAACTGGGTTATAGTGTTCTTCCACTTTTCATGATATGTTGAAGGTATGGATTTATGGAACTATGGAGTAGACAAAAGAAATTAGTTTAAAATAAGCTTCGTGGCTAGATATTGATGAAGAAGATTGGACAGTTCATCTATAAATTCAGCTAACAATTTCTCTCTCCTAGTTTGATTCCTGTCACTTAAGGACACAGGCTTCCTTAAGCCAAACTATATGAATAATGCTGCAATATATTCTGAATTCATGAAAGAATACTTTATCATCTCAGTACTGGTGGAGCAGAATTAAAATACTGTGCTTTGTAACAGAGCACTTGGGTTTGGATTTCTGGAATACCTAAAAGTTTTTGGGTTTTTTTTAGCAATAACTTTCAAGATGTTAACAAAATACCTGAAATACAGATCTGTCATGTTAGCTATACTGCAACAGTTTAGTACAGGCATTTCTGTACTGAAAAAAATATCCTGAACAGTTGTGCTGGAGATTGCAGTGCTAAAACTCATGTTCTTTTTTTCAAGGTGAACAGTATAATTTATCTGATTAGATTTATTTGTTATTGAACTATTTGACCTGCTTCATCAATATTAATCAGTCCAAAGGAGACTTATTAACAGCCTGCTACTTCTCTGTCTGAAGTCAGTGATGACTATACTTGCCTTTCCTGATATCGTGCCTAAATCTTGTATTTTATCATAAAGCATGAAGAAAGGGAAACTAGTAAAGTTTCAAACAGCCAGTGTTAAGAGATCAATTAGTATTTTCTTTCAAAGACTGAGATTTTAAATTATTCTATGGTTTCAAAGAAATGAGAATGGCTATGTAATGCTGTCATGGTTTAAGCCCAGCCAGCAACTAAGCACCACGCAGCCGCTCACTCACTCCCCCCCCCACCCAGTGGGATGGGGGAGAAAATTGGG
>JANHGO010000001.1:82423045-82452341 GCA_024606505.1 Aquila spilogaster | reverse complement strand
CTTGCTTATATTTCCTCTCTCTTCTATCGGCCACCTTCCCTTCCCCATCTCCCTAAATGGCTAGGAGTTGTAATAAATTGATTGGAACAACATTTGAACCGTTGCTTCTTAATCTCACGCTGGGTATACACATATTAAAAGAACCTCCTCTCCCTCCTATTAAATTGGAGCGAGACAGTGGGAAATGATGATACCTGCTGTGCCTGAAGTAGGCACAGCTGACTCCATGGAGCAGTTTTCATGGAGAAATATAGATGGGAAACAGAGATGTAGGTCTATCAGTTAAAGATGCACCTCATGTTGTCAGTACCTTTTACAGTGAGTGTTTCTTTTAGGTGGAATCTTACAAACCAAACTGTGATACTGCTATTAAGGGCAGATATAGGTAGTTGCTGTGTGCTCTGGAGCCATTCATTCCCTACCAGGAGCAGAACAGGGCAGTGCTGGCTAATTGCTTCATGAGCTTTGGCAGTTGAAGACTGGGGAAGGACCTCCTCTTTCCACAGTGTGCATTTAGAACTATCTCCAGTTCACAGGAGGTAAGTTCAAGACATTATATGACCTTCACAGGTTGAATCTGGCCACTGAGCCACTGTGTGGGATCCACTGATTCGAAGTCAGTATAAAGACTACATTGTTTGCTCTTTGGCACTGCCTTTGCAGCTGGTATCCAACTGGCAACCTGGCTGAAGTCAGGTTCTGTGGAATTAGGGGCTTGTTAAAGCTGAAGACTAGGATGTGCGCTTCAGTGTTGATGTACATTAGAGCTCCAGAGAGCTCCCTGGGAGCCTGCTCTCAGGAAGAATGGGTGTCAGGAGCCAAATAAAAACATATGTCCAGTGTGTTGATGTTTCTTACAAACCTAGTAACTCATTGTGAGTGAACATGCTGCTAGGGAGCCTACTGAAAGGGGAATTCAGGCCAAGCTTCTCCCCTGGAACACCCTGCTTATGCTGCTTTTAAACGGCGTGTAGTGAGAACAACTCAAGAAATATTAAAAAAAAATCACCATTAGTTTCCAGAGCTGTACAGCTTCTGTTAAGTCACTGCATTTTTACATGGTTACCAGTATAGCACACCACTTAAATGCACCCTGGTGGAGTGTTTGGTTATACTTAGCGCACAGAAGATGTGGATGGAGAAGTGGGACTTACAGCAGAACAGGATGTGTGTTTTAGAGAAATTGAGCAATGAAGAATTGCAAGTGGCGCCTGTCATTTGCATTATTTTTCTTGTGTTGCTAAAGAGATAAAAGGAAGTCATGGTGCTGAATGGGAATAGCTATCTTTGAACCTAATCTTGTAGGTAAAGCTACCTCTTTTTCCAGCAGTTGACATCACTAACTAGGTTCACAGTTATTGGGGTATTTGTTTTAGAGATCTTCCATCGAGGCAAAACTTGCCTCTGTATTTTTAGTTTAAGTACTGCTTGCAACTAATTTTCCACGTATTCTTTTCTGTCTCAAGTTCTAACATTTTATTAATGATTGAGAAATATTTTTTATTCAGTTTCATTGTCACAGAGGAAACATCAACCAGGGGATTCAGTTTTTAAGAACCTCATACCATGGCAAACTGGATCAGACTTTTGCATATTTTTCAGGTTATGAGAAGTTCCCAAATTCTAATTGGAGGAGAAACCTCAGATGTTGCAGGCTAGAGGTTTTAAGGAGCTTTACACTGCTGTATTGTAGAAGAGTGAATTGTAGAGAAAATGAGATTTGGCGTATTTTTTATTGATGATTCAGTAAAAGAAACTCAAAGAAAAAACTACAAAGGGAAAACCGGTGGGTACGTGATTAATAATGTTCACTGACTTCAATGCTCAGTTCATCCCAAACTTCTGCAGCTGAAGTATAGAAGCTTTGCTTTATCTTAGTTCTGGATCGCATATGGATCACTTCTGTCTACAGAGAAGTGAACAAAATCAAATCTGGATATGAATTGGTTGCTAATTGCACAGCACAGAATGTTTCGTGCCAGTAAAGCTACTGCTGTATGAGGATGAAGGAGCAGCAGAGATGAAGAGTTATAAACTGACTGCAACCCCAGTTCCCCATCCCACTGTGCTACTTAGTATGGACATGAGATGGAAGAACTGAGAATAAATTTGAACCTGGGAAGTATGGGCATGAGAGTAATGGGCCTTAAGTTTGCTTTAAGCACTCACTGCTTTACTCCATTATTAATTTGCAATAAATTAAATTATCTCCAAACTGAGTCTGTTTTGCCTGTGGTGGTAAATGGAAAATTATCTCCCTCTTCTATCAACCTGTGAGATTTTTTCATTTTATTTTCTCCTCTCCTTTTACTGGGGAGTGGGAATAAACAAGTAGCCTGGAGGGCCAGCCAATTCAGCCCAATGCAGATAGGTGTTTTTGTAGTATGATGGTCCCCTTTGTATTATGGGACAGAAAATAACTAACCTGAAACCATTTCACCCCAGAATGCTTGGCCAATGAAATAGAGTAGTAGAGCTTCAAATGAAAGATGTGTTACTCCATTCAGGGTTTTACATCTGGGAGAGTAAAATAATGTGTGACTTACTTGAATTTGTAGGAGGATAAGCTGAGAGGAGTTGAGTGACACTGAAGGCTTTTTGCTGAAAGTCCAACAGGAGGAGGAGAGGAAGTACCCTTTTACTGAAAAACCTCCTGGCTGGATGTTTCAGGCTCCAGTCCTGCTCTTGTCCTGATAGAGGGATATCTCCTGCTAGTACTTAATGTTGTTGCAATGTGCATGGACAGGTGCACTTTGGTATGGATGCATAAGAAAAACAAGAATGTTATTAGCACAAAACCATTTTAGGGCCTGATTAATCTAGGAAGATTGAAGTAAGGGGAGGATGGTGAAGGGATTAATCCATTTCAGTGAATAAAAATGCGAGACAGTATTGCTGAAGTTGATAAAGATGGGTCTATATTTAAAGAGATCAGGATTCAGGACACGTTTTGTGACTTACTATGCAGAGAAAATTATTACTACCCATTAAAGAATTAGCTTTCACGTAAAATGGAGAAGTTGATTAGTGCACCTCAGAGTGGCTAGCTTCTAAAATTATAAAATTAATGAATGTATGAAATATTTAATTTCACACAAATATCTGTGAATAGAAATTAATTACTGCATGCGATAAAGACATTGCACATATAGGATCAAATATTAAACATGTTCTGAATTAAAAATGTGAGCATTTTGTTAGCATGTGTGTAATTGATTTGGATTTCTGTTGAAGTTTTTTTATAACTGTATAAAGAAGCATAGATCAACTCTGTAGTGCAATAAAAAGAAGATAAACTCTGTTTATTTTCAATATTGATGGGAAGTTAATAAAGGAAGTCTTTGATCCTGGAAAGGATCACCTGCAAATGGAATTGACCTTAGATATCATTGGGGCCACAAGAAACTAATGAAATAAAACACACACGTAAGTATTTCCAGAACTGGAGCCTCTGCTTCGGTCATAACATAATTTCATGTTATTGGACTGTGAGCATAAATACAACATCTGCAGCTTTTGCAACTCTTCCAGGTAAGTGTCACTCATAGTTTGATTTTGATGCATCAGTCTGCTCAACTGGCAAATGTATGCTTGATATGCTATGGCTAAAGTTATGTTAATAGTTTCAGCCGAATCCTGTGCCTTGTACTCTGCTAGCTTTGTTCTTGTGCTTCTCCTCGTCTTACACTGTTCATCTGCTGCATGAGAACTGCATAGTTTTCATGCACTTCATGCTCTGTATGTAGTATGTCTTGCTTACACCACCAGTTCTGTAGGTTGAGTATTTTGCTGGTTGCAGTGTACAGGAGTAAGGTAGTATTCTTATAATAGCTTAAGCCTGATAATGTTGTTTACTTTATCATATGAAATATTGAGAGAGCACCTGTATGCATTTAATTAACACTGTTGTGTTTGAGTCATCTGCACAAGTGTTCTTCTGTAGTGTTGAACAAGAGAACTGGAGTTCTTATGAACAGAAAATTGCTGCCTACAGATACTGTGGCTGCAAGACAACTGCTCATTTCAGTAAAAATGGGGTTAGAGAATGTCTGAATACTTGATGGCAGGTGAGCTTACTTGTAGGTCCATCCTCTGTAAGTAACTGATACCACGAGGCTTTGAATGCTGTTAGTCATTAAGTGATGAGAAAGGCTGCTGTTGTAATTAGGCATAATAGGGCAGGAGGCTATTGCAGAAATCTGTGACCTGCTGCGTAACCTAACAACTGCTCTTAAAGAGAAAAATATTTGCTGAAATTGTAGAGCATTGCTCTGTTGCCTAAAGCCTTGGAAGTCCCCTGTTTTAAACAAAATTTAGAAAAAGAAATGGCTTCTAAATGTCTTATTTAAGGAAACTAATAAAGCATTGCCATGTTGGCTGGTGTTTGAATGACACATGAAGTTCTGAGATGGCAAATGTAGTTGGCAATGTTTACCATGGATAACCAATGACTTAAAAAAAAAAAAAAGAATCTATCTGTTAGATTAGTGGAGTGAGGTGCTAACAATGTGAAAGACATAGAAGAACTTATGTGCCCCACTTGGGGGGACAAGTAGCGAGGGTGCTGAGACAGTGCTCAGAGGCCATTCACTGGATAAAATTGTCTGTTGGGAGAAAGAAGATTTTAAATAGTGCTTGAAGTAAGCCATGCTGTTGTCAGCAGCTTTGCAAGATGGCCAGGAAATACCTTAAAAGGCAAAGCAACAGAACTGATGAAATATGCATTTTGGTCCCCAGAATTGTGATTTCAATTAAGGGAGTATAACAGTAAATAGCGTGTGCTAAACTGTGTGTTGAGGAGAGCACACACATTTGCCAGAGAGTTTTTGAGACATATTTGGCTGAGCTGTAGAAGTATAACGTGTCTGCAGATTTTAGAAAGACGTAGGAATTTGTCTGAATGCAGAGATTAGCTAAACTTTAGAGACTCATGTTTTATCAGGTAGATATTTAACCCCTATGGCATTAGAGCTAAAATTCTGAGTCCTAAAGATTGTTTTTAAAAAAGTTTCCCTTCAATATGCTGTGTCACATAACGGTACAATCACTTTGAACAAAGAATCTAAATGTCATGAACCTGTGCAAATGGAGCACATAACACATTGACATGAAAAATATTTACATTGCCTTTTTCTACAGTGATTTGATTCATCATTAGGTATAGTAATCTAGAATAGATAATGATTGCCACCAGCCGTAAAGGCAAATTTATCCTGAGGCATACCAAATTAAAACCAATCTTAAAATGTTGGTTATAATGTACTTCCCATCTCTGTCTCTTGAGGACGGACTTTGACTGTAGTTACAAGTTGAGTTTTGAGCTGTTGTGTGCAGTTCTCATTTGAGCAAGACAGATAACAAATACCACAAGGTGTTAATAACCTGTGTTAATGTGATGCTCTATAATTAGGTGCTAGAGGCTGAAACAGTCTAAGAAGCACCAGGATTTACTGGCAAGTTCTATGCATAAAGAAAAAGGCCCAACTGGTACATTTCTGAAATTCAGTTGTTTCATGGCTGTGCTGTGTTCAAGTATAGCTGCAATCAGTTTTGCCATTTAAGAAAACTTCCTGGCATCTTGATCACAAGTGTGGTGTTTTGTGATTTTATTTTTTTCCCCTTACGATGATCAATTATCATCCTAATATCCAGCAAATAAGCTGCCATGATAGATACTGTTGTTCTTTGTTATTTTCCCTGGCTTTTATAGAGGCTAAAATTCAGAATGCTTTGACAGATTTTCCTACTGGAGGTGGCTCACAGTACTTCTCACACAGGAAAAGCAATCAGTATGGAGTGAATGCTCAAACTGAAAGTTCTGCAGACTTTCTGATTTATTATTTTTTTTGCCTCCTCAGAACACTTGTGCTTCCAACAGTAGAGAAGTTCTGAGAATAGTTTTCAAGGAAAAGTTTCATCACTATCTCTGAGAAATTATGAATGTATTCAGGCTACAGTTTATGAATTGCTAGTCTGAATCCTTCATGCAGTGAAAGGAGAGCTAGTATTGATTGCTGCCTCTTCATGGGGTTGGGGAGATTTTTGGGTACACATAGTGATAGTGACAAATTAGAGTGCCAGCTATCAAGAAAATAGATGGTCTGGTGGGAGGTATGTTTGTGGGGCTGAAGCCAGAAACAGCTGATTTATTTCACTTGAAGGCAATTAGGGACTTGTTAACCCACAGGTACTGTGGTGTTAGTCATAGTTGTCAGCAAATGTTCTGTGGTTAAAGATAGTCCATTGTTTTACAAGGAACAGCCAGGTATCCCATGGCAGCAAAAATTAAATGGTCTCCTTCGAAGCATTTAAACAACGTATGTTTTAATTGCAGTGACTACTTGTTCTAAATATCCTGAAGTATTGTCTTGGAATTCAGTGAACTCATTACAGGCAGTAGTGGTGTAAGAGTTCTTTTTCTGAACTCATAAAGAAGTGGTGAAACTCAATTCCTACCACAGGAAGATTAGTTTCTCCTAAAAGAAGTGCTATCAAACATCAATTAATTTCACCTTACAAATGGTGGAGTGGCATGTCTAGACAATTAAGAAATCTATGCTTTTGTCAAAAATGGCCTACAAGGAGATGTAAGCTTCTTATTAGCCTATGTAAATTTAACAGAAGCAGTGATATTATGGCATATTGTTTAAGGTTCTGAAGTATATGTTATACTGGACTGCTGTGGGGAGGGTCTTTCATTATAGAATAGTGTGAGGAAGAGGACTTGATTAAACCTGGAGTTGAGGTGAGATACGAAATTGTTGGGATTTTTTTCTCCTCGTGTGTGTCTGGTGGAGGGAACTAGCCACTGTCAGAAAGCAGACACATCTCTCTGGAGTGCCAGAAAGCCAGAGATTAGCATGGTTCCCTGTCTGTCTTGTTGAAGGTTGTATGTCAAACCTCTGGCTGCTCAGACAAATCAGGCACTTGTGAACCCTCTGTTTCACAACGCGTTTCTCTAACCCTGGCCTGGCTATCCTGCAGTTGATATTTACTTTTGATTTATTTTTTTTATACCCCTGACTCCATTTTTTGAGTTGAGGATTCATTTCAACCTGAAGATTTATTGAAGTAGAATTTTACGGTTGCTTTTCAACAGTATGTATTTTTTTTCACTAAAAAGCAAATTTCTCATTAATTTTGATGAATTTGTCAAGAGGAAAAAGCCCAGAGATAGCTTTGAAACTCAAGTTTTTCCTTGTTTTTTTTCTTTCAACTTTTTATTATTTATTTTCCTGAGAGAGAAAATGCAGCCCTGTTTCCTCTTCTCCTTTTGGATCCATTGATCCAGTTGTATAATGACTGTTACTCTCCTAGTGAACTGACAGGTTTGGGGGAAATTTCTTCTGAACTATATTTACAGAAGAATTACCATCAGCAATCAGTATTTAAATCCTGCTTTTAAAATCTTTAAAACATTCTGTGCTACGTGAGGGAGAGAGGATGTATAATAAAAAATACACTCTAAAGGGTTAAAAAGGAGCTTTATCAAGTATTATATGGTTTGTTTAATTTCATAGGAAGAAGTACCTTAAGTACTGCATAGAGTTGGGCCAGATTCTGAACTTTTGTGATAGTAGTTTGTCAGCTTGTCCCTTCAAAAGACAGGGTCCTGATGAATCTGAGTGTAACAGTCAGAAAAACAGCATACGATCATCTAGGTTGGAAATAGAATCATTTGAGTTGGAAGGGGTCTTTATAGGTCATCTAGTCTGACTTCCCTACTATGAAAAGGGACATGTGCAGCTCCATCAGATTGCTCAGAGTCCTGTCCAGCCTCACCTTGAGTGCCTCCAGGGTTGGGGCATCCACCACCTCTCTTGGCAGCCTGTGCCAGTGCCTCACAACCTTCATTGTATTTTTTTTTTTTTTTTAAAAAAAAGCAACCTTCCTCATCTCCAGTTTAAATCTGTCCTCTTTTTGTTTGAAACCATTTCCCCTTGTCCTATTGCAACAGACCCTGCTAATCAGTCTGGGCGCTATAGAAACATCTATATCCTTTTCTCTGAATCTGGAAATAATGACCTTTGTCATATCTTGTTAGAGTGTATGAAATTACGTTTGCAAGCACTTAAGCACAGTATAATTCTGCTCTGCTAGTCAAATGTGATGCAGTGCAAATTCCCTTTTAGATTTTCCCTTTATTTTTGTGGTGAAACGGTGTCATCAAATGTTCTGGAGCAAATGGTATCTCATCCTTTATTTCATTTGACCTCATTGTGTGTTTCTGCAACTTGGAAAATAACAGCCATGTGTGATCTAATTAACTTCCTAACAATGCCATCCATCAGTGGCTTTCTTCAGTATTCATACTTAATCAAATCGAAAGTGTAAAGTAAAACTCAGCAATGAATGCTTAAACTCATCTCTTTTTTTCAAACTGCTGTCCTGCAGTGTCCAGCGCGTCTCAACCATGAGAATGTCAGCTACCACAAAATAGAAGTATTGTGTTAAGTCTTGGGATGGTTTCCAAGCTAATGTTGCAAATCATTCTGGTCAGTACGGGCTGCTATGTGTGGAGTCCAGTATCTGATATTTTCAATTGTGTTTTGGGAAATTGGCAAGGATTTTGAACGCATAAAAACAATCCAACTGCACTTCCTTCTGTTGCTTGTGCTTATTGCTTAGATCAGCTGGTGACAAGGAGCTCTACCTGGGACTGCATTATGGAGCCAAAGTGAATAACAGGGTGTCTTCTCTGATAAGCAAGGAGTGTGTTCAGAAGTCCAGGTGGCAGAACTGACCATACCTGGGCCTCCACATAAGGTTTAAGGTGTTGGTTACATTCTTCTGTAAAACATTCTGGGATTGCTTGATTCCTTAGGCCTTGCCTCTGCAGCAGTAAGAAGATGACAACTTCATGGAATCCTCTTTGTATCCTTCTGTCCAAATGTACACAGACAATATGGATGTCTTGTTTGCTTCTTTTCATCCTGCAGTTCATCTCTTCTGAAACTCAGAAGTTTGGTCTGACAGATTTGAATGGGACTATCTTTTTTAATCAGGTCTGAAAAGTACTTGTAGGAAGGGTTAAATGAGAGGCTATGGCTTTACTTCACAATGGTAAAAGGGTAAATAACCTGCGGCATGTCATCTCAGACATACCTGAAGAAGCTTCTGTGGTGTTCTAATTGAACTTAAAATTTAAAATAATGAGTACATTAATACAGTACTAATAGACAGGACTTCAAGTGACAGGCTAGACATATGAAGTAATTCTTGAGGTGGGAAAGCAATTAGAACAAACTACTCTGACCCCCGTGATCAGTGTTAATTTATTTTCATCCAACCTTCTGCACTGAGATGATGATTACAGGTGTGTGCAGCATTCTCTGAAGGCAGATCTGCATCTCCATTTTTGTCAGTGACATGACTTGAGGTATATAACTGAAGAGCTAGAAGGCGGCGTTGTAGGTTAATTGGCCAATAGTTCACTCTGTGGTCACGCTGGAAGTATGGAGTAATCTAAATTGCAGTTGAGCTTTTATTATTTGAGCATGTTTTTATTTAACAGTAACCTTTTCTGTTTATAATCATGTACCAGAGCGAGTGTGTTGGGATTCACTTGCTTCTACAGGAACCTTCATTGCAGGCTTTGGAACACAGGCTGTGGGCACTGAGTCAGTTGTATTGCAGGTAAGTAATAATGTGTATTATGGTAACGTTATGTGTAGTGTGAGTAATGACCTCACAAGCTTGTCCTGGAATTTGCATGTGTGATATAACTACTGTTTAGAGACAAGGTTTGCTCTTTCTCCCTCCTCATTTTAAAGATAGATGCTTTCATAAAGATTGAACAATCTTTTGAAGTAGGATTCTGTATTTTTGAATTCATTCAACTTCTGAAGTTGAGAGAAGAATGTGGAAAAAAGATCTTAACAAAATAATAGCAAGTATTACAGTAGAAACTGCATCAACTTCATCAGAAACTTGCAATTCCTATTCTACTAGTTAAACACTGACTCTGAAGTTAGCAAATAATTCTTCGTAGCATTCTCTGAACTCTTCAACGTTCTGTCTAAATTGTTCAGTAGTTCACTGCTCAATATTTAGGTTCCTTGCTGTGTTTTTACTTTTTATTTTCTCCAAGAGTAAGGTTTTAAAGCATCCTCCTTTTTCAAAGATAAAAACTTTGATACAACAACTGAAGGCGTGGATACCAGAGTCCTTTGCTCAATTGTTAAATATGTAGTAAAATTAATAAAAGATGAAGTATTTGCTTGCCTGATCCTCACATAATTACTGGCTGTGTTTCTTCCCCCTATGACTGCTCCTTAGAGGATTAACATTTGTTTTTATTAGAAATTGTGACATTACCTATCAATTATAGTAAATGTCAGAGTCTCAAGTTGGAGTTGAGGCCTTGGATAGAATTGCAGTGCAATTTCAATTTATTACTCACATCTGTGGTTCTTGTTGGCTGTCACATGGCATAAGAGTAATATTAAGGACTGAATGCAACACAAACAGTGGAGCTTTCCTGAGCTGGGGTTGCTATGTCTCCCAGATCTGCTGCAGAACAAGGAGTCTGTTTTTTTTTCTTACAGATGACTTGTGAATTGTGCGAGATATACAGGCATTTTCTTCTGGACTGTCTCAACACCACATTTCTAAAGGAAACTTGAAAAATAACATGCACTTATTGGTGTAAATTAAGGTCACGTGGTATTAAAACACAGGTGAAATCAAATGCTGGCCCCTGGCACGTTATAAAATGTCTAATAAGAAAATGTAATGTGCAGGTCATTACAAACACTGTCCTTCAGAGAGTGACCTTTTTCTTGAGAAATGCTTATGCACTCTATCACTTAAATAATAAGCTATAACTACAGCTAAATTGTTCAGAGCTTTTAATTCGGTTCAGTGTCTAATTGACACTAATAAATCTAGCTGACATTGCAAGACCCTGATGATAGTCATTGTTGATAGTTTGCAACAGAAGAGTTCATGAGCTTCTTCATGAGTATTACAATTAACAGATATAGCTAAGTGAACTACTTTCTGTTCTGCTTTAGGTAGTTGCATGTGTGCTGCTCACTACAATGTCTATTCACTTCAGAGGGAAAGGAGACAGGGTTGAGATTTCATTTTGGAAATGTGTTGATTGCAGTGGAAGTGTCCATGTGTCTGTGTGAAGAATCTTACTCTGGAAGAGTCTGACTTCTTTCATTAGAAAGGGAAGTAACTGAGTTTTGGTGCTATAATTTGTGCAGACTAATTACTGGCTTCTTTGTCATATTTCATTCATACAATAAGTATACATTTAGATAAAACACAAAACTTCTTAAGACTGTTTACTGAGAACACCTTGTATTTCTCTGGATGTTTGTTGCATCATGTTACTTTATGGGATAGAGTAGGTCATATTATTTTTCACAGCACCTCTAAGTAATAGTAATTGAAAGTTCAAAGTAATTTGAACAACATTTTCCACTGCAGGAACTTCTTGTATCTGCTTCAGTTGTTTATTCAAGTTTTTCTCTGTTCAGCTCAACCCAGGCTGTAAAGTATCTGGGGCATTAGAGTTGCCTCTCTGCAGGACATATCAAGTCCTCTAGGCAGCTGTTGCTTTTGTCAAGCAGAACAGTGAACTACTCTGGTTTGTGAAAACATCTGAATGCCAACAGCGGATGTCAAGACAGCTCTTACTGCTGGGGAACTGTGGGGGAGCACAGCTTCTGGTGCCTAGGAGTGCAAGAAGAACCAGAATAACGGGAGCAATGATTATGAAAAGATTGCATGTGACTCCATCTCATGAGTCAAGTTTGCTTAGTTTGCACAGGAAAGTTTGATAGTTTTCACTGTATAATTTTCTAGAAGAGGGAATATTAATTCTATACGTAGTGATAGTCATTGTGTATGAATTCAGACAGGAGATTGAGGCATTTATCTTTTACAGTCTAAGTATGCCCTAAGCAAGGAGATCTCTTGAATATGAAGCTAAATTACTTCAGATTCTAGACTTTTGGAAATGTTGTTTCTTCACATATCCTTCATTCCTTAAACTGTCAGATAAAGTATTCATCCAGTCATTGCTATGGTGCCAGTGGAAAGCATCACGGAGAAATACAGTTTTCTGTTCTTTATGTAATGTTAAGAAAGATACAGGCTGAACTTGCATTCTAGAACCTCATTTGTTGTTGGCAGCAGCATATATTCTCCATAGGAGTTAAAACATATGAGGATGTTGCAGGCTTTATGGGCAGTTGGAAACTTTATTAGGTTTGTTTATTTTTTCCTCTAAAAAAGGTGAACAGGTAGTCACAATTATAGTGTTGTGAACTGCATTCTGAATTTGTGAGAAATAAGTGTTGGGCTTCAGTTGTGTCAGTTCTTGGTTTTCTCTTGAACGCATTTGACAATATTCAATGCTGTGGGGGAAGAAGCGCATCTAGCTTGTCCTTGTTGTAACTCTTTACATTCCTGTGCAACTAAGATGAAGTAATCATAGTAAAACTCAGATTCCAATCTTACTTTGGTACCCCCAAGGCCTCTTGTTTATTTGAGAGCAGACATACGATGCTTGATTGACACAGTATAGGGACTGGCAATGTCATAGAGTCTCATTGCCTTTGTTGGATTTACTCTGATGGAAGTGAAGATACGCGAGAGTAAAAATAAAAACATGGCTCTGCCATAACCTGCAGGCTTGTCAGTTCACTCCAGTAAGACACGGAGTGTGAAGCTTTGAGTTGAAGGAGGTCAAACCAGGTCCCATCCTGTTACTTTGCATGGCTTTTGGAATGGTACAGTGGTATGGCACATTGCTGCAGCACTCATTCTGACACATTCCTTTTTATGTCATCTTCTGTGTCTATTTCTGTATATTTTTGCTTTGGAAATGTTGCCTCCTTCAGCAGATAATAAATTTCAGCAAAAAATCAGATTGAGTATGAGAGATAAATGCTACTGTTGTTTAAGGCTGCTGTTCTCTAGGCTGGATTTTGCTCTGCCCTGTAAGCATTGTAGTCAAGAGCAGTTCTGCTGATGACTCTGGGTTGATGCACATGTAAAAGTGACCAGGCCATTTCTTTTCCTACTCTTACTTCCAAGTGTGAATTCCTCTGGTAAACTTTGAAATTAATGGAGCTCTCTTGCCAGAGGATTATCCTGTCCTTAGTTGAGGCCCAGGCAGTTCTGTTATAGAATCGAGGAAAATGTTCTGAAAATTAAGTGGAGAAAGCTTTTGTAGTTTGACATGCTTGGCTGATGTATTTGGAAGAACTGGAGCTATCAAGAATCACACAGGTACTGCTCTTGCTGGGTTTGGGTGCCCAGCATCTGCTCCCTTCTCCTCAGGCCCTGCACAGTACCTTGTGACTGTTGGGTTTAGGAGTAGTGAAACATGTCAAGGTGATCTGTATCTTCTGACCTTTTAAAGAAACTAGAATCTCGGCACTTCCACTGAACCTGAATGCCAGTTCTTCATCTAAGTGGGACACCTTTTTAATCAACCTATTTTTCTTAGTGAGAAGCATTCCCAATTAAGTTTACAAGATGACAAGAAAACTGATTTATTACCAACCTTAATGCTATAATTTCTGTGGAGTAAAAGTACTATATTTAATGCTGTGATGAGGTATCACTAATAGCATTACTAATTATAACTGCTGCAAATTTATAAATAGCAATAGAGTGTCATTAAGTATGTGAATCATGAAGAGCTAGCTTAATTGTGTCTTGTCTTCCTATCAGCCACATCAAAATTTGCCTTAGATTTGCAGTGGTTGGTAGACATCTTGATCTTGATTCTTGAATTTTCCTTAAGGCTTTACAATCTTAAAAGGAACTGACTTCTTTTTTTTTTTTTCTTTCTTTACATCAGCATTACCTTTGCAAATTCTTCTTATGGAAACTGCACAACTTCAAATGTACAATGGAGGTTGTATTAAAATACACACCTCTTGCCCTCCAGACTAGTTACCATCTCCATATCCCTCCCCTCCTTTGAATACTCTTAACTGTTTTATGTCCTTGCATTGAGGTGCCCAAAACTGCAGACAGTGCTCAAGGTAAAGCTACACCAGCTCACAGCCAGGTGGAACAGTGCTGGACTGGATGCGCCCTGGGGTAATGTTGGCTCTTTGTGCTGCCATATGCGCTGCTGACTTGTGTTCAACTTGCTGTCAACCAGATCCTCCCTGTTCCCTTTTCACAGGGCTACTGTCCAGCCTCTCATTACCCCAGTCTGTACAAAGATCCAGGATTTTCTCAACCAAGGTATGGAATTCAGTGCTTGATCTTATTAAACTCCATGTGGTTGTTGATTGCCCAGCCCTCTAAGTTTTTTTTGTCTTAGACGTAAAATTCCTAATCCATCAAACATATCCGGATTTCATTATTTCACACAAATATTTCAGTACTGATGTACGACAGATATTGTTATTCCCTTCTCTTCTGACTCATCTCCGCAAATCAGAGGCTCCTTTTTACTTGCTGGTGTCAACATCAGTCTCCTGTGTACATTCTTCTGCAGTCTTCCATGACTCTGCCCCAAGCAGTATTCTTTGTCTTATTTTGTTTCATCTACGTGAGAGGATGTGCATATGGATTGAAAGTACCCTTCCGAATTCTGTCTCTGTTTCAGGAGGATTTCCCAAAGAGGTGTAGATGCGACCGTAATAATAGGACTGTAATTTGCCAGCCCACATTTAGAGGCTTCTTTAAATTTTGCTGATGGGCCTTGGGATTTGTTTAGTGTCACTGCATAACCTGTATTGTTTCTAAGCTCCTTAGAGCTAGAAAGGAAGTAGGTTCCATGGTCATGCTGCAAGCATGAAAGGACAAGTAAAACCCTTTCTGTATCCAGCAGGAGCTAGTTGCTGATAAGGATGGACCAACAGAGTTTCATTTGAGATTTGTTTAATCTCT
This sequence comes from Aquila spilogaster, assembly GCA_024606505.1. Classification (NCBI taxonomy): domain Eukaryota; kingdom Metazoa; phylum Chordata; class Aves; order Accipitriformes; family Accipitridae; genus Aquila; species Aquila spilogaster. The sequence goes on along the minus strand of JANHGO010000001.1, from coordinate 82,437,470 downwards.
TTTAAATTATTTTTAAATCTCTATTGTCTTTAAGTACACTTAGCGCAGGCTTACAGTCCTTTAATAAATGTGTAGTTTTAAATGAGGCTCTTCTGGATGTTTTACCTTAGACTCTATGCCTATTTTGAGAATAGGAGATGCCCTCATTACAGTTAGAAAAAAAAAAATGAAGGACAGGCTGGGGCTGTAGTTACATACTCTGAGATTACGATGCATGTTATTTGACAGAATTAATTTCATTAAACACTTTTGTCTCGAAGTTACAAAGCAAAGGCATTAACTCAAAGACATCAATTAAATCCAGTCACAACCTAGAATCTTAGTCAAGATAATTTGGAGTTATGAAGAAAAAACTGCTCTGATGTATTTGGGCTGTCTGAAGGAACTCAAGGAGCCTCTTTAGATGGTGCCATTCAGTGAAATGGCATCTTTCATCCAACCCCAGAAAATGAATGTGAAGGTTTTAGTTGATTTAAATGAAGGGCATGCAGAGTCTCTTCTATCAGTCAGCTTTGCAGCTCCCAGTTTACCGAAATGGCAGTATGTTATTAGAAATTCATAAATAGAAACTTAAAAGAATCTGATGTTTTTAAATCAACTACATAATCTCTTATACTAGTATTTAAGTTATTCTGGAAGCCTGAAGGCACTACATACTTTCATGAGGACATTACATAAGAGAGGTGGGGACACACAGTACCTGTTAAGCTTGGCTGTTAATCCTCCTCAGCCTCACAAGAAAGCATGGACGTTCATCAAGTCACATTATGTTGTTGTATTTGGTTGGTGTTGGATTGCAGAGAAGCAAGCGAAAGAGACTTTCAAATGCAGCAGGATGAATGTAATAACGCCTGTTAGACATGAGAGGTTGGGACTGCTGATTGATACAGAGAAATTTGCCTCAGCATATCCTTCTGGGAAAGAAGGAACAGAACCAGCAATGTGGCTTTATTTCTTCCAGCTCTTTAGTTTGTTGAGATATGAGAAGAGCTGGATGCTGTCTTCAAAGTACAATATTTTAGATACCGAACTGCATTGTCTCCTTACATACGTATACTGCTGATCTAATCAAAAGCCTCCAATGATGTGTAGAGGAGAAACTCCCTTCAGGCACAGAGTCTTTCATAAGGAGATATATGCTTTGGATATTGAGCTCATCTGCCTCTGCCTGCTGGATTCTAGGTTTAATAAGTTCATTTCTATCTCTCAGGGTCAGAATTGTTATTTGAAGTGATCCATTTGCCTTGACAAGTTGACAGAGCAATATCTACTGCTCATTTAACTGACCGGTGAGGACAGATCATGATTTGTCCTGAGTTTCTGCATCATAGAGCCAGAGCCTTGTCTGTTCAGAAATGACCCTGTTTACCTGTGTATTCCTTACTTGGAATAGATGGACTGAAGCTAGTAGACTGCATGTCAGAATTTAACAATTTTAGATGCCCTTGGATTAGATAAGTTTTCCAAATAATTTTAATGGCATTTTGCTAAGTCTGACAGTTAGTGACAGCTACATGTCTGGAGAATGCTCTGCAGTAGCCCAATGAGCATTGGTGATTCCAGCCAGGCCTACTGTTGTTCAATAGTAGTAGTTTCTTCTCTAGCCAAGTTTTGCCAAAGCAAGCTGTGGCAAGAAAGGATGATGTGTATGTGTAAAAGCAGGTATTTTGATGTAAGTGAACACTGAAGAGTCAAAGAAAACAAAAACAACCCATAGCAATCTCTTCAAAACATATGTACAGTAGTAGTACTGACCAATAATATAGTCCTGCACAAAAAAATCGTAATTTCTGAGAGAAGTCTGGCACAAGCTAGGTTTTTAAATACAGCTACTAAAGGAGTTCAACTTTCTGAAAGGCTTCGATAAGGCTGGTCAGCAGAGTTGTAGGACTGCAGAAGTCAGCACTGTATCACTCTATAAAATGCATAGAGGTGGAGGAATATGAAGTGCCACCCATACTTCATGGTGGTTCTGTGGAGATTTAATGAAGCTCCACGTTCCCACTATATGCAGTCTTTAACACTCACATCAATTACTTAGGAACTTGTTGAACCATCTATAAAGAGGTCCAAAAAGTTTCTTCCAAGCTTGTGCAAAGCATGGAAGTTGAATTGCCACATCACTAGCTGTGCAAATTAGCGTAAGCTGACTTTGCTCTCGGAAAAGTTAAAGACAAGCTAATGATTTATGGGTGTAGTTTGCTCAGCCTTTTCATTTCTTCAAGTTCAGGCCTATCTACATATGAAGTGATTTTGACCATTCATTAATTGTAGCAATTTCAAGCATGTCACTCTTCTGTTTTTTAAAAAAAAACTCCAAAACAGATTTTTTCCTTTTTATAACTTTCAGCCCAAGCATTGAGATCTTTAGATAAAATGTGCCTTGTGTTCTGGGAATGGCAAAAGGCTGTATCTGGTTAAATAATATTTAAATACATTTTTGAAGTATAACTAATGGGTGTCAAGCTACAGAAACTGGGACCAGCTGTAAACAAACAAACAAAAAACACAACAAAAAAAAACAAACAACAAAAAAACTTGCCCTAGATACATACTCCTTCAGGTTTCCTCTCCAATATGCCAACAGGTACTAACATACATGTTCTGCTATTCCACAAGCAGAGGAAATTCCTTTAAATTCTAAGCAGATATGCTTGTTTGTTTCACTCACAAGATTTATTTATATGTAGAATTGTTTGTTATTAATAAAGGAAATATGCAATTTCATTCAATGTACTTTGTTGCTAGACATTGTAAAAACTTACTGTTTGCATATATAAGTGTTAAATTATTGTATATGATACTGAAAAACACATTTGGTTTATAGTGCACTTCCGCCATTTGTGATACATTGAGATTTACTGATAGGAAAATAAGGAATAGACTCTGATACTGTTACTATCCGAAGGAAACCAGTTTCAAATAAGCTTCATGGCTATACATTGACGAAGAAGAATTGGACAGTTCATTTATAAACTAAGAGAGCAACTTCACTCTTAGCTTGACTTCTGTCACTTAAGGATACTGGCTTCTTTATGCTAAACTACATGAATAACACAGCAATACGTTATGAAAAAAATTACTTAATTATCTCAGTATTTGCTGAAGCAGAATTAAAATGTAATGGAGCATTTTTTTAGCAAAATCTTTCAGGAATTCAATATAATACCTAAAATACAGCAAATACTTCTAGAGATCTGCTATGATATCTATACTTAGCTGGTTTGGAGAAGGCATTTCAGTACTGAAAAAAATCCTGAGCAATTGTGCTGGATGTCACATTGCTGAAAAGGCTTTTTTTTTTTTTTTTTTAAGTAAACAAGTAATTTTTTTTTTTAATGTGATTAAATTTGGTGAAATATTTTACCTACTTCATCCATACTAACCAGATTGGAAGAACTTGTTGCCAACAGCCAGCTACTTCTATCTGAAGTCATTGATGACTATACTTGTCTTAGTTATGTATTTTATTATAAAGACTTAAGAAAGGGAACTCTAGTACAGTTTCATACAGTCTGCAGTAAATTAACAATTAATGGTTTCTTTCAAAGTCTGAGATTCAAAATACATCTGTAGTTTCCAAGAAATGAGAATGAATATACAGTGAATAGATTTGCTTCCCAGTAAGCTAATTGGTGAACATTTTTCATATGCATTCTGCCTGGTAAAAAAAAATGTTGACGGATTTTTTGCTTTATTTGTTCTACAGTTGTCATTTGATAATTTTCTTTAATTTGAATAAAATATTCAGTTAACGTTTGTGAATTATTTGTGCTATGAGGTAAAAAAAAAAAAAAAAAGAGATCTAGGGCGAACTTTATATTTGTTATCAGTATGTAATCTGAGCAAAGACTTGGTTTGTAACCTGAAAATGTTGCTGCTGTTTTGTGAAGTTTTTTTGTACTTGTGGCTTCAGTAGCTGAACTTCCCCTCCTGCTTTTCTCTCTGAAGCCTCATTGTTTTAGAGGTAGGCACAGCAGAATGTGGTCTGAAGAAACTTAAGCCCCATGAAAACCATACACTTGAGCATGCCACCACTCTTACCATCCCATCTTGCACTCTCATACCCTTCTCTAGGATGTCTCTGGTTGCTGTTAATCACAGCACTTCATGCTAGGTGCTGTAATGCTGCTGTGAATGAGTGGCTCAGTGGGACAGAAAAGGTTTTAGGGAATTGGCAGTCTTATGAGTGTCTAGTCTGTAACTGCTTTGAGCAAACAAATGTGCTTAAAAGACGTGTTTAGACTTTGTTGTAGCTTCTCTTTGAAAGTATTTAAAAAAATCCAATATTCTATCAATACAATTATATGTAGTTTTTAAAGCATGAGGCTTCGAAAGCATTCTGTGTGTACTGAAGTAAATGTAACTTGTTTACTGTAAGCATTATTATTGGACATATAGCAGAGTAAACAGCCATGATGCTTAAACACCCACAAGGTTAAGTTTTTTCAAGTAACTTAAGAAAAGTTTGTAACCTAATTTGCACATTCGTCTTACTAGTGTGAATATTCAATTTAAAAGTATCATTATATTTAGACTGCTTGTGATCTGATCTGGATTATAGAGTTTAAGCCTCAAAGAGGGTTCTGTCTTCAAAGAGTCTCAGGATCCAAAATTTCCAAGTTCTACCTCTGAGTCAAGCTTTTACTGTTCTCAGATTTGCAAAGGTTTAAACAGCTATTTCCGTTCTTCTTTCATGTGTACTTCTCTCTGATGGCACAGAAGAACTGACAGGCTTCTAAACAAGTTGCATGTGGGGGAATGTTGTATATTTTTTTTGAGACTGAAGAACGTCACTCTTAATCTGTTCCTTTTACTGAGGCTATTGTTCGTCTTGACACCATCTTCTGCCCCTCCTTGCAGTCCTACTATGTCATTTCTGAAAAGATCAGAGCCCTATATGGCACTGAAAGTGCAGATGCTGCTGCATTGACTTAATGCCATAACGTACTGTTTATTTCTTTCCTAATAATTCTGAACTTTTGCTTTGCTGTTCCTTTGACTTCTTCTGAGTAATGAACTGAGATTTTCATGCAATTGGGTGTTGCTATCCTGCAGCTCTTTCCTGAGAAGTAACAGTCAGTTCAGAAGCTGATTTTGTACACTTATAATGGGACTGTATTTTCTTGTTTCACTTTATAAGGAATGTTATCTGCAATTTTATTGCGCAGTTATTCAGTGTCCTTCCCCCATTCATTCATTTCTCAATGTGTAATTACATTTCTCAATGTGTAATTACATTTGCACGCTATTGGCTTTACTAATCAGCCTCCCACAGAAATGGATGTTGTTTGCAGCCTGCCCTCTACATAAAAGCTGTGTACCTGTAGATAGAGTTAAGAGTTTTCCTCTGGGTCAAGTTGACAAGTGCAGCTGAGCTGTTTCCTTCTCATCAGTACTGGATGTAATTGACTACTTAGGAACTGCTGGGTAGTTTCAGTCCTGCACAAAGGTAGAGACTTGTTTGGTGTTTTTTTTTTTTTTTTGTTAGCTTGTGGGTTTATTTGTTGTTACTTTTCACTATGTTCATTTTTTTCATTTCTGAACATTGTGTTTGTGGAGAGAATATGAGCCAAGTTTAGAAAAGGCAGAATAGATGATCTAACCTACCCACGTGGACCTTGTGCTTGAATACAGCTTGCTAGGGATTTGAGCTGTGGAGGGGATTTTAATTCTTAAGTCTTGTGATAATTAATGGTTTGCCATAAACTCACCAACTCCCAGCTCATTCTGTCATCTCATGTCTTCTGCTTCTTGTGTTCACAAAATACCAGTTGCATTGGTTAGGCTGCAACTTAGACAAAGTATCTGTAGTGCATTGCTGCTAGTTTATCCCAGATCTGTTGCTTCTTGATTTGGTCTATTAAGTTCAAAGGTCAGCATATCATCCTGATAGCTATTTGGTGTTGCTGTGCACAGAGTTGTTTATGCTTTCCATTTAAATCCTGTAGTAAGGGGGATTTGCATAACGTTTTTTTTTCCTGGTAAATATTGGGTGTTACATTAAGGCAAACCTCAAAGATATAAATGTTGCTCAATGGAGGGGCTGATTTTACGCCAGCTGATGTGGAAAAGGAGGGACTTCTCTGTACCATCTATTGGTGACAGAGAAAAGGGCTCACCATGATGTAGATGAGGTCTGTCTTAGGAACATGTAGCACTGTAAAAATCTGTTGGGGATAAGGATATTTTAAATTACACTTCTGTTCAGAAAACAGCTCAAGTAAAGATGCAGTAATTACTGCCTTATGAGAACGTGTTCTGGCAATGAAGCTTCCTTGGTTTATAGAAGCACATGTTACGCAGGCAAACTTTTCTTTTACTGGCATAAGTTGCACTGGTGATAAGAGGACTTGTTGGTGTCATTAATTCCTTCTAGATCAAAACAGGCCCAAGAAAAATTGCGGTTATGCTTCCTGAGAGAGCAAAATAACTTTTAACTGCCATGTGGAAAATAATATACCAAGTGTTTCTAGAAAATGGGAGGAATGCATTGAAAAAGCAACATACAGGGCTGATTCTTGCAAAGAGCAGAGCCCCCGGGGTGCTTGCTTTTTGATCTGCTGTCTGTGCTTTTCTTCTTCAGTGAATGCATTTTGGCATCTTCAGATCCTGTCCTTGGCTGCACGAAGAGCAAGGAGCCACGCTTCCATCTAGAGGCCCTCACCAACTTGCTGGGGCATACAGCCCAGCCGGTAACACTCATTCCAGATGCCAAACGCATAGTAAAAAGCAGACATGTATCACCTGGCATGTCACCTATTCTCCTGATGCACAAACCACCCAAGAGCTGTAATTCTCCAAATCCTCACCTAAGCTAAGAACTATTTATTATGCAGCAGGAGGCAGTTGGGTGGTTTTCATTCCTGATTTGGATTTGCTCTTAAGCTTTCATATTTCCTACATTAGCCTACGGCCATTTCCTTTTGCCTGCAAGCAGTTAAGGAAGAGGCACAGGCAGATCTGGAACAAGTTCTTTCAGTGAGCAACTTTTCTGCAGCTTGCTCCCTGACTCGAGAACAGTCTTCTTCTGTAGGACCCTTCCAGCTAATGGCTCCTGCTTGCCCTAGCACTAGTGACGTACACAGTTCTCTATCGAGTAGCAATAGCAGCTGGAGAACCATGGGCAACCTTCTTGCCCAGTACTTGTTATAGACTTTACAATGGAGGAAGTAAGAGGAGATCTGACTGAGATGCGGCTTGCTGAGGAAAGAAAGTGTGAAATGATTATGTAAGGTGATCTTTGCTGTTTTGATAACCTCACAGATGTCTGTAAGCTTTCCCTGAGAAGCTTGAAGGTTTCTTCAGATCTCCAGGTTCATTTTAGACCTGAGGTGCACCTCTGCATTAGACAAAAACCTTTTGCACACAGCTGAGCTGTGGGAAAATGTTGGGAATTTAGAAAGCATCAGAGAGTATACCTTAGTGACAGCAATCCAAAACATTGCTGACAGGATGCTGCTGAGAGAAAAAGAAACAAGTGTTTATGAACTTGAATATCTCTGGGGGTTTTGTTTTTTGAGTATTTTCTGTCCCTTGGTGATGAGCCAGTGAAAGTGTGAGTGCTTAACATGCAGACTCCTTGGCTGCAACACATCTAGAAAAGAGAGAATTTGAATTAGTGTGAAGGCACAGATGTGGTTAATAACATTAAAAGAAAAAAAAAAGCAAGATGTTTTTGGCAGTTGTGTTATATGCAAGCAAATATCTCAATAGCAAGAGTGTGAAAAATAAGAAATGAAATTAATATTAAGGATGAACTAGCCCTTTGGAACTGAAAATCGAGAAATGTTGTGGAAACGCTCCAAAAGTAATGAAGCTTTTGGAGAAGGGATGAAGCTGTTGCTTTGTGCCAACTGCCTGTCTGTGGTGCCTGGACACCTAAGCCCTAGGGCAGGCTTTTGAGTGGGCGTAGCACCGTCTCAGTGGATAGGCAATGAGTGTGAGTTCATTGCACTGTACGAGGTAGGGATAAGATTGGAGTTGCTGATAAGGAAATGTATTTGGGCTTTTTAGTCTGGAGTTCGAGAAGTGGTAGTGAGAGGAAGTGTAGGGTGTTGAGCATCTGTAAGCCAGCTTTTTTGCTTTGAAGGAACAAATGAGTAGTTGCTCTGCTTGTGAATGAGGCACTGAGAGACTGTTGCATTTCTAGATTATGAGGAAATGTCAAAGGCAGTAGCCATCTTGGTAGCTTTGACTTCAGTTAGATCAGAAAAGAGCAGTGGAGTGTATTTGTGTGGATGTATTCCTGATTTATTAATACATTTTAATGGTTGATCAGTAGTTCCACTATAGCTAAGCATATCACAGTATGTCATTCCAGTGCTAAAATTGGGCTGTAACACAGGCCAGCTGCAAGAGAAAAGAAATATTCTAACTAACTGGAGACATGAAGGAGCTTCTGAGGCTGAGACCAAAGGAGGCAGGGCACTTAAGAGATAGAAGTTTGTGAAGGAAGCAGCAGGATGGTGTGATCAGCCAGGAAAGAAGCCAGCCCCATGGGAACTGAGTGGGGAACAGAACGAAAAACTGAGAAGTCAGGATTGATTTAAAAATATTGAATGTTGAGTACAAAGACGAGGTGGTTTTTTACTTTGTCACCTGCAGGTTAGCATTTTGAGGGCTTCTTTTGTGTGATTTTATTTCCTGCAATCAATAGAACTAAAAATATGTTTAAAGTTCTTTTACATGACAGAAGTGAGCAGTAGTGCAGCATGTACTTGTGAGTGGGCAGGGGATTTGCATGAGGAGAGGAAAAGCACAGTTTGACAGGCAGGATTTCAAAAGACGATGTGTGCATGTGCATCTCCTATTAATTGCAATGGGAAATACAAATTTCTATCAAGAATCTATACGCCTACAAATTTAAAACAAATGTCTGATGCTATAATGCATATAAGGAGTCTGATTCATTATATCAGGAAAAGAGCAGCTAGACAAAATTGTAGAAGATTAAACAAATGTGTTATGTAAGCTGGTGACTAATCAACAGCATAAAGTTTGTTTGCGTGCCTGTAGTTCTGGTTGGTACCCAAATATTATGCAAATTTATCTCCTAACACTGTGCCTAGAATAATAATGTATTTTTATTTCAGTGTTTTGCTGCTGTATATACAGCTTTTGCAGTTCATGCTACCACACAATAGTTCTTTTGATTGCAGCATGCACTGTAATTAAAGCCTTGATTAAAAAATAGACTTTCTAATGGATCTTTAATGGAGTTTGTCTTTAATGAGGAGAGTAGAAGTGCTGACTGATTTTGAACACATGAAAGGGTCTGATCCTTACTTACATTGAACAATTTTACACTTTTCCAGCATTGGAGGGATTCCTTAGTGTGTATGGCAAGAATTTCCAGCCACACTGAGGTATACCTGCACTATTAGAGTAGGAAGAGTGGCTTGGGAATGTAAGAGGCTCAGACTTCTTCATTCTGGGGCTTATTTCACATGGAAAGGGAGCAGCAGTCCTTCTTTTGGCTTTAGTAATGTATGAGAAGAAAGTAACAAAATGAGAAATCTGTTTTACCCCCTAGGGGATGTGTTCAGAATTGCACAAATACATGGAAGGATACTGTGACACACAGATAAGTTCTTGAGCTGATCAGGAAGTGATTTTTTGTTGTAATTAGAAGTTTCAATAAAATACAACATGACATTTTTTATGCCAACAGCTTCCGCTGCCAAATTGCGTATTGAGATCAACTTTTAAAATACATGTTTACTTACATATATATTTCAAATTGTAAAAGAAAGGTATAGAGTAAAATGTTATTCAGCTGTTGTTTGTTGATCCAGACACGGGGTCGTACTGTGCGGCACTCCTTTCTGCTCACTCCTGCGCCTCCTGCCTGGCTGTTCAGACATTGTGGACAGATTTCCCAGCAGTTTCTTGCTTTGAGGTGCTGTCTGGTCTAAGTCAAAGCATTGCTCACCACTCAGAGTAGTGCTAGTGAAGGTGAGGATCTATCTTTTTTTTCTTATATAGGACTTTGACAGAAAAAATATTAAACTGAAAACGCTGCTGTAACGAGGAATAACACTGTCAATTTTGCCTGTGTGCCAGTACTGAAAAATTGATCCCACCACTTGTTTCTTGCTGCTTTTCCCCTCTTGTGTTTCTTGCCTTAAAAACACCAACCATTGCAATGTTTTTGCAGCTGAACTAAATACATTAGTTCATGAATGCAGTACTGCGTAAGCACTGCTGTCACTTTGTGCCTTAGATCTTTAGCAAGTAGGCCAAAAGATAAAAATTGCAGATGCAAAGTATGCCTGCACTTCTTGTGGAGGAGTATTCTGAGGCTGTTTCAGGGTGAACACATCCTATCCATCTGAGTTTTACCCCAGACTTGGTGTGCTTTGGTGGTGTTTAGGGATGCATGTTATCACAATTACTTGAAAAATCTGAGTTTATGATAGCTGTATTTAGTCATTGATTTGATAATTTGTATGCTTACCCATATTAGAAACATATTTTAAAGCACGCTTCCCTCCTTGTTGTTAATCCTTCCTGTATTGGGAAATATCTAGCTTTAGGATAGCTTTGTCTGTTTCATGTATTCTGTGTTTGGACAGACCCCATGCAGTGAACGATCCAGAGCTTTTTCTATTGCCGAGTCCTCTGGTCTCACTCACTGTTTCCTATTGTTTTTGTCTGTCTTTTAGTTGCCATGTTGTGAACAAGTCAACAGCCTTATCCCTTTTCTTTCCTGCTGAACAGTGGTGGAAGTTTTTGCATGGCATCTCATAACTTGCTGAGTTCTGCAGGGACTATACTCTCTCTAGCTGCTTTGATTAACAGTGTCTGGATACAATTACCACAATTATTTTCCTCTGTACCACAGACATCCTTAGAAGATGAAGAGTGAATAGATTTATTTATTGCTGTCATTACAATTCTTCCTATGTATGCAAAAAACAGATTCATCTGCAGTTGTCTTCCTTGTTTGAGTCTGGGCACTTGTCCCCAGTCCTGCTTCTCTAAACAGAGAAGTTATCTATCTGAACACGTCCCCTTTCATAACTGAGACCTTCAGGAGCGTGCATACATCCACAACTAAATTCTTGATCTATGCTTCAGGAAGCAGACCTAACCTGGACAAATGAGTGCCGCCTAACAAAGCACCTCTATGATTGGAAGACTTGTGGATTCAAACCTTGTGACAAGGTTTGATCATAATGTAAGGGTACAGTAGCAACTTCACAGATGTTTGCTCTGTTATATTTTGAGCCCACAGTAAGGAAAAATAGTAAAGAAATGATGTGCTCAGCTGGTGAAAATCAACTTCAGCGCTGTTTCGTAAAGGATCTGGCTTTTATATTTGCTCCACATTTTTATTCTGTATAGGGTATTTGTGGTTACACTGCAACTATAAGTGTAGGCTCATGGAGACCATGTTAACCATTAATGAGCTGAGCCTTTGAGAAACCTAGGCAAATAATCCTGCATGGCTGTGTTGAATCCTACTGATATTGTAAAAAAGTTAGCGTGCAGAAAGCATCAGGACTTGATTTTGCCATTTTTATGTCAACCTGAGCAAGCCTCTTAATCTGAGATATGTGGTCCTGCAGACATGAAATGAATAACGAGAAATCATTCTTCAGAGAATTCTTTCACGACAACTTTTTATCTTGGTTTTGCTGTATAATATGACTGTGTGCCTTTTTTTAAATGTCATTTGGTTATAATTCTTTGAAAATATTTGTAGATACATATTTGTGTGCGCGTGTGTGTGTATGTATATATATATATATATAACAGGAGAACATGGGAAGAGTGGAGAAGCATATGAAGTTTCATTTGATACTTTCCTCTTTATTGCACTGCTTTTTCCCTCTACCTAGCACCCCATTTTACAGAGCTGCTTTCACATTTCATTTGTGATGTGAGTGCACCTTGTGAAATGAGGTCCCTGGTATTTCATCCAGTTTGTTAATGTTCTGGAAGTGCTGTATACTTCCCCTGTAAGGAAGAATATATATATATTCATCTACGTTAATGTTGCATGTGTTTTTAAATCACCTCAGCCTGGGATTCTGTTAAACAGAATCTTACTTGCAAAGACAATCTTATATACTATCCTTCAAACAACCTTGACAGCAGCACTAACTGGATTTTGCAAGTTTTAAAGTTATTTTACCATACTCGTGGCTTACCTTTGCTTTCCCTTTGCTATTAATGACTGACTCCTAGAGGTAAATATTTACAGGAGAATTAGTAAATGTATTTATTGTGAAACTGTAGCCAAATGAATTTATACATCAGTAGCAATTTGACAACAAATAGATCTGCAGCCACATAATGGGGATGGAGTTAGTGGGATTTAGGTGCCCCTGTCTTATCTTACTTGTAAACCTCTGAATGAGAAAAAGAAAGTCTGGGGTCTGTTAGATTATTTCCACTGTGATGGATGATTCTTTTATCAGAATTCCCTTTTGCACTCTTATTGGATGAGTGATTCTCTATATAGTGGTCATAATTAGAAACTAGAAGAATGGCGTTGGAAAAATCATTACAGCAAATAGTGAATTTCACCCTTTTGGCATCACATTGATTGTGCCTGGTAGAACATCTGGAGCAGTTTCAGTTTGTGGGTGTTGCTTTAAGCCACTAGCAGCCATGAAGGCTTTCCTGAACAAGACCCAGTAGGTTAAGTCTGGGAAACAGGCAGTCTCACTGCTTTGTCTTGTGGTGCTATTGATGCTGTGCTTTGGTAGTACCCTGCTTAACAGATTACGAAAATGCATGCCTTGCAGTTGGTGAACTCCTCAGCCGTTGTTGATAGCTCTCCTTAGTGTGGCTGAGAACTTCTGCTACGTGGTCAGCCAGACTCTTGGCTGCTTCTCCTTCCCTGCTGGTTAGTTAGTGGAGCATCTTAGCATCTAGGAAGGTGTTTGCCAGAGATAGTATTCATTTTCTTTGGCAGCAATGCTTCCTCCTTTTTCTTTCTTTCTCCAAAGGCTATTTTTTGTGTTGCTCCAATCCTTGAAAAACTCTGGACATGTTGAAATCTTAGTAATCGCACTTAAATTTATCCAGCATTCTATTTTTTCCCCTTTTACCCTTGTATTCAAAGTTGATTATATTTTAGAGATAGTAAAAATAAGGACATTCCTCCCATCTGCACAACTGATGGTTTTTTTGTTTTAATGACAGAATATTTCCAAGCTGTTTAGAGCTAATTAGAGCTAGGTAGGCTTTGGTCAAACCAAGTGATGTGTGGGAGGGAGGGGAATTTAAAAAAAGAAAAAGAGGAAAAAAAACAACACAGAAGTAAATTGGCTTGAACTTTCTTTGAAAGGTTTATTTTTGCTGTCTGTAGGACAGGAGATTATTCTTGGCTCTTGCATAGAAGGCAAGATTTAATAGAAGTGGGGAGTATAGAATCTCCACAGGGCAATTGTGATGAGTGCACAATTAGATTCACTATCATAACTCTAGGTGACTCTCTTAGGGTAAGTGCAGTGGCAGTGAACTTGGGCATATTCATAAGCTATCAATATGAAGGAAGTGATTAAGGGCATAATGAAAGTCATGTGAATGCAGAAAAGGTGAGATAGAAGTAAACTTAGTATCCTAATGGATGAGACATTAAAACAGTTGCATTTACATGGCTCCAAAAAAAACCAAAAAACCTTTATTTTGTACAAAAGAAACAACCTTTTATAAAGAGAAGTCTTGCCTAGTATAAGAAGGCTAAATTTTACTCTACATGGTCAGTAGACTGGATGAGCCTTCAGAATTTGATGTACGAAACATCACGTTGCTTCAGTTGCTTATATCAGCCCAAGTAATTCAAGGGATCCCTAGGTCAAAAAGCTGACACATAGGCAGTGCACTGTAGTCATCAATTGTACACTACCCAGTGTGAGTAAATGCTGCTTATTCCAAGGCAGCATCACCACACAGTGCAGATGGCAGAAGACAAGATCAGCAAGCAGCCAACCATCATTTGGCATCCCAGCCCCAGCTCCTGCTGTATCAGAGGAGTGAGCAAGGCCAGTTGTTAGTGTGCTCTTACTGCCTGCTTGCTGCCAGGGGCTAATGTTTGCCAAACCATTGAGAACAGAGCAGCAAGGAACTCATCCCTCTTCCTTTTCCCGCCTGTGGAGATGGCACAAATAGCCTGTCAGGTTCATCCTGCAATGTAGGGACTCCTGTAGCTCTGCAGGTACTTCTGAGAAACTCAACTTTGCAACAGCGCTGTCATGGTTTTATGATTTTTATTATGGGTATTCCACATCATAACATCATGTAGTGTATTGGGAGTTAAAGAGGTAATGCTCCAGTTCTGTGGGCTGCTGAATTTTCCAGGTACCTGGCTCTCAGAAGAGAACTCCATACCACAGAGGACTTTGCGTTCCCATTCTCCACCCAGAGGGAAAGATAAACCTGCACGCAAGTCCCGAGACTTCCTCTTTTG
>JANHGO010000001.1:82409390-82422945 GCA_024606505.1 Aquila spilogaster | reverse complement strand
TTTAGGTTGGATATTAGGAAAAATTTCTTTGCTGAAAGGGTTGTCAGGCATTGGAACAGGCTGCCCAGGGAAGTGGTAGTGTCACCATCCTTGGAGGTGTTCAAAAAGCACGTAGACAAGGCACTTCAGGACATGGTTTAGTGGGCATGGTGGTGTTGGGTTACGGTTGGACTCGATGATCTTAAAGATCTTTTCCTACCTAAATGGTTCTATGATTCTATGATTCTATTGCTATTCCCAAAATTACCAAGGCTGAAACAACTATATAATTTCCTCTTTCATGTGTGTTTTCTTCTCAGTGATGGCACAGAAGAACTGACAGGCCTCTGAAGAAATTGTATGTGTGGGGTGTTACATTCCTTTCCTAGGCTGATGAACCTCACACTGAAGGTGCTCCTTTTGCTAAAGCCCTTGTGCATCTTGTCACCATCTTCTGACCCCTTTTTGCATTGCTGTTGTGTCTTTTCTGAGAAGATCAGAGGTCTATACAGTGCTGAAGATGCAGATGCTGCACAGATTTAATGCTGTAATCTATCTTTACTCCTTTCCTAATAATTCTTTTGCTTTTTGACCATTCCTGAACACTCAGCTGATATTTTCATGCAATTAGATGCACATGTGTTGGGGTAATCCCAAGCACAAATACAGGCTGAACGGAGAATGGACTGAGAGAAGCCCTGAGGAGAAGGACTTTGAGGTGATGGTTGATGAGAAACTCAACATGACCCTGCAATGTGTGTTTGCAGCCCAGAAGGCCAACCATATCCTGGGCTGCATCAAAAGAAGCATGACCAGCAGTTCAAGGGAGGTGATTCTGCCCCTCTACTCCACCTGGAGTACTGCAATTCAGCTCTGGGACCCCCAACATAAGAACGACATGGACCTATTGGAGCAAGTCCAGAGAAGGGCCACAAAGATGATCAGAGGGCTGGAGCACCTCTCCTGTGAAGACAGGCTGAGAGAGTTGGGGTTGTTCAGCCTGGTGAAGAGAAGGCTCTGGGGAGACCTTATGGCAGCCTTCCAGTACCTAAAGGGGGCCTATAAGAAAGCTGGAGAGGGACTTTTTACAAGGGCATGTAGTGATAGAACGAGGGGAAAAGGCTTTCAACTGAAAGAAGGTAGATTTAGATTAGATGTAAGCAAGAAGTTCTTCACTCTGAGGGTGGTGAAGCACTGGAACAGATTGCCCAGAGAGGCTGTGGATGCTCCATCCCTGGAGGTGTTCAAGGCCAGGTTGGATGGGGCTTTGAGCACTCTGGCCTAGTGAAAGTTGTCCCTGCCTGTGGCAGGGGCGGTGGAACTAATTGATCTTTGAAGGTCCCTTCCAACCTGTCCCGTCCCACTTAGTGGGCTCGGGGAAGGAGATCTTTTAGATAGTCCGTTGCCACACACAGGAGTCACGACAATGACTCAGGAGGGACAGGGAAAATTTCAACACCCTGTTTCACTTGGCGAATCCCAGGGCAGCAGTCATGACAATGGCTCCTAAGTGCTCAAAATATGTTTTATTTAACTTTGACTTATAACAAAAGTGTGGCTAAATTTGGTGTGGCACATATTTCGAATAAAACACTTGACACCTAACAGCCATAGCAAAATATTCCTAGCAACAAGGTAGGAGGAAGGGAAGAGATAAGAGAGAGAGAGAGAGAAAAAAGAGAAAAAAGGAGAGGTAAGTATCACCACCCTTGGATCCAGTGAGCAAAGTGTCTCAGTAGTAACTGTCTGGATTCCTCAGGTGGCAGGCATGGCTGGGGGTTGGTCTCCCCCCTTTTTATACCCTCGTCTGAGAGCCCTTCACGCATGTGTTGTGGGGTTTTCTTGAAAGTTCTTGAGGAGGGAGTGGGGGGGGGTCACTGATGCCCCCTTATCCCATTTAACTTGTTTATGCAACTGCCGTGGTAAGGTCCTGTGGCAAAACTCCAAACCTGTGACAAAATGTCCAAAGCACAACCGCTAGAAAACTTCCCAGAAAGACAATGCCCAGAAAGCCTCTTTGAGGCACAACCACTAGAAAGCCTCCCAGAAACAGTTCAGTACCCCACCTCCACAGGGCATGTCCTGTTTCGGCTGCTTGCAGCTACCTGCTTGGTTGTTTGAGACAAAATGGTTGCCAGTCTCTCACAGTGTCTTGGTCCCTCACACAATCCAAACCATTCTATGATTCTATGATGACCTTATGGTTCCTTCCTGAGCAATAACAGTCATCTCAGAAGCTCCCTTTATACCCTTATGTTGGGATTGGTTTTTCTGGTTTCACTTTACAGGAAATGTTATCTGCAATTTTATCGCCCAGTCACTCAGTGTCCTTCCTCCACTCATTCATTTCTCAATATATAATTAGATTTGTAGGTTATTGGCTGCACTAATCAGCCTCCCACAGAAATGGGTGTGGATTGCAGTATGGGTTCCTTAAATATAAGCTATGTACCTCTAGATGGAGTCAGGAGTTTTTGCCTGGGTCAAGCTGACAAGTACAACTGAGTTGTTTTGCTTCTCATCAGTATTGGAAGTGATGGACTCCTTAGGAGCAGATGGACACTAAGAAACTTCAGTAGGTTTTTTTCACCCTTAAATTCTCCTGCTCCCTTTCTGTGACACAGGATCTTTCATGAGTTTGTGGGGAGAATATGGGTTAAGTTTGGAAAAGGCAGAGTAGACCTTTCAACACATCCTTCTGGACCTCAGACTTGGATGTAGCTTACAGAGGATTAGAGCTGTCCTAGTGGTCTGCACAAACTCATCCATTCCCAGCTTATTCTGTCTTCTCATGTGTCTTTCGCTTCTTGCTATCTCAAAATGCAAATTGCTGTAGATGGACTGCAACTTGCACAGAGGATGTGTCTGTAGTGTATTGTTGCTGATTTGTCCCAAGTCTTGATTTGGTCAATCACTAGCAAAGATTAGCAGATCCTCTTGCTAGTTATTTGTACGGAGTTGCTCTGCACACATTGGGAATTGCTTATGCTTTCCATTTAAAACCTCCTGTGGCAAAGGGCAGTTACATAAGACTTGTTGCTTTGTTCTCTTTTCTGCTATAAATATTGATGTTACATTAACTCAAACATCAAATGTGTAAATGTTGCCAGAGAGAGGGGCTGGTTTCATGCCAGCTGCCACTAAATGGGAGAGACTTCTCTGTCCCATCTCTTCGTGACAGAGAAAAGGACTCACAATCAGGTAGATGAGGTCTGCCATAGGAACATGTTGTACCATAGTATCTGTCAGGGATGAGGATACTTTAAACTATGCTTCTGTATTGACAATAGCTCTAGTGAAGATGCAGTTAACTGCTGGCACGTGAGAACATGTTCTGGCAGTGAAGTTAACTTATTTCATAGAAACACGAGCTATAAAGGGAAACTCCTCTTTTGCTGGCGTAAATTGCACTGGTGGCAGGAGGACTTGCTGGTATCATTTCAAACCTTCTAGTGCAAACCAGACCCCAGAAAAATGGACATTACTGAAGGAACAAAATAACAAGTAATTAAGTGCTAAGTGAAGAATAATACACCCAGTATTTCTAGAAAATGGGAGGAATACATTGAAAAAGCCACATATGACGCTGAGTCCTCCAAAAGGTGGAGAACCTTGGGTCCCTGCTTTTCCTTCTGTTCTCTGTGCTTTTCTTCTCCAATGAATATATTCTGGCATCTGCAAAGCATGTCCTTGGCTGCATAAAGAATAAAAATCCATGCTTTACTCTAGAACCACTAACCAGCTTTCTGAGACTCAACCAGTCACACTCTATCCTGGATGCCATATGAAGAGTATGAAGCAGCCTTAGATCACTGACTGGCTCCTGCTCACCCTGGTGCTATTGACACCCAGGCCTTTTTATCGAGTGGCAATAGCAGCTGGAGAATCATGGACACATTTGCTCCCTGATATATGGGTGCATATGATGAACAACCCTCTTGCCCTGTCTTCGTTACAGGCCTTACAGCGGAGTTTCTAGGAGCAGAGTTTAGACTGAGATGCTGCTAGCTGAGGAAAATATGTCACATGATGGTATAAGGTGGTCTTTGTTGTTTGAGTAACATCATAGACTTTTGTGAGGTTTCCCTGTGAAGGCTGAAGGTGCCTGTAGGTCTCCAGATGCACTTTTAACCTGAAGTACACCTTTGGATTACACAAAAGCCTTTCACACACAATGGGCTATGAGAAGATGTTGGGAATTTAGAGAGCATCAGAAGATATAGCTCAGTGACAGCATCCCGAGATATTACTGACACAGTGCTGCCACAGGAAGCTGAGGAGCTGGATACAGGGTAATGGCACCAGTGTGTCTAGTTGGAGGGTGCATTAGTGACCCCAGAAGGGAGCTACCTGGTCTTATATGTGTGCTGCTTCCACACGGCAAACACACCCAGCACGGTGACCTTACACTGTGGGAAAGCTTGAAGCCAGTGTTCTAAGGACAATGGAGACTTTTAGAAATGTTGTTTTTAACAAAACCACAAAAACCAACAAAAAAAACCTCACCAAAAACCTCAAACCCCCAAACCCACAGAAAATTAACAAAACCCCCCACACTACTCATGTCAGGGAAATTCAGAAGCATTGCAGCTTCAGGGTGGAAAAAAAACCCAAACCCAAATATTTATGAACTTTGATTATTTCAAAGGGGGGTTGCTTTGTTTTTCAGTATTTTATGTCACTTGGTGATGAGCCAGCAAAAGTGTCAATGCTTAACATGAGGGCTTCTTGGCTGCAGCCAATCTTCTAGAAAAGAGATCATGTTTGAATTTGTGTGAAGGCACAACTGCACTTAAAGGTGTTAAAAGAGAAAACAACATGCTGGTTTTGGCAGTTGTATTATACCCAAGCAAACATGTCAATAGCAAGAGTGTGAAAAATAATGGAAAATAAAATTAATATTGAAAATGAAATAGCCCTTTGGAACTGAAAATGAAGAAAATAACTGTTGTGGTTTTTTTTCCTTGCCGGACCATTTGTCAAAACTGGCACTTTTTTTTTTTTTTTTAAATTGATAACACAAGCAAATGTATATGTTTTTTCAGTTAGAAAAACAAGAACATTTTGACAAATAGCTGGCTGGTTCAATTCTGGCTGTGGCCTGTTTCTGGTGGTTGCTCATGCCTGGTGCCACTCCCAAGTGCATAAAGACAGGTTCTGCATTCGCTGTACAGGAGAGTAATTTGTGCTAACTTCCTATGGGGATGAGACATCTCAGCAGCCAAAGTATGGTCAGACCTTAGCCAATGCTCCTGTAGCTAAGTGCTTTCTCTACTCCTAAACCTGACCGTTGCTCTGTGGCTGGGCATGTTGGGGAAATGCTTCCTTATTGAAGATGGACTTTCTGTAGCGGAGGTCGAAACTGTCATATTGTGCTGCCTGCCTGTCTACATTGCCTCGACACCTAACCTCAAGGGTAAGCTTACGAGCAGGCACAGTGCATCTCAGCAGATGGCCGTGAGTGAGAGCAGCCTGCAGACCACGTATGTGCACCAGGCAGAGTTAATAAGATCAGGATTGCCAATGGGGAAACTCAAGAGGCTTTTATTATGGAAGTCAAGCAATGATAGAGAAGGCATGGGGTATCAAGCACTCAGAAGTCAGCTTTTTCTTTGAAGGGACAAATGAATCATTTCTCTGCTTGTGAGTCTGGAACTGAGAGACTATTGAATTTCTAGATTTTGAGGAAATGTCAAAGGGATGGAGTAAGATCTTGGTAACTTTAACTTTAGTTATCTCAGGAAAGAGCAGCAGAAAGAACTTGTATGGATATATTGTTGATTCCTTTATGTATTTCATTGGTTAATCAGCTCGACATACTAGATCTTTGATTGTGTGTTATTTTTGCATTGTTTTCCATTGCTAAGCATGTCACAATGTGTCATCTCAGTGCTATGAATGGGTTGTAACACAGGCCAGGTACAGGAGAACATAAATGTTTTCCAGCCGAACTGGAGCTATGAAAGAGCTGCTAAGGCAGAGACCAAAGAAGGCTGCTTCAGGTAAGAAAGTTTGTGAAGGAAGCAGCAGGATAGTGTGATTGTCCAGAAAAGAAGACAACCCAATGGGAACTGAGTAGGGGACAAAATAAAAAACCTGAAAAGTCAGGATTGATTTAAACATAATGAATGTTGAGAACAAAGAAGAGAGAGTCTTTTACTCTGTCACCTGCAGGCTAGCATTTTGAGGGTTTCTGTTCTGAAGTTTTCTTTCCTGCAATCAATAGGACTAAAAATACCGTTAAAGTTCTTGATAAAATGTAAAAAGCAAGCATTGCTGCAACATTCACTTGTAAGCAGGCAGGTTTGCTTGAGGAGAGGAGAAGCTTTGATCTTTGAAACACGAGATTTCAAAAGAAGGTGTGTGCATGTGTATCTCCTATTAATTTAAATGGGAAATACAAATATATATCAGGAAAGTATATGCCTACAAATTTAAAATTAATGTCTGATGCTATAATGCATATGAGGAATCTGATTTATTATATTAGAAGAGCAGCTAGACAAAATTGTAGATTAAACAAATACATTATATAACTTGATGAATAATCAACAGTATAAAGTTTGTTTATGTGCCTATAGCTCCGGCTGGTACCCAAATATTATGCAAATTTATCTCCTAACACTGTGCCTAGCATAACAATGTATTTTTATTTTGGTGCTTTGCTGCTTTGTACACAGCTTTTGCTGTTCATGCTGTCACACACTAGGTCTTCTGATTGCAGCATGCACTGTAATCTAAGCCTTGATTAAAAAATGCACTCTCTAATGGATCTTTAATGGAGTTCCTCTTTAATGAGGAAAGTAGAAGTGATAATTAATATTGAACACAGGAAGGTTTGATCCTTATTTAAGTTAAACAATTTTACATCTCTCCAGCATTGTAAGGATTCCTTAAGGTATGACATGCATTTCCAGCCACGCTGAGATACACTTGTACTAACAGAGTAGGTACAGAGCCCTGGGGATAAGGCTCAGATTTTTTTTATTTTGGAGCTTGTTTCATGGGGAGGGTCAGAGGCAATACCTCTCATGGCGTTAGCAATGTGTGAAAAGAAAAAGTAACAAAATAAGCCTTCTACTCTGCCTCCTGGGTAATTTAGTCACAGTCACACAAATGTGTGGAAGTACCACATCCTACCCAAAGATGGGCTCCTGAGCTGGTCAGAAAGTGATATTTGTTGCAATGAAAAACCTCAGTAAAATCTAATATTGTCTTTTTGGTCACACTAACAACTTCCCTTACCAAATTATATATGAAGATCAACTTTTAAATTACATTTTTACTTTAAAAAAATCTTTAAAATTAAAAGGAAAAAAAAACAGTTCTGGAGGAAAACGTTAACCAACTGTTGGTTTTTCATCCAACATGTGAAAACCCATGTGCGGCAAGAGCGCAAAGGACTCCTCCTCTGCTCCCCCCAACCTCATGCCTGGCAGTACAGACATTGTGGACAGATTTCCAAGCAGTTCCTTGCTTTGAGTTGCTGTCTGATGTACATCAATGCTTTGCACACTGCTCAGAGCAGCACTAGTGAAGGTGAGGATCTATCTATTTTTTTTATATATGACTGAGCTTATATTATTTACTATATTATAATTTATTTGATTTGATAGCATTTATATGTATCTATAAATAAAAGCTTTAAAACTGTGCTTCGCTTCTTTCTGTTTATACTTTCCGTCTTTTAAGGCATACAGCCAAATCAGTAGGACAGCTTTGAGCCTGTTTTTACATGTTTTGCAGCTGGACACCCCCTATGCAGTGAATGATCTAGAGCTCTTTCTATTGCCAGGCCCTCTGGTCTCGTTCACTGTTCCTTATCGTTATTGCCTGCCTATTCGTTGTTATGTTGTGAACAAGTCAGCTGCCTTATCCTTTTTCATCCCTGCTGAAAACTGATGGAAGCTTTTGCATGACTTTTCATAATTTGCCAAATTTCCACAGGGACTAATATTCTCTATGCTGGTTCGAGCAATGGTGTCTGGATACAATTATCACAACCATTTCCCCTGGTACCACAGGCATCCTCAGAAGATGTGGGGTGAATAGATTTATTTACTGCTGTCAACAAAATCCTTCCTATCAATGGGAAAAATAGTTCACTTTTATCTGTGGCTGTCTTCCCCACTTAAATCTGTGTAATCTTTCCTCAGTCCTACTTCTCTATGGAAAAGTTGTTTAGAAGATTATCCTGTCCTTTCATAACTGAGACTTGTAGCAACGTGCAAACATCCACAACTAAATTAAAGACCTATACCTTAGGGAACAGATCTAATGAGTATTAATTCAGGGAATGGACCGAACAAGT
This sequence comes from Aquila spilogaster, assembly GCA_024606505.1. Lineage (NCBI taxonomy): Eukaryota > Metazoa > Chordata > Aves > Accipitriformes > Accipitridae > Aquila > Aquila spilogaster. The sequence goes on along the minus strand of JANHGO010000001.1, from coordinate 82,414,655 downwards.
ACTAACGAGGCTGCCTGACTAAGCAACCCTCTAATAGGAAGACTTGTGGGTTCTGATCTGTATGTAAGAAGGTTTCAACATAAGGGTACAGTAGCTACTTAACCTACTGAAGTTGTCACAAATATGTTTGCTCTGTTTTATTTGGGGCCAACAGTAAAGGCAGAATTGAGATGCTCTACGTGAGCAAGACATTTAATCCAAGGTGTGTTGGCTTGCAGACATGAACTGGAAACTGGGGAGTCATTCTTCTTCAGAGAATTCCTTCAAGCTAACTTTTTGTGTCCTGGTTTTCCTATTATGCTGTGACTGTGCACCATTTTTTAATATTCTCAGTTAGTTACAATTCATTAAAAATATGTGTGTGTGTGTACATACAAGTGTGTAAAAAGGCAGAACACAAAGAGAAGGACTGGTGAAGCACTTGATATTTTTCTCTTTATTGCTCTGCTTTTTGCCCTCTGCTCAGCTCCCCATTTTACAGCTCTGCTTTCACATTTCATCTGTTCCCTGGGATGTGACTGGGAGAAGTAAGTTCCCTGGCAGGTTATCCAATTTGTCAGTGTTCTGGCATGGCTTCTGTGTATTGCCTATATAAGGAAGACTTCAAATAAATAAATAAATAAATGCAGGTATGTAAATATCAGATGTGTTTCTTAAATCACCTCAGTCTGCGACTTTGCTATGGGGGATCTCACTTGCAGACACAAGCTTATATACATCCTTCAAACAAACATGACAGCAGCGTTAAGTGGATCTTGCAACTTTTAAAATTATTTTACCATAATTGTGGCTTACCTTTGCTTTTTCTTTGCTATTAAATGGGAAGTTCCTAGAGGTAAACATTCACAGAAGAGTTAATAAATGTATTTGATGCAAAACTGTAGTCAGATGAATTCATAAATTGGTAACGATGCGATAGCAAATACAACTGCATCCAAATACTGGGGACAGAGTTTGTCAGTGGGATCTAGGTGCCCAGGTCTTACTACCTTATTTGAAGAGCGCTTTGCACTTTGTGAACTCCCCAGAGGTTGTTGGTAGCTCTCCTTAACATGGTTGATTGTCTCTCTTGTCTGCCTCTCATTCCCTGCTGGTTAGTTAGAAGAGTACCTAAGCATCTAAGAGAGTGTTTCCCAGAGGTGGCATTCATTTTCTTTGGCAGCAATACTTCCTCCTCTTCCTTCTTTCTCCGAAGGGAATTTCTCTTTTGTTACTTCAAATCCTTAAATAATTTCTCTGTGCAGATATTGGCATATGTCATCATCTTAGTAATTGCACTCAGATTTTTCCAGTATTTAATTTTTCCCTTTCAACCTTGTATTCAAATTTGATTATATTTTAGAGCTAGCAAAACTAACAACACTCCCCCCAACGTTCAGCTGATGGTTTTCTATTTTAATGACAGAATATTTTTGAGCAGTGAAGGGCTAATTAGAGCCATTGCTCCCAAGTCTATTACTGCTTTCAGGGAATTAAAGTTACAGGCTTTGGAATGATTCAGCATACAAAATGAATAGATTTTGGTCAAGTCAAACAGCACTAGAAAAACATAAATAAATTAGTTTGAAATTTTTTTTTAATAATAGCTTTATTTTTGATGCCTATAGGACAGGAAATGAGTCTTGACTTCTGCATCGAAGTCAGGATTTAATTGAGGCAGGGAGTCTAGGATCTCCACTGAGCAATTGTGATCACTGTACAATTAGATTTGCCATCATAAGAGCAGGTGACTTCCTCAGGGAAAGTGCAGAGGCAGTGAACTTTGAAAGGACATATTTATAAGCTATCAATATGAAGGAAATGTTTAAGAGCGGAATGAAGGGGAAAGCGATTACAGAAAAGGCAAGATGGCAGGAAACTTTAAGAGCATCCTAATGGAAGGTACATTCAAACATGGAGGGAGGCGTGCATTTACATGGCTAAAACCCGCCACAATTAATGGGTTTATTTAAGACAGAAATCAGCCTTTTTAGAATAGAATACAATAGAATGGAATGGAATAGCATAGACTATTTCAGTTGGAAGGGACCTACAATGATCATCTAGTCCAACTGCCTGACCACTTCAGGGATGACCAAAAGTTAAAGCATATTGTTAAGGACATTGTTCAAATGCCTTTTACATGCTGACATGCTTGGGGCATCGACCACCTCTCTAGGAAGCCTGATCCAGTGTTTGACCACCCTCTCAGTACACAAATGTTTCCTAATGGCAAGTCTGAATCTCCCCGGCACAGCTTTGAATCATTCCCATGCATTCTATCACTGGATACCCGGGAGAAGAGATCAGAACCTCCCTCTCCACTTCTCCTCCTCAGGAAGCTGTAGACAGCAATGAGGTGACCCCTCAGCTTCCTTTTCTCCAAACTAGACAAACCCAAAGTCCTTAGCCACTCCTTACAGGGCATGCCTTCCAGCCCTTTCACCAGCTGACAGGGCACACTGCGGACTCATATTGAGCCTGCTGTCAACCAGCACACCCAGATCCCTTTCTGCAGGGCTGCTCTCCAACTGCTCCTCTCCCAATTTATACTTGTGCCCCCATTACACTGTCTTAGGTGTAGAATCTGACATTTGGACTTGTTAAGTTTCATCCCATTATTCATCCCAGTACAAGAAGGCTAAATTTTACTCTGGGTGGTCAGTTAGACCAAATAAGTCTTCAGGATTTTTTGCATGAAACAACGCATTGTTTCAGGTTCTTGTACAAGCCCAAATATTTCAGGGGATGCCTAGGGCAAGAAGCTGGCATCTAACATATAGACAGAATACAGTACCTACCAGTTGTATATCAGCCTCTGCGAGCAGCTTGAAGTTGCTTATTCCAAGCCAGCCTCACCATAGAGTGCAGATGGCATGAGAGAGGAGCAGCAAGCAGCCGGACATCATTTGGCATCCGGGCCTCAGCACTGGCCACACTGGAGACATGAGCAAGGCCAGTTGTTAGCATGTTCTTACTGCCTGCCTGCTGCCAAGAGCAGATGTCTGCCAAACCATTGAGAACAAGAGCAGCCAGGAGCTCATCCCGCTTCCCCTGTGAACATGACACAGGCAGGCTGCCAGGTTGATGCGACAATGTGGTGACTCCTGTAGCACTAGATATTTCAGAGAGACAACATCTCAGTGGTGTGCTACCTAAGTCCAGGCCTGATGTATAGACTCTGGAAGTCCAAGACACGCAGAGCATCAGTAGAAGTTCTTCTGTGAGGCTGTATGAAAGGGCGGAATGGGCTTTTCTCACCCAAAAACATTCCCTGGAAAACAAGAAAAAGTATACATCAGTAAACAAGTAAGCACAATAAATATTTATGATCTAATAAGCAAAGACTTCCCACATCATGAGCAGACTGTAAACAGAAATATAGGTTCCTTAACAGTGATCTATAAAGAAAATACAAATTAATTGTTGGGTTAGCAAGCAGAGGAAAAAGTGTCACATAACAAGCCTTTTGAAGACTTATTAATGACCTGGAAGAGAAACCTGGATGAATTTAGTGAAGTTAATGGAGTTTTATAATGATGCAAAATTACTGCAGAATCTCCTTTGTTCCATACATGCCACAAACCCAGGAGGCTTGCAGTCTGCTCTAGAGGCTAGTATCTCCACAGTTCCCTAGGCTTTGGTTACTGAGCTGCCCAGGTAATGAATCAACGCTTTTGACCCCTCATATATGAGAGAAATAGTGTGGGAACCACTGTTCTCCCATGCAAGATCTTATTCACACATCTTTACTCAGTGGCAGCCAACTGAAAAAGGTCACTGCTCCTATTTGCAAGGCCTTAGTCTACCAACTTTATTAAGATCTGGTGTTGCTCTTGCTCCCCAAAGTGTTTTGGCATAAATTGGTGTTTGTACTCTTTAAAATAGCAGGTCTTTGCTAGCCCAGTTATTTTCAACTAGAATGGGTTAAGGAGCTCTTGTACTGTTGTATTGGATGGCTTGGGCTGGTTGTGTCTGTGGAGCTGTGCCTGCAGGAGAGCCTTCAGCTGATATATCAGCAACTAAATGGGAATATGAGGAAGAACAACAGGTGGTTTCTACTGCACGGAGTACAAAACTTCAAGTGATGCTGTAAAAATGCTTAGCTCTGTGGCAGCCTGAAAGCACACTAGACTTCATGGCTGCAAATTCTATCTCACTTCTGAGCTGTTAGGTCTCTGCAGGATTCAGGCAAGCATTAGTCAGCCTATATTTGGTCTGTGTTTTCAAGATTATTACTATAAATAGAAAACATGTAGCAGGGTTTGTTCTTAGACTTGGTTTGTGTGTGTTGGGTCTTGTCCCCCCCAAACAAAAGCTAAAATTCTGGAGCGCAATTCTTCGTACTTCTCCACTCTGACACACATGATAAATGCTAGACTAAATCAGATTATAAATGTGTAGCCTGATTTTTTTTTTCTACATTGATACAAGGTTAATACTCTTTCTTGTCATTTACATAGCCCTCTCCATCTGTATTAAGAAGTATGAAATGAGTAGAGACCTCACTGTTGTGACTGGGTGATATTTTACAAAGGCTTTTTGAAGCTGCATGTCTAGAAAAGAAAAGGACTGCTATATGTAGTTCTGGTCTAGTCCGATTAGGCAACATATGGCTCATATTGCAGCAAGAAAGTCAAGAGAAGGACGATGAAAATAGCTATGAAAATAGCTGTAGAAAAGGAAGCAGTACAGATATTGAAAAGTTTCAGGGAATAATAAGCTTAGAAGGCAGAGCAAAAGGTAACTGGACTGAGATGGTCAAAACTTGAGTGCGTAATGAAAATTTGCTGGTTCTTTATCTTGTCATGTAGTGACAAAAGGATAGGTATATATTAAGTAAGGAGGACAAGGAGAGCAAAATCTTTTCAATCAAGGAGCAATCCTATAGCAACCATAGCTGCTGTGAGAGCTGGCAATAAATTTTGGAGGATTTAATAAGAAATATCCCCATCTCCCCCACTGACAAAGCCATTGTTAGTAAACTGAGTCATATTAAGTTAGAAGATTTGAGATATGACTGCCCTTTTCAGGACAGTCAATGGATATCAGTGTCTTAATGAGAATCAGCTGGGTGAACGATGCATAATAAGGTACACAAATCTCATATTCTTTCCTTTGGTAAATGGCCTGTGATTGCGCTGAAGGTTGTTGTGGTTTAACCCCAGCCAGCAGCTAAGCACCACACAGCCGCTCACTCACTCCCCCACCCCACCCAGTGGGATGGGGGAGAAAATCGGGAAAAGAAGTAAAACTCGTGGGTTGAGATAAGAACGGTTTAATAGA
>JANHGO010000001.1:82368682-82396327 GCA_024606505.1 Aquila spilogaster | reverse complement strand
GCTAGGCAGGGGGGTTGGAACTACATGATCCTTGAGGTCCCTTCCAACCCGGGTCATTCTGTGTGATTCTGTGTGAATGTTCGAATTTGTAAGGGACGCACAGGACCACTGGGTCTAATCCCTGGCCCCACACAGGTCTACCCAAAAATCAAACACTGTCTGAGCACATTGTCCAAATGCTCCTTGAACTCTAGCAGCTCAATGCTGTGACCACTGTCTTGGGGATCCTGTGCCATGCCCACTGCCCTCCTAAGGGGTTCTTAATCCCCCTCTCAGATCTCCCCTGATGCAGCTCCATACTGTTCCTTTGGGTCCTTTTGCTGTCACCAGAGAGCAGAGCTCAGCACTTCCCCTCTGCTCCTTGTGATGAGCTGTAGGCTACCATGAGGCCTCCCCTCACCCTCCTCTGCTCTGGGCTGAACAAACCAGGGGACCTCAGTCACTTCTCTTACTTTTTTTTTCCCTCCAGATCCTTCACCATCTTTGTAGCTCTCCTTTGGATTTTCTGTAATGGTTTTATGCCAGGATATGGTTGGCCACTTTGCCCTTTCCAGAAGATACAAGTAATTATCTGTTTTTTTTTTTTCTTTTTGTATGGAGGAAAGCCAGGTAGGAACATTTCTTTTAAGCTTGAACGACAGCGTTTTAAAAAGCACCTAACTTTTTAATGGGATTTCAGTATCTAATTCCCTTAGGTGTCTTTCACTGTTCCACCCAAATACATCTCTTACTCATGGTAAATGAAGTTGCAAAATCCACTAATCTTTCAGTTACAGGAGGTGGAGTTCCTGGCATAGGAGATTGTATTTAGACATTTGCCAGTATGACTGTTCCCGTCTCTTTTTTTTTTTCTTTGAGCTTTCTGACCTTTATTATACTTCACCTGAAAGTCCCTACTACTCCAGAACAGAAAAGCAAAATCCTCAAGGATTTGCATGAGTGCCTCATTGCCCTCTTCCACCTGACATCTACACAAATAATAACAGCCAAGTGATTACAATCATAGGAAAGTAAGAGCATTTGAGCTAAGAGAAATATATAATACCAAGAAAGACTTTTGTTTGACAAGATGAAGTGCATTATTAATTTCAATTTTCTAACCTCTTTGTTTTAATGATTATATGGTCTATTGAGGATAGCTCACCTAGAAATCCTATACAGAAATAGCTTGCTGTCCCTTATTTGGCTTGTTAAAATGCTGATGTTTGCATTTTTAAGTATTCCTGATTTATATAGAGAGTACAGACTCCATACTGCTATAGAATTATTGATACTAAAAGTAAACAAGCAATTACAGAGGAGAAAAAACATGTTCAGAATCAAATATAATTGAATAGCCTAAGAGTTGCCTCTACAGCCCTCTTCAGACTACTTGAAATAAAAGCCTGTGTTCACTTAACTCTTCCGTCTGCAGTACAGAATGTGGTTAGTCATAGCCTCCATGACTTTCATAGCAGGACACTCAGCACGAATGAAGAGAACACCCTGCTCTCTTAAGTCCAGAGGTTAAATGAGATAGATTTAAGTGTACTACCGAAGCTGAGATGTGAATATGCAGTGGGAAAGCAGGGCACCTACAGGACCCAGCTAAGACAGTGATAAATTATGGTAGTGACTGCTGTATCTACTGTGCAGCTAGGAGTGTTTGTAAGTCCCAGAGTTCTCCTCACTGGCATTTCCTAATGCTTCCTTAATGCTGCTGATTGAACAAGCTAGTTTCCATACAGGTTTGATGCAGGAAGAGAGAGGGCCTTATACCATCCTTCAAGTGCATAAAGGGGCCTGCAAGAAAGATGGAGAGAGACTCTATCAGGGAGTGTACTGACAGGACAAAGGTAGATTGGATAGGAAGAAGAAATTCTCAGAGGCCCTGGCACAGGCTGCCCAGATAAGCTGTGGATGCCCCGTCCCTGGCGGTGTTCAAGGCCAGGTTGGAAGGGGCCCTGGGCAACCTGAGCCGGTGGGTGACACCCACCTTATGGCAGGGGGTTGGAACTAGATTATCTTTAAGGTCTGTTCTAACCCAAGCCATTCTATTGCAGAGGTTGACTGTGCAAGTGGCACATTCCTATTAGTTTGGGGTGAGCATTTTTCTTTTAGATACAGAATCAGAGTTATAGAACGGCTAAAGCAGAATGCAAATTCTGGAGATCAAATGGTTTATTTTTCTGTAGTCTTATACATAAGAGAATTGGTGGATGATGGTAATAAATTATGGCAGTTTTCCCTGGTGAGTGCCTGATTTTGCAATTTTGATGGGTTTTTTTTGAGTATTTTTGTGTTGTTTGTTAAATTGTTTGATACAGTGCTAAGTAAAAAGGGCAGTAACTTTATAAGATTTCACGTTCTAAGCAAGCATTACAACCAGAGAGAGCACATGTTAAACAAAGATTATAGTAATATTAAGCTTTTTAGATGTAATAAAAAACCTGTCTGAAGCATCCTTGATAGATGCCATTACAACAACCATAACATGAGCGTAGTCATAGTTCCATTTTTATCCAAGATATTTTTAAAATGAGCTTCAAGGAAAAGTATCATTTGTCCAGTCAGGAAGACTCTACCTTTTTTTATTTTTCTCCTGTAGGACACTGTTTTGTGTTTACAGTACTGTCACTTTCATTTATTTCTGATCTAGTCAGTGTCACATAGATCCCTCATATTTATTTGTCTGAAAAAGAAAATGCATTTCCTTACCTTCTTCCTGGTATTTAGGGAGAACAGTTTTTTTCAGGAGAAAAAATAACAACCCTCTAAGTATAATATTAGGAAGAAGGTAATTTGTTTTAAAAGGTGCATCTTCAAGAAGAATAAGGCATATATTTCAAGTCACCTGCTTAGAACCATAAAATCAATATTGTTGAAATAATGAGAATTTCTTAAAAAATTGATTTTAAAACTTTAAAACTTGTAATGAGAGTTTGGAATTCACAGCATAATTCAAGGGTCAGTGTGTAATACCTGAGTTCAGATCTCCTATAAATCTGAAGTTCATGACTGCAGCTGTGGGTTCACATGCATTCGTGATTTTTTTTTTCTAAACAAATGGGCCACGTCCTATAGTGCCGTATGTCAGTACGATTATAATGGGTTTGGTGAAGCTCAGAAGGGAAAATGTGCATTGTCTGTTCAGTTAAGTGTTAAGTTCTGCTGGAAAGGATTTTTCTCCTCATCATCTGATGTTACCCTCTATCACGAAGAGGTGCCTTCAGGGAATGCCTTGGAAGAAAAAAGCCTCCTATCTCTCTGTGATTTTGTTAGCTAAGAATATGATATTACACAGTTGTCTTATTTGCAAAACGAGCAGGAATAATGTTCTTTTCAAATAAAATGCAGGTTTATAGTGGTTTTGAGTTCTCACACTAACTGATATTCTTGTTGTGTGGGCTTTGTGCTGTTCCTTTCCACAAGTGAATTTTACTCTAAGATCTTACTCTTGTTTGGATCCAACATGTACTGCAATTTCTCTATGGTTTTTACTCTGTTTACATGCTTGCTCATGCTTTCTAGCCCACTATGTGGTGTGCAGTTGATGAGAGTGGCAGGATTTGATTTCTGACACAGAACTTGACATGCTGTATGTGTCTTGTCAAGAGAAAATGAGGGCACACATCACCTGACTGCTTGCATGCAGCATTATCATTTATAAATATGAAGGCTTTGCAGTTTGCTGGAGATGGAAGGGCATTAAGGTAGTAGATAGATGTCCTGGAACTTGATGTTTAGCAATTGCCATTCATTTTAATGTGCTTGTTCCAGAGCTTTATAGTCAGGTTTTTGGTTTTGTTCTCCAGCCAGGCACAATGTTCCTCTGGCTGAGATTGCCTCAGGTATTTCCTTCCTTTGTTTGGTAAAAGAGACTGCCTCATCTGAGCAGCTGCTGTGAAATAAGACATCTTTTTAACTCATACCAGTAAGCAGTGGGGAATTCAACCTGGTATCCCAATTAAGTTGCCTCCCTGTTATGTTTGAGCAAAAAGCTTCTAAGGCAGTAGACTCATCAAGCATCCCTTCCCACTAGAGAGGCTTATTGCACAAGGCCTTTCTCTATGACAGGGTCCAGGATAGAGTTGAGTTGAATGAATTATTCTGGTTAACAGGCTGTTTTTTATGATTGCACCTGGAATAATTTGTCTTTACTGTGGCCCCTGGGCAACCTCCATATGATAAGTATTTATCTCAGAAAGCCTATCATTATCATAAAAGAGCTAGAGTGGGAAAGGGAAATGCTGTACCCATCACTAAGTGACAGTAGAGTTTCAGGATGCATAGAAGATTCATCCAACAGTTCACACAAGATCTGGGGCAGAAATGGAGCATAAATTCACACCTCCCAAGTCCCAGCCAGTAGGTCTGAGGCTGTTGCATGGTGCTAGAAGTCTTTTCCCTTTTACAAGATTGTTCTTGATTTGCTTCTCTCCATTATGAGCACACTTGGAAATTCTTTAATACGAAGTGTAGTTACAGTAATGATCATTTGTCAGTCTTACCCATGCAAAAAAATGTCTTTGAGATACAAGTTTCTAAGCACTTTGTAAACGGACATTCTCAAAACCATGTCCTTCCGCACACCTCTTTCCCAGGACATTAATGGGCAGATAGTGTGCTAGCAATGCTTGGAATACAGAAAAAGTATCTGATGAGCTGTCAGTGTTTTGCATGCTAGTGGGGTGTGGATGTGATATAATTAAATATCCCAAATCCCCAGGGCTTTAGCACCCAAGCATATGAATAAAACATAACTCTGCAAAGCAACGCTTTTGTAGAGAGAATATAAAGATAAATTGTAGTCCCAGGCCAATTACTTCATTCACATTATTTCACTCAATTGTGAAACCTACTGTGTATTCCAGATTAATTGAATATTTGCATCCTTAATTAGAGCAGCTATTAGGGAGATTAAATGGCTATGTTTTTCACAAAACACAACAACATTGTAAACCTGCCTCTCAAACCACCTCTTACTCTTGACCTTGAGGGAAAAGATGAACACAGACTGTTCACATGCTACAGGTGATGTAGAGAGCGTGCAGGAGACAGGGTGATATGGTAAATGAATTGAGGCTATGAAGAGAAGGTGGAAGTGCAAAAATGCAGACAAGCTCAGTGAATAATGGCCTTTTTGTTGTTGTTGTTCAATGTCAGAATAATAACTATTAAAAACAAACAAGCTAGCAAGAAAAATAAAAAACTAGGAGGAGTTAGTTGTACTAGAACTGAAACAGCTATTCTTGGAGGGCTTGGAATGAAGAGAAAGAATAATGACGAAAAAATTGTGTATTGATCTGGAAAGTTTTATTTGATCTGAGCAAGAGGATTTTCAGTATCTCAATTAAAAAAAAAAGCTCTACAATAGAAAAAGCCATGCTTCTTGAAACCAAAATCTCAAAAATAGAGTTTAGAGCCAAAATAAAACATCTTGCATTAGTTCCTGAATTAAGCCCTGTATGTTGATAGAAACCTTTGCACAAATGCCTTCAGACCAGTCCTGCCCTGCACATGATGACCAGGGTCTTCTGTATCAGTTTTTGTGTTGTTTTAAGCCAATCCTGATTACTTCAGAGAACCCAGGGACAGGTCAATGTGCAGCGTTCATCTCAGCAATCACAAGCTGGAGCTGCTTTGTATACTCTGCAGTTGTATTTTCCATGGTTGTGAGTAGGCTCTTGTATATGATGAAAATGCTTTATCTTCTGACCTAGTGATGCCTGGGAAGTTTTTGTAATTTGCATGTATGTCATGCTGAGAAGTTATTTCCCCCACCACACAACTCTGAAGTCCAGAAATAGGGTCAGATGATTTCTTGCAAATGGCATTTATTTTCATTTGATTTTTAAATCAAGCAATATTTTAATTTTGTTTTGGAGAGAAAGCTTTTAAGGCTTAATCTAAGTGCTTCCTCAAGGCACAAAATCCTGAAAGCAATGACAAAGAAAAGCCTTATTTAAAACCTAATTTGCAGGGTCATATGGGTGATGTATATATTTTTATTTTTGGGGCGCATGCTGATGATGGGAAGTCAGGAGGTGGAGATTTGAAGAGCTGCTAGTGGTTTTTGTTTCTTTCCACATTGTAATGAGAATGAAAAAAATAGATGGGAGCATTTCAGAATTGCTCTACTCTTTTTTCTAGACCTGTTTTAATAATCTTTACTAACCGCTATTTCAGATACAAATTTAATTCATGCAAACCACTATGAAGTGATTCTTAGTAAAGTTAGTCTACACTTGTCATCACTTCACTGTGAACACTAGGGCTGAGACCTACTTCAGACTCCTAGATAAACTAAGCCTGAAATAAGATTTCTTTGCTGGAAAATGTTTTCTTTTTCACTGAGCATGTTAGATAATAAATCCATTTTCATTAAACAGCATTAGTTCAGGAAAAAGTGGGAAAACAGGCTAACATGCTGATGATCACAAGCACACGATATCTTGTGGAATGATTTAGTTTATTGTACAGCTGCAAAACAAGGGCAACCCTTCTAGAAGTGCCTGTTTCTGCAGTCTACTGCCATGGGTCGAGTTAGGGAAGCAATGATTTTACTTGTGCTTCTGCATTCACCATGTTATTGGAGGAATAAAGTATAATTTCAGATTTTGTACAGTCTACTGATAAAAGTACAGTTTTGGGGTTAGAACAAAATGTATGAAAACTTACTAGACTGACTTGAGATAAGTATGTACATCCCAGTCACAATTTTCTTCTCTTAAGTACGCAGAGAGCATATTTTGAAGCACTGTTACTGATAATTAGGTAAAGCATCACAAACTTCATTGTTGTGCAGAAGTGTTGGGACTAAATTGTTGTGTCCTGGGTTTGAAATTTTGTCAGTACAAGAAGTGACCAAGTCTTGTTTCCATCAGTTGTGTCTGTTGAGCCAGAAGTGGTAGTTCTGAAATACCAATGAGTTTGAGACTGTTATCATTGTTAGCTTGTGTAATGACAGGACGGAAGTGCATTCCCCCATGTTACCACAAGTTAATGCTGTTTTAATGACTGAAGCTGCTGGCAAGGGTACATTAAGCCAGCTGAGCTAAATATACTCACTTTCTGCTGTTCTCTCTTTCTCTTTCTGCCAGTGAAGCTGGATGACAATCATGCAGATGCCAGCAAATAAAAGTCTTCCTGTTTCTCAACTGGTATCAGCCAGCTTCATTCCAGTGAAGCCAGCAGCACAGTGTAGATTTACATGAGCATAGTGGCTGGCTTGCAGATGTTTTTGGTACGTTAAGCAAATATCTTGGAAACAAGCTGTGCTTCAATGACTCAAAGTTATTTTTAATGAATAATGTCTTTCTCTTTCAACATGGAGTGCGGGGAGGACTGTTTGATTCAAATGGTCTGGCTTTTGCTGGAAAGAGTAGCAGCTTTCTGATTGAGAAAAGCGAAACAAACAAAAAGTCCTCTGTTCTTAAATGTAAGCTTAAAAAGTTCTGATGAAAACAGAACCTTCCTTTTAAAATAGCTTAGGCTAAAAAAATGCTGTTTTCCTTCCCCTCTGCTGTGTAACCCTTACTCTCTACTCAGTGCTGTTGAGTACACATCTCTATTACTGTGTCCAGTTCTGGGCTCCTCAGTACATGGGAAACATAGATATACTGTAGAGAGCCCAACAAAGGACTGTTTAAATGTCTGAGGAACTAGAGCATTTCTCCTGTGCGGGAAGGCTGAGAGAGCTGGTACTCCTGTGTGCCATCACGTGGCATATATGGGAGAACCAGGTGATGTATCCCAGCCAGCATGGGTTTCTGAAGGGCAGGTCCTCATCTCCTTCTATGTCACAGTGCCTTGCTTAAGTGGATGAGGGAAAAGCTGTAGATGTTGTCTACCTAGACTTTTGAAAAGTTTTTGGCTGTGTTTCCCACAGTGTTCTCCTGGAGAATGTGACTGCTCAAGACTTGGGCAAGCATACAAGCTTTATGAAAAACTGTCTAGGTGTCTGGACCCAAATGGTGGCAGTGAATGGAATCAAATATGGTTGGAGCTTGGAACAAACAATAAGATAAGAGGAAATGGCCTCAAGTTGCACCAAGGAAGGTTTAGGTTGGATACCAGGAAAAATTTATTTGTCAAAAGGGTTGTGAAGCATTGCATCAGACTGTCCTGGGAAGCGGTTGAGTCTTCATCCCTGGAGGTATTTAAAAGATGTATAGATGTGGTGCTTTGGATGAAGCCTAGTGGTAGACTTGGCAGTCCAAGGTTAATGGTTGCAGTGGATGATCTTGTAGGTCTTTTCCAACTAAAATGATCCTAAGATTTTAACTAGTTCTGGGTTTAGGCAAGCTAGATTCAGTAGAGGCTGGAGCAGAGTATTATAATCCAATAATAATATATTATTCAAATGTTGAAGAAGAAATGCGAAGCAGAAAAATGAGATACTGAAAAATGACTTTTTTTTCCTTTATAATTGTAGCAGAGCATGAAAAAATAATTTCTTACCTATGTGACATCCAAATGGGAATTAGATTAAATTTGAATGTGCTTGTTAAAATATGTAAAGTAAAAATAACTTTCTGCACTTCTTTGAGAGACAGTTAGGCATCTTTATTTTTCAAAGTAATAGGCACAGCAAAAGAAGCATAACATTTGTTGTAATGAAAATGCCTACTACCTCCTGACCTACTGCTTCAGCTATAATTCAGTGTTGGTGATGGGGATGCAAATAATCACTAGGATAAGTTGAAAGAGCGAAGGAAATGCATCCTGCTGGAGAAGATAAGGAGATCTCTGAAAGCACCCATCTTGCACACTGTGTATTGATTTGTTTCAAAAGCTTCAAAGATCAGTCTGGTATAATCCACAGAGGACTCTAGACAGGTGAAGGTGAAGGAGTCATGTTAATGTCATTCAACAAACCCAGGCTTGATGACTTTTTTTATTTCCTCTCTCTGCCCAAGAATTTGATTTGTTGTCATTTTGGCGTTTAGTTGTACCCTTTAGTAAGGGAAAGTCTGACAAAATATCCTCTAGGGCCTGTTCATCCACCCACAAGATTGTTCAAGTTTTTTTGCAGTTCTTCAGCTCTGGTTTCCCCAAGCTCCCCATGGTAAAGGGACACGAAAGACCCAAGCTTAGTAGTAGGTAGACTTAGTAGTTAGTCGTTAGAGTACTTAGTAGGACTGAAGTGGTACACTCAAAAAGTAGCATCTGAGCATCCATACTGAAGCACACTCTGGGGCCTTTGGAGACTCATTTCCTTCTGTGTTCCGTTTCACCTGAAGCCCCAAAACAAACTGCTAGACCCACTGCCTGCTGGAAACTCACTGTTCTCCATAGATGGGGCTGATGAGAGTACCATTGAGTCTTTAGACTTAGTCATTTAACACTCACGAGGGGAAATGTGATTCCTGGGGTAGCAGTAATGTTGCAGCAAAAATCCAAACACACCTCAAGAAATCATCATGAATCCAGAGCACGCTGTAAGAAAGCTTCGTTGTCTAAAGGGTGCTGGCTATGTGGTGGCTCTTCTCTGAGTTTAATAATCATGTTCCACTATAAGTCCTTAAGTTATTATTAATTATTATTTTACTCTCTATTTTTTGTTTTGTCTTATTTTACTCCTGAAGCTGATATCTATGCCCTGTTCTGAAACTGTAAATGACACCAACAGTAGGAGGGTTTGCAGTCTAGTTGTAGTAGAAAGCATTTTCATTGTAGGCCAGACTACACAAGATGTCATTAATTGTGAAAAACAATAAGGATAAAAGAGGGAGTTGTATTTTACAAGTTTGTCCTTTCACAGTTCAAAATAAAGAAAGACAGTATTGCCCCACTGAGG
The DNA here is from genome assembly GCA_024606505.1 of Aquila spilogaster. NCBI lineage: Eukaryota > Metazoa > Chordata > Aves > Accipitriformes > Accipitridae > Aquila > Aquila spilogaster. The sequence goes on along the minus strand of JANHGO010000001.1, from coordinate 82,386,546 downwards.
CATAAAATGAAGATTCTCTATTAAGTAATACTTTTTTAAATACTTTTTAATAGACTCTGAAAGAACTGACTTGATATTTTTTAAGAGGCTTTGTTACTGTACAAGTTGTAAACTGAAGTTAGTCACTATTTGCACTTCCATTTAAGTTTTAAATACTAAATAACTGTGTATATACAAGGATAATTAATAGAAAGTATATATTGCAAGCTTAAAGGGAAATTTTTACAGTGTTGATTGTAATACGCTGTGTCATCAATTTCTCTATAAATGAAGTAAAGGCAAAGAAGATTAATGTAATCTTCAAGCAAGAAATAAATACTAATGATTTGAAAATCAGTAAGTAGATGCAAGCAGAGAGGGTTCTTTGAAATGCTTGATGACCAGTTTTTCCCGCTCTGAAGGGTACAAAATATTCATTAAGATCTCACTGTTAATTTTAGTGATTGAATTGTAGGTAATGTCATTGCTGCCTGGTGAGTGTTAATGGGTTAAAAAAGAAAAAATTTAGAGGTTTTTGTATGCTCCTAGTTTTTACTAGAGGGGGACCTAGTAGAAGATGCTCTTAATTTTTCCCTCTCAGAACATAGTCATGATGTAGGCTAGCAAGGGCAGAAGAGACATTCTCTTTCTACCTAAAGAGATGAGATTTGAGAGGGAGGTACATGGTCCCTGAACTGCAGAGTACAAGAAGATTTGGCTGCACTGCCATAACCTCTTTATCTTTTCAAAGACAAATAGGAAGTCAGCATGCAACAAAAACACTGATGAACTGTACACACACAAACAAAGAATTATGCTAAGTCCTTCAAATTCTTGGACTGTAACTAATTTTCCCTAGAATTTCATTGGCATGCTGATACTTCGTCCTTTAGCGGTGATGGATTCTGTTTGTTTTTTCATGTCAGTCACTTTCCAATGGAACAAAAAACAAATAAGAAGGCAAGGGAAATACTGGGAAAGCTGGGCAAGGCTACCATGGGTGACAGCTCTTGAAATATGAGACACTTGGGAAAGTTCAACAGGGTGAAAGAAAATGTAAAAAAAAAAAAAAAAAAAAAAAGGCAAAAAAACGGATTTTTAGCCCAGCATGCAGCAGTTTTCTCTGCAAGAGCAATAAGTGGGATATGAAAAATGCTCTTAAGTTCTTCTGTTGTGTTTCTAGGCTGTTTGTCCAGTGGTCAATTGGCTCAATCCCAGACTTAAGACCAGGCTTTTAAGACCAGTCACCTTATTTCTGATGAGCAGTTTGGGAGAAAGTGATCGCTTGTCTCCTTTGCCAGCAAATTGAGAACGCACAGCTGGCTGAATTAGAGGCTCCCTTTGTTCTCTTTCTTCTTTTCTTTCACACAACAAAACACAGCCCTGTTGTCTTTGAAGAAGTACGTCTGAGAGTTTTCTCGTATGTAGACAACGCATCCAAAAAATGTACACAAAAGATGTTTTATGACACATGATCTACTTCTGTTTGACAGAATACTGTTTTACAGGTCTGTCAATCCTACACAAGTAGCTAACTGGAAATTAGCTAGCAGGAGGAAACTAAACGATCTCATTACAGACAGAGGCCCATAAAGGTGAAAAAAGATGATCTGCTGATAGGAGAGCGATACAGTAAAAATAAACAGCAGGGTTGGAATAGCTAGATGTTCCTAGCTTGGTGAAAGCTGGCTTTCTGTGCTATAAAGAGAAACTGAGGTTATGGAGATCAATCTTGGTCCTATTTATCGCAACAGCCGCTGGCTTCATTTGGGCCAGAATTTCATTCTGTTTCTTTCCCTCATGGTAATTTCATTTTAATAATTGATTTTAAAAATGCAGCTCTTATTCTTTCTTAAAAATAAATTGGACTAAGAGGACTCCTTATGCAGGGTGTCTGCCTTCTTCATGGCTAAATGCACTTGTCATTATCTTTTCTTTAGAGGGGAAAGCTTTGTCCTAAATAATAGGCTGTGGTTATGAATTATGGACACTGTTGTCCAGGCTTCTGCTACTGACTTTTGTGATAATATGGGCTCTAAGCTGCCTGTTGTGGAGCATCATCAGTTGCAGCTGTAAATCTTCATCAGATAATTAGGCGGTGCTGAATTTTGTCAGAAGTCCCATTTAATTGGACATATTTGGCATTATTCTGCCTATGAATTTCACATTTAGAGTAAGATGAACTCTCAAAGATAATGGAATTGGATTAGGTCTCAGTGCATCACAAGATGTCCTACGACAAAATACATCAATATTTTCAAGATATCAGCTGCTTTGTCTTTGATGTCCCATCAGCATATTTACTTCTGGGAGGCTTGTGCTGAAGTCTACCACTTCTTTGCTGGGGAAGCATAAACAGAGTATTTGAAGCAAAGCATTTGTCTTGCTGTCAGTCTTGTTGGGCCTTTCATTCTGACTGTGTATGTCCTACCTGAGTGTAGGGCAAGGGTCTATCTTTAGGACATCGGCAAGTTGCGGAGTTCACTGGTGTCTATTTGATGCTGGCTCAGGTAATTAAATCTGGTACAAGTTTCTTTTTCACAACCTTGTGTAATGATTGAATTACCTAAAAGATTAAAGAGAAAAGAATAAGAGGGTAGGGATTAGAAAGACAAGTAGAGAGAAGAAGGGAAAGAATTAAAGTAAGATGAAGAATGAAAGAAGGGGAAGAATGAAGTAGAAAACTGAGATTTGGAGGAGGGAAATTGAGCAGAGCAGATTTCCTTGAGAGCAGGAGCCACTCTTCTCCCAGTTTTTTTCCTATTTTACTGGTGGTTTCAACTTGATATAAAAAGACAAACAAACAAAAAAGGGAGCATTGAATTGCAGTGAAATCATTGTGAAAGCCCAGTTACATGGATATGAAAAGCATAAATCCCTGTGCATTTCCTACCTTTCCAATATTTGTATCAAGTTGGCACATAGCAACATTTAATCTTGAGTAGAAGTATCAGTTGCTTGCATTCTGTGTTCCAAAGTCTGTGGACCTTTCTTTCTGCTCTAGTTAATTTCTTTAGACTGATTCTTCTTTAGAAGTTAATTTCTGTGATACTCTTTGAAATATGAATAGATTATCATTCCAATTTTGAAAACAGTAGCAATTCTGCATTAACCAAATTCTGAATTCTCGATCTCAAATGCAGTAGAGGAGGTTGCCCTTTCTCAATACTTGTTCTCTACACATCCAAATATAAGATGTTTTCATGGCCCAGATTATTAGTCTTTTTTCATAACTCTTTTTCTCTGGTAGATAGATCTTGTCATCCTTCACAGTATAATCCACTGCTCTCCAAATATGGCTTTGTCTCAAATATCTAAAACTTAGTATTCAAGCCAGAGTTTTACAAACACTATGTTAATGTTTTACATAAACGTAGATTTTTGTATCTATATAGCTAATCAGTAATTGCTCTTCAAAAACAGGGTGCTTGGTTTCCTTAGTTTTTTTTCTAGATTTCTAGCTAAATGAGTAAGCTGATGTTCTCAGTGCCTTGATGTGTAATTTTTTTTAAATTCTGTCAACCTGTGTGTCAAATTTTGGCATAGATGATATTTAATTCATGGACCTGAGATAAGTTCACTCACGTGTTTTCACCTCACCTTTTCTCTTCATAGTTTGTGTGAGACTTGAGGAACAATTGCTTTTCAAAACATAGAGGAAGATGAACGTTTTATAAAATACTAACCTTATAAAATACTAACCTTACATGCATGTAAGCATCTGTTGGAATTTTTCCAATTTTATTAATGGTTGAGAAGATGTACAATTGTCTTGGTGTTTGGTAGCCCTTAGCAAATCTGATGTTAAATAGCCTTCAGTTTTTAGCGAAGAGAATGATAGCGCACTTCATAAAATCTATGTTTTTTCCCTTTTCATGGAAACTGCACAGGAGGCCATGTCTTTAGCTAAGTTTCATAATTTTGAAATGCCTTTTCTTTTGCAAATTCTCTGTTACCTCAACTGTTCCTAAAGTCCTGCATTAAGGTTGAAAAGCCAATATATTTAACTTTATTTGGGAAAGTTTTTCTTTGTATTAAATTATGAATAATTTATAATTTTAATTTATTATTTAATAACATTAATTAACATTAATAATTATTTATTATTTATTATTTTAATTTATAATTATAAATTAAAATGAAATGTTTTTACCTATTTTAACTTTTTTTTCAACTTTTGTTTCAAAAATAATTTTCACAGAACACTTTAGTTTTGATGAAATGTCATTTTTGATAGAAAATACACCACAGGAAAAAACATCTGACTACATGTGAGTAATGGAATAAAGAAATATAATTTTTGCTGTTGTCTATCTCAAGACCTGAACAGTTAAAGGTCAAAAGAACTAGTAACTGACAATGAAGTCAAAGAAGGGAAGTGTGAGAAAGTGAAATTATGTATCTCAGCAAACACATGAATGTAGAGAGTTGCAGGCAGGCTTGATTACAGGAGGTGGAAAGCAGTAGTAAGCTTTAAGGGGGGGAATAGAAGGCCCCTTGATATCCTTTTATCTCGTGCTGTTACAGTAAATCTATCTGACATACCTTGTGCTTTTAAAGGAGACCCTCCTACGGTAATTTGGTGTCAAGCATCTGTCTTGGTTTCTTGTCGTACAAGGAACGTGGAAGCAAACTGTAATGCAGTATACTACACAAATGCAGATCATGATCAAGCTGTTGTAGCTATAGTGCTACTGATTTCAATGCACAGGTCCTGGAATTCTGCTGTGCCAAGACCTTGCTGCACTGCCACACCAGTGCCTCTCATGAATAGAATTTGAAAATGATTTATTCCTATAAGAAGCATGTTTTATGTTTAGACATGGTGGGACCTTGTTAGCATGAGATTACTGTACTTCCCTGGTTGTTAAAATAGATCTGTTTCGTTTTGCAAGCAGAACCAAGAAAGTTCATGAAAATCATTTGGAAGTCGCTATTCACCATGATTCTTTCAGACAGATTGACCTTTCAAGCCTTGCTAGTGTAGCTCTCCCTGTTTGAGACCCTTCTCAATCTGGCTGCAACGTTTTAGACAGATCATAAAGGGAATAATTGGACTGATTTTTGGCAAGAAAACAGTTGAGCAAACTGCAGTTAATTTGCAAGTGAAGCTTAATTCTGAATATGATTTCTTTTTTTGTCATTACTAAACATAGAACCTATGAAATGATTCAGTCTGGGGGAAGGTAGGAAGATCTGGCTTGGGATCTAAGCTCTGCAGTGAAAAGGTAAATAAACTTTTGCAAATCATTATATCACACACCATCTCAAATTACCCATCTGTGATGTAGGGTATGCTTGCAGCACTGCCTTCTGCTTGCACACCTCTGGAGGAACTGTTTGCCTCTTCAACTGAAAGCACATCTATTTCTATATATTTTTATTAGAGGTGACAGCTTGTCACTCCAGTGCATCCTTCTGTTACGGCACATTACAGGGCGCAACAAGGTAGCATGATTAAATGAAATGTCAGCCCCTCATCACAATATTTAGAGATAAATGTGCCTGTGTCCAGCAGGGGAAAAACATAGTTACCTTACAGAGCTATTTTGCTAGGTAAAGTGAAGATGCATATTGTCATGAATCATTCATTTGCCAAGCATAGCTAGTTTTATTGTGTTAGGAGGCTCATTTATGTCTCTTATAGTTTCAGTATCACAAAACAAACATGGAACAAATGTGAGACTATTTGATAATTGATCATTAGTTTGTAATTTGCAAAAAGAATAGTCATACTCCAGGGCCGTATTTCAAAGTTCCATAAAGAGGGTATGAATTTAGCCAGGTAGCAAGATGGGATTCCAGTGTTCACAGTGTTTTTATTAGGGAGCTGTGTGAAGCTGAAGTGACATTTTCATTCATAAATTATCATATTGATGTTGCTGGGTAAGTTTCAGTCATGGGAACGTAACTCTTAGTGAATCTATTGGTTAGCTGAGAATATTTGATATTTCTGTATTAGTTTTAATCTGTCTGGAAGTTTTTGTGAGAAACAGTTGATAGTCTCTTGCTGTCAGAGTGGCAGTAACTCCTTTATTTACGAAGAGCAGATAAAATACAAATCTACATAGCCTTGTTTTAAAGTTGACTGGGGGGGTTGACCTAGACATTAAAGTGTCAGAGTGTGTGCAAAAGATCTAAAGCCCAGTCCTGAAAGTACCACATACATTCTTTTCAGAGTTGGGAGGAGAGGTAGTGATTTATTACCTGGCTTGGGTGCCTCATTTCATAGTCTTCTGCTGGGGAGACTTTTAAAAAGAGAAGCCTGCTGAACCACAAACAACATCTGTGAGGGACGCAACTGGACCTAGAGAGATACGAGCAGTCATGAAAACGTATGTGTGAAAAACTGAGATATATGCAGCAGGCAATTTCGTAAGATAGCCAGCCTTTAAACATTGAAGCTATGCACTGCATAGGTACTTCAAAAAGTGTAGACACACTTAAACAAGTAAACAAAGTTTTTAGATGTTGAAATCAAGTCTTGCATGTTGTCTCTAGGCTTTTTGTTAAGCCACATAAATACTAGATGAGCACCTTTAGAGATCTAAGTCATTCAGTTGTCAGAAGGATGATGACTGTCCGATGTCTGACTCAGTCTATCTTCAAACTTGCCTTGAGTGTCCCAGGTAAACTGGAAACTATTCAGTAGCCTCAAATAACTAGAAAGAAGTTTTATCTAGACTAACAATAAGTGTAATCTTATTCAATATGCTTCATTAAATCTAACTGAATAATACTAAGGACTGCTCCTTTTTGATTTTTCAGTATGTAGTGTGTGCAGATGTATATTCAGGAAGTATAACATCATTGTGGAATCTACAGACAAAATCCCTAGAGCTAATGGTGCTCTGGAGGATGTGTATTTTGATGCTTTTATTAACTGCAAAATTGTGGGAGATAGTGTAGGTTTTCAAGATGCACACTTCAATGGAATATGTTGGCTTTGATAATCATTTACCTGTTTATTAGTTATGAATAAATGTCATGTTTTTGTCTGGGATAATTTTCCTTGCAGGGTCTTGTATGATACTGTCTTGGATTCCTGATGAAAATAGTGGTGATAACACATGGATTTTGTAGTTGTTGCTGAGTAGTGCTTCACAGAGCCAATGACATTTCAGATTCTCATGCTATCCCACCAGCGAGTACTTGTGGGGGGAGAGATGCTAAAAGCTGGAAGTGAACAGAACCAGGACAGCTGACCTAGACTGGCCAAAGGGATATCCCGTACCATATGGCACCCTGCTGAGCAATAAAAACAGGGGTAAAGAAGGAGGAGAGGGGAGATGGGAAGATGAATGCATCACTCCCAACAAGAAGCTGCTGCATGTGATGTCTGTGTTGCTTTCCTGGAAGGGGCTGAACATTGCCTGCTGGTGTAAAGCAGCAAATAAATCCTTTGTTTTGCTTTGCTTACATGTACAGCTTTTGCTTTACCAAGTAAAGTGTCTTTACATCAATTCATTATTTCTTGTGCTTTCACTTTTCTGATACTCTCCCCGTCTCACCTGGAGAGAATGAATGAGCAACTGGGTGGTGCTGAGCCACCTGCTGGTGTTAAACCACAGCAATAGAGCAAGTTGTAACTCCTTGTGTTGTTAGAAGTTGTCTGAAATTTAGGAAAACAAGATATCAACACAGTATACAGATGTTTTTAATCTCAGATATAAAAAGTAGTTGTGTTTAGATTTTTCTTCCTTGCAAGTGAGCAAATGCAGCACTGTTTTCTCTAAGGTTTTCCGGATAAATTTGAAAGCTTGCAAAAAAATCAATGTTTTAAACAATCTAATTCAGCACAGTTGCAATGTGGTTGGCTTTCATCCGATTGTTTCCTATGAGGCGGAGTCCAGGCTGGTGTTATACTTCAGGCTGCTCTCCCCTGAATTATAGGATTAGATTTTTAGAGGAGTAAAACACCACTCAGTGGAGTTGCGTCAGCTGATACAAACTTATTTCTATCACTCTGAAGACATTATCAAGTTGTTTTTATAGTTAAGCACCTTTTCTTCTCTTTTCTCCTTTGTCTCTACAATGTCAACTGTGCTTAGTTTTTATTTTTCAGGGAAGAGCAGCAAAGTAGCATGTTACATCTTACCCTTAAGCTGAGGGTGCCTGGATTTCCGAGTTGATCACCATTTGCAGAGATCAGAAAGTAGCAGAAAATGAGAAACTGAGTGATACTGTAGGAAATTTTGATTATAAGCCAAGTTCTGCTGTTATGAAATGTCAAAATAATTTGCTTTTTTTTTGTTCTTTTTTTGTGGAATCTCAGTTATGGTATTCAGAAGACATAGTGGGAATGAATTCACACTGTCTGTGAATTCATGTGTGCACTGTTGCCAATACTGAAATGCATCTGTGGCTGTTCTGTAGCTTCTAACTATTTTTTTCTAATGATATCGTAGAGGACAACCTCATCTTCAAGTGAATGAGCATCAAAGTGGAGCTCAACTGTCCAGTTATCTTTGCTATCTGTAACACATTCTTCATAGCTAGATATCAAAGAGCTACTCAAGTTAAGCATAGAGTCAAAGCACAGGGGCTGGAAATGGCCTCACAGTGTCACCTAGACCATCCAGCTAGTCATCTTTGTACTTGTCATGCAATCCCAAGAAACCTGGATGTTTCATTTCTGATATGCAGTTACTGCACTTTCTTTTCTTTAAGTTGAATGGTAGAGAGAAATAAGTAAGGTCTCCTTGTTGCATTTTCTTTTCTTTCTAATTTCAGGAAATAATGGCATGATAACTGCTTCTAACTTTAAAATAAAAAGATTTTACATTTCAAACTATTTTCCTTAGAATGTCTCTGATAAACATGTGTATGTCTTCCAGTATCTTAAACAAATGTATTTATGTGTGGATTCTGTCCTGAACTGAATGGAGTGTTTTGAAATAGGTTGATAAGCTGATCTGGAGTTACAGTTTTACTGACTTGTGATCATGGTTCAAGCTTTTCTCTGTCACCTTTAGGGGTAACAATTCTTGAACTTCTGCGTTTTGATGAAAGTTGAGAATCTTATGTGGCATCTTCTTGATAGTTACAGTGCCTATGAAATAGCATCATGACAAAACATGAACAAAGAAACTTCCTATGTAAGACAGAAAAAAGTGACTCACTGGTTCTTTTCCTCTTACAGATACACATTGTTCATCTTTCCATCATCTTCTCTTGGGGAGGAAGCATATATGCGACAACATTTTATTTTCTGCTACTTCTGCAGTATTCTTCTAACTGAGAAGCAGGAGATGTCATTTACTAGCAGGTACGTTTGCTCACAGATGTTTAATTAAAATCTAAAGTGAAGTCTTTCTGATGATCATGTTCCGTAGATGTATAAGAGTGAAATTATACTGACATAATTACAGTATTGGTAAATATCAAATATTAAGGTTGCTATGCTTAGAAATTCTCCAAAGAGAGTTTGCTTTGAAGTTGAGTTTGTTAAATTTACACTTGTGTCATGCTGATTGCATGGCAATCAGCCAGACATTAAAGAATTGCATATGAAACAAGTAGCAGAAGTGAGTAACCAAGTAAATAACTGATTATTTGCAAAAGCTGGTTGGGCATCCCAAATCCAAAACTATTCAGATAGGCTTGCATCTGTTAGGGTGAGAAAATTCATTAAGTCTTTCAGCAATTAATAGAGAAAAAAAATGAAATTTATGCAAAATTGTATTTATTGCTATTTTTTGTATGTTTATTTTTTTCTCTGCCCATGGAATTGTGATAGAGTCTATGAACTGAGCTGCTCTGGAATCAGAATAGAAATGTAGCAAATACATTTATATTTGCCTTCATTCTGCTCCCATGTTCCTTTCAGAAAAATGTTTCTCTGCCAAAATTTTCGAAGTAGCATTAGGAAGTTAGCTTGCAATTCTGAGTCCTTGTAGGACCCAGAGTATATAGACATTAAATTCTCAGTGTTTGGAGGCTTATGCCAGTTCTGTAATTTTCCATTAAAAAGAAACAGAAATTGTTTCAGAAGGTGCATGTCATCCTGAGTGCCACTGCTCAGCTCATAAATATGGACCTTTTTTTTAATTTAATGTGTCAGAAAATGACTCATTTTGTTCATAATTACATTAATACATTTACAGCAGCACTTTATAAAGGAGGCCCAGCTACTGTAAGACTAATAATCTCAGACTGTCTACTCTTTTGAAAAACAAGTGTACTTTCTTCTCATGATTGGTAGAAGCATGCCTGGATTAGAAAAAGGAGTTGTGCTTTAAATTGTGTTTGCATAGTGTCTTCAATAACAGGTATTCTTAGAAAGTATGAGCTTTCCCTACCCAAATTAATTAGATTAGCTTAAAACAATCCTACTGAAGTATTAAAGTATGTTCACTGTTTTAGGGATTTTTTTTTAATCTGTTCTTGGGTTGATAGGTGTTTTTTTTAATGATCTGCAATCATGGTTCAAGCATTTCTCTGTCACCCTTAAGGGTAACATATTTGAACTTCTGCGTTTTGATGGACGTTGAGAATCTTATGCAGCATCTTCTTGATAGTTACAATGCATGTAAAATAAGCGTCATGACAGTAATAGTGATGTCACGAGGTGATAAAACAGTAGTGAAGTTACTTCAGTAGATGAAGTTTGAAGTGAACATTGCATGTATTATAGGCAGGGAAGGCTGATTGCATTCATGTAGCTTGTCCTTCAGTATTGCTTATTATGCTGTGTACTGTACATCAAAACATGTAAGGAGTAATACACTGAAGTTCAGGAAGTTGTGGGCAAGTTCTTCTCTAAACATTTTTGTTTTAAATCCAGAGAGCAACTATTCACTTTAGTGGAGATGTTCTGGCTTTCTTCAACGCACTGGAGAGCGTAATTAACCTTTTGCTGTTTTGTCTGACCACAGTAATCTCTTGCTCTACATCATCGCAACTATTAGACTCTCAGAACATTTTCTACTGGGATTTCAAAAAGCAAATCTCATTGTACTTGTCAAGCAGCTATAAATCTTCTCAGCTGTTAGTTCTTGCTTCTGAAGTATTACTGTTCTGTTGTGAACACCATATCCTCCACAGTTCTTGCAGTGTAAGTGTATGTGTGGGTTCTTTCTATGCTGCTGCTTACTTGCAGCTCAGAGAAATTATAATCCTTCCACTCTGCCACAGAGAAGCCAAATCAGTAAGCATGGGTTTCAGTAATAGAAGTGGGAGACATGGGAAGTAGAAAATGCGTTCAGCTTGACCTTTGTGTTCCTTGCTGCCACATAAAGCGCTTTGGTTATCTCCTTCATAGTTCTGTTGGAGAAATGGCTCATTAATTCCAGAAAGACACATGGGTTTAGGGTGCCAGACTTACTTGTGACCCTGCTTTTCTCATTTGGAAAGGTGCAACTGGTTGGATGCTCTTTGAGAATGACTGGGGACAGTTAGGTGTTTTAGCTGGTGCCCATGGCTAAGGTAGAATGCTTACAGTAAAGAGTGGGAAACTGTGATCTTAGAAGAAAACATTGTTGTCAGTAGAAGTGTATTTGCTGTAACAGTGTATAGTGTTTTTAAAGTTACTGCATCTTCTTCCAGCAGGTGCAATGAGAAGAATAAACTTTGTAACCTTGAGAGTATCTGTCTTTTAAAGTCTCTTTCACATAGTTTAAGAGAGTCGCAAAACCATAGCTTGATGATTTTCCTATTTTCAGTAAAAAGCTATTTTCACTTTGATGTTGCTGTTGTTTATTTTCCTCTCCTTTGTTTTTCAGCACGAGCAAAACTGTTTATTTTTCCAAGCACTGCATGGAGAATAATCTTTTACAAAGTTTATACCCTTTACCTGAATCTGCCTGAGACAAGCCTGTCGTTATGCAGGGTGTGAACTTGTGTGTGATTTCTTCTGATCTAGGCAGCCTAGACGATTTGTTATGGTACTGTCTAATCTTGACCTTGAATTATATGCCCCAAAATGTTTTTTTTTTTGTAAAAAAGAAGCTTGTTTTGTAAACCAAAATGCTCTAGAAAGAGCGATTGTGTACTGAGATGATAATATTTCCGTAATGTATTTAAATAGGGAAATCTTTCAATTTAATTGCTAATACAAATGTTCATATATCAGTCTGACATTTTCACACTTGTTTACAGAGCAGTACTTGTTAAGGAGGCAGAGAAAAGCATTGCTATGCAAATCACATGTGACTTTTAAACAATCTGGAACAATTTATTCATTGACAACATCTGGGAAAACTAATGTGATGTTCTGTAGCCAAAAAATCTGACAATGTGATCCATGTATTGATGCTGGTTGGATGCAGCCTGCTTGTTTCCCCTTACGTATTAGATGGAGGAAGGTATAATTTCATTTTAGAGAGGAAAGAGTTAGGCAGAGATGGTTCTTTACGGAAGGAGAGAGAAGACGAGATAATAGTGTATTTTCCTATGCAATACCTTTGCTCTCCAGTTAGACCCACACTAAAAGCTGGTAGTCAGAAACTGTGGCATGATAACTGTCATTTTCAATACAGTATGTAAAAGGAGATCTATATAGAGATCTGTACATAAACAAAAGGACAGCCCCAGCTTCCAGAGTGCAGAAATACATAAACTACTAAGTTAGGGATTAAACACTGGATTTCTAGCTTCCTTTGGTGTTGCTCATATATGCTGTTGTTTGTTTATCTTAAAATAACACCCAGAAATCTTGGCTGATGTTAGAACCTCTCAGTGCTATGTAGAGCCTAAATTTTAAGGCAGGCAAAAACTACATCCAGGAGAAAAACCAGGCCGGCATCTCTATGGCCATGTTCTTCTGCTGCTACTGACACTAACTGTGAAACAAGCCATTAACACTTTGCGAGACCAAAGGGTATGCACTGTTCTCCCTGGAGAACTTTGAAACCAATTTGTTGAGTGTCTGTCAGGCCTTTTAACTTTAAGGGTGCACTCGACTCTTTTTTTTTTTTTTTCTGGTAGATGAAGAGGGGTTGTAAATATACTCTGCTTAAGGGTTGTGAGTTAGAGAATTCCATTGTCCTTGTTGTCACAACATGTTTGTGTTCTTAATTTGCTTAATGTGCCTGGAAAGTTGTGGTAGGTACTCTGCAAGCTGAGGTGGTCAAATGCTTAATTTTTGCTTTAAATTAATCACCTTGAAGAGTATGACAATCTTATCTTTCCCTCTTCCCTTCCTGCAGCTTTTCTCTCAACATGTAGCACCATTCTTGGTCTAGTGAACTGACTTTCTTGAAAAAACAAATGCTACATGGCTTGAAACAAAGAATAAGAATCTGCAACAGTCAGGTTTTGTCACTCAACAATTAAAAGTCACTCTGAAGTTAGGTGAATCAACTGATCTATTGCTCAAATGCTGGCAGAGTATCATTAGGTGTGTTCCTGTTAAAGAGAGATGAGTTTCAGCTGAGTTTCTGTACTAAAAATCCTAAGGCTCCTTTTCTCTCTTGATTTGAATTCATCCACAGCACAGATTGTAGTTTACATTGACAGAAGCTGTAATTAAGAGCAGGCACGGTGGTTTATCTTCTTTTCTGGGAATTTTCAAGGTTTGCTTTCCAGTGCAATAAGGATGGTAACCTGCGGAGATAGAAAAGAGAGGAAACTCATTAAAAAAATTTCAGCTTTCCTAAGACTGTTCTGACTTCTATGTTTGAAACTTTTTTCTTTTTGCCTGTTTTTTTTGTTGATAATTTGTATCTTTGTGCTCTTTGAAAAACATTTCCCAAGACTGCTTGTTTTCATGGAGGCCAGTAGTTTTTCTACTCTATCAGAGGAATGGTTTTCTAACCAGAGATAGATCTAAAGTTAAATTCCAGACCCAGACACTTCCTTAGTACTGTGGGTATTTATTATTTGAATATTCCTGTAAATGGACTTTTTGTTCTTCAGTGTATTGAATACACTTACCTCCAAATGTATTTTGAGTGAAAGAACGTAAATATACCAGCTGGTTGAAATCTATTCTTCAGAGAATTACCTTTGGATGTTAAATGACTCAATATAATTTGTCAGCATGATGCTCGTTCTGTAGCAGTCCTGTTCCTTGTGAAGTTGCAGAGTGTTGGATTTGCAAAGAAGGGCAATTTTGTTGTTTTCTTGGCTGAGGGATACAGGAATTCAAATTTCAATGGTACTAGATGGGCAATAATCAAAATTGTGTTTTCATGTTAAAAGAACTGTGTTCTGTAGCTGTTGGAAACAGCAAAAAGACAGTCTTTCATTATCCATTTCTACAGATAAATCCATCGTATATATATTCACTAGAGTTTGTTTATATTGATTTTTCATTTTATAAATCACTTCACTATTGCAGCACCTTGACAAGTATACATATTAAAGCACAATCTATTAATATATACTTGCTGCTAAATCTACTTGCTTCCTAAAAGCCACGAAGATTTTCCTTACTGTCAAATGATATAATAGCATGAATGAAAAGATTGAAAAAGGTGATCTTTGCAATGGGGATGCATCTGATTTATAGACCTTAAATAGGATATGATTATAATAGTAGTAATATTCTTCCATATAAGCTATGATAAATGAGCAGTTTGGACAGTAGGGACCAGTTTTCTGAAATGGGAGAAGTCCTTCAGTGTCTAGCCAAAAAGCAGTTAACAGAACTTGAAAAAGTTTCCTTAAGATGTCAGTGAAGGAGGAGAGCTGTCTAGGGAGTGTAGTGTTGTAGGCACCCATGGGCAGAGAGTAGGGAAAGATCTTATTCCCCAAGAGTTTGTTAGATGCAATCTGTGTCAAAATCAAAAAAGATTTCTCCCTGGAACTTGTACTTCTTGTACTTCTTTGTACACATCTTTGCTGTTTCGGAGAGAAACTCATGACAACTTTTAAAGGTGTGTAATATTTTAAGGGTGGGGTTTGAATTTGTTTTGGTGTGTCATTGGGATTTTTTGTTTGTTGGCTTTGCATTGGCATGTGCAAAAATCGTAGCTGGAGGATCTCTCTTCTTGAGGCTGGGGGGCCACATCTACCTTCTCTTATTTAGGGGCAGCAAGGGGCCCATTTTGCTTACTCCTTGGTACAAGAACTTAGTCAGCTGAGCCTAAGGATGGCTGTAGAGCCTTCCAAAAGCTTCTTAGGACAGATGATCAATCTTTCCCTCAGTCATTGCACATGTATTTCAACATTACTTGTGGGGATTTATGTCTGTGTTAATACTTCTACAGAGAAATAAGCATTCTACTCTCTGTGGTTAGAATAACATGTATGTTCTAAAGGGTTTTAGGAGTTTATCTTTCTTGAGTATTTAAGTTAATCAGTACTTTGTAACTAGTAATCTCTACAAACCTGTATAGTTTTATGTTCTTAACTTATTCAGTATTTTCTTTGTTTTGGTTTATTTTATATACATGAATGGAAATGGAGGTTTAGTGGAATTGTATAAATAGCATTACGGCTGAGAAAATCATAAGCCAATGAGAAATGATGATGACTGTGCTCAGAGTTTGTTAGGGACCTTCTTGAATGTCTGACTGTCAACACAGTCTGCTGCTGTCTGTCTCACTGGAATAAGGACTTCTCAAGCCCATTGCTAGAAAGGGCTAAAGCAGCTGAGCAGGGCATAGCCTAAACTTGAGGCAGAGTTGGGACTGTCTTCCGAAGTTAGCTGAGATTAACTCTGCCCAAAGCTTAGCTGGCTGAAATGCTATACATCTTAGGTTTCCTCTGTAGTTGATGAATTAGTATAAGTTTCTTCCAGACTGCAATTCCTGCTGAATGTGTCAAGAAGCGTGCTTTTCTAGTGAGTGCAGGAAAGTTCAGTGACAGGAGCCACTAATAGGAAATTGTTCCTGCAAAGTGGGAGTCTCTGTTTGAAACGTATGTTCAGAAGTAATGATTTTTATTTAAAAAGTCCTTTTTCATCCATAAAAACACTTTACAAAAATGTATGAATGTTATTTGCTGTTTTTCTTACAGTCTATGTGTAAACAGAGACTGGAACCAATTGGTACAAAAACTGAGTTATAGACAATAAGATTTATCTATCAATTTGGAGATCAAACTCTTAATGAACAGTTAATAAACAGTTCTGTCACAAATGTTTAGCATCACCTTTGATAGAATGTTTGGAGCCATGCTCCCTGGAAAGTGTACTTTCTCACTAGGCACTTAAATGAAGTGAGCTGGGGTTCATGTTTGTTCTCTGCATCCAGTAAGCATTTGTTTAGAAATCTGCTCATGTTATTCTGTCTCCTAAGAAGTAATAAAAGTGCTTCCTGACCTTACTGCTTTTCAACTCTTCTGCTATTGTCCTGCTGGAGGAAAGCAAAATCTCTTTAGGTGGGGACAGTGAATTTGCAGGCTCTTGTTCCTTCATGAGAAACAGGATGTCCTAGATTCAATTGTCTACCTAAATGTAAAATATATCTGCTTTTGGTTCTCTTATTCAATAAATAACTTTTCTTTTTTAAGTGCTCAGTTTACAGGAGTTTTACTGTGAGTGTTGTCAGTACTTGTTATCCTTCCTAGATGTTACAGATGCTTCGGATTTTGTCACAAATGTTGTCCCAGTGTTTTTTTTCATAGTGAGAAAGAGATCTCACAGTCTGGCTAAGTCACTGTTGCCTGTATAATCTGTAGTTACCTGTTTGATCACTAGAGGTTGTTGTGTACATGCAGGCTCACAAGCTGTCTGATCTGCAGAGATGCCGTGGCCAGCTCCGGAGGAGGGGTGAGGAATCGAGGATCTGGGGGACAAACAAGAAGAAAAAGATTTTGTTCACATAGGCTGGGGAGGCTTAGCTTCTAGGTGAATGGTCAATAGTATACTTTGAATTTTATGTTCCTATTCGCTAAGACTGAAAATGTGGACACCCTGCATCTTCTGTAGACACATGACAATCGCAGAGCATAAAGGGAGAAATAAAACACTCAAAAAGGATATCTTGTGCTCTAAAAGTCATGAGATTTTTTTTAGTAACTTTGTGGGTTTGGAGAACACTTATTGTGAACCTTGAAATGTAGTTTCTTCTCACGAGACTGAAAGCATCCAAAAGTCAAAATTTCTGGTGTTTATTGTCTTTGGTCTCCTGTGAACTCTCCTGGCTCAAGAACAGAGGAATGCAGAATGGAATAGTGTCATTACTCACAAAAATGAAAATTACCAACATATTGAATTGTAAATGTCATGGTTTGTATTTTTGTCTTTTTCTTTTTGAAGTATTAGACTGCACTGTCTTCTCTTCCTCTACCTTTTACTACTCCTAGGCAGAATTTGGATCTATTAAGTATCATTCTGTAATGGAAATCTGAAGGTCAGAAGTAAACAGGGGAGAGGCTTTTATCCATTAATGCAGAACTAAGACAGGTTTTGCTGTTATGAATCAGCAAAGATGTGTGACTTTTTTTTTTGTACTTTGCTCACATCTACCACAGGTACTGATGCTATCCTGCCTATGGGATTGGTTAGACAGAAAGAAATGGGCTAAGGCATCCCTGATGTTGTTTTAGCTCTTTTCCTGTAAACTGAGCAGGAAATTACACCTTTTTTCTTCAAAAAAATAGTATTTTTTTTTGGCAGTTTTGCTATACTGCTACTTGCATGTAGGATACTAAACACCTGAGACAAATCTGACTAGTGTTGATGTGGACTGCTTTTGTATATTCTATGGCCCATGACTCAAATTTTCTGTGAGTCTGTAGTCATCTCATGCTTGGGCTGGTTTAAATCTGACTATGCCAAAATGAAGGGAAATACATATTTCCCTTCTCAGCGGTGCATGGTGATAGGACAAGGGGGAACAGCCACAAACTGTTGCATAGGAAGTTCTGCACAAATGTGCATAAGAACTTCATGGTAAGAGTGACGGAGCACTGGAACAGGCTGCCCAGAGAGGTTGTGGAGTCTCCTTCTCTGGAGACATTCAAGACCTGCCTGGACGCCTACCTGTGCAACCTGG
>JANHGO010000001.1:82347914-82368582 GCA_024606505.1 Aquila spilogaster | reverse complement strand
ATTTAGTGGGCATGGTTGATGGTTGGACTTGATGATCTTGAAGGTCTTTTCCAACCTAAATGATTCTATGATTCTATGCATAGGTATTCCAAAAAGCCCAGATCCTACTTAGACGAATAAAGTTTTCAGATGTGTAAAGGTCTTGCATTCTGTGCCAAACCTTTTCGGTCAGCTACCTAAATGCTATCTGAGCACCTTTAGAAATCTGTTTAACTATTTAGGCACCTGTAAGTGTAATGACTGTCCAGTGTATGACTCTGTCAACAGACTTGCTCCCAGTGTCACCAGTAAACTGGAAACTCTACAGCAGCCTCAAATATCTAAAAAGGAGAAGCTTCTAGTAGACTAATGATAAGAGCAATCTCATTCAATATCTTCTGTTAGGTTAATTTAATATTAATCTTTTAAGGACTGCAGCCTTTTGATTTTCAATGTGTAGTACGGTACTAACATTTATATTTAGGAACTATAACATCACCATGGAATTTATAGAGAAAATCCCTTGACTTTATGATACTCAGGAGGGGGTGTATTTTGAAATATTTGTTATCTGCAAAGTTGTGGGAGGTGATTTGGGTTTACAAGATACACACTTTAACTGAATATTTTTGCTTCTTAATTATTTACCTGTTTATTGGTGATGAACGGGGCAGGTGATACCTTCCAGTGTTTTTCAACTTGTTTGAAATTTATGAAAACAAGATATCAACACAATATTCAGATGTTTTCCATCTCAGATATAAAGGGTAGATATGTTTAAATTTTTTTTCTTGATAAGCTTGTAAATGAGCAAGTGCAGCACTGCTGTTTTCTTTAAGCTTTCCCTCAGAAATCTGAACTTTTGAGGAAAAAAATCAATGTTTTGCACAAGTTACTGCGGCACAGTTGCAATGTGGCTGGCTTTCAGTGAATTGTTTCCAGTAAGGTGCAGGCCAGACTGACATTATACTGCAGGCTGCTTTCCTCTGGATCATAGGAGTTGTTTTTTTATGGGTGTAAATCACCATTCAGTGGAGTTTTGCTAGCTTCATCCCTGTGAAGACCTTTTCAAGTTCCTTTTATAATTAAATGCCTTTATTTTTCTTTCCCATACTCTGTCTCTACAATGCCAACTATGTTTAGTTTTCACTTTCCAGGAGACATCAGCAAAGCAGTGCATGCTGCATCTTCCCCTTAAATGGAGCCTTGATTTTTTTTCAAGGTTCTGAGTTACATAGCCTTTGAAGATACCAGATTGTATAAGAGGAGAAACTCAGTGGTACTGTAGCAAACTTCGATTATATGCCAGGCTCTGCCCTTTTGAAACACCAAAATAAGATGCTTTTCAGAGTGTGCACCATCACCTATACAGAATTTAATCTGTGGCTGCTGTTCAGCTTCAATACCTTTCTTTCTAATGGTATAACAGAGGAGAACTTAATCTTTAAGCAAATGAACACAAAAGTGGAGCAAAACTCCCTAGTTATCCCTCCTTGTTAATGGTATCACATTCTTCAGAGCTTGACATTAAAGGTGTTCTCAAGTTATGCATAGCGTCAAAGCAAAGGGGCTGGAAGTGGCCTCACAGAGCCACATAGTCATTTCTGTACTTGCTCATGCTATCTTGAGAAACATGGATGTTTCCTCTCTAATATGCACTTTCTTTTCTTTGGAGTGAATGGTTGAAAAGGCCTTTTCTGCAGTCATTCATCTTGTCATCCCTTTGTCAAAGGGAAATAATTATTATTAATTGAATAGTCAAAACCTGTTTAAAAAGGATTAGACAAATGTCATCTAAAAGTAAGGTTATTCAGAAAAAATAAAGCTACAGAATTGTAAAATTCCAGCATTTTAGAGAGTGCCTGAAATCCTAGCATTTATCAGCTTTTTAACTTCACAATTTAGATGCTTTTAAAATATGTAGATGATAGATAGATAGATGGATAGATTGTTGCATTGCCTCCTCCCCTTTTAATTTTAGGTAAAAATAGCATGATAACTCCTTCTAACCTTAAGATAAAAAGGTTCTATATTTCAAACTATTTTCCATAGGAAGTCTCAGATCATCACATATATACTCCCAGGCATCTTATACAAGTGTATTTATGTATAGGTTCTGTCCTGAACTGGACTGAGTGCTTTGAAGATTATAAACTTGGGAAGCTGATCTGGAGCACAACTGCATGGGGTTCTATATAGAAAGTGTTATGAAACAAAACAACTTCATACATAAGACAGAAAAAAGTGACTCACCTGATTCTCTCTTCTTACAGATGCACACTGCTCACATTTCCATCATCTTCTCTTAGGGAGGAAACATGTATATGAAAACATTTAATTTTCTGTCATTTCTGCAGAGTCCTTCCAACTGAGAAGCAGGCAAGGATGTCATTTAATAGCAGGTACATTTATCCACAAATCTTTAATTAGATTCGTAATGAAAGGTCATTTTGATGATCATGTTCTGTAAAAGTGCAAGAGTGGAATTTTACTGACATAAATACAGTATTGGTGTATATCAAATATTGAGGTTGCTATGCTTAAATATTGACCAACAAAAGTTTGCTTTGAAGTCGGGTTTGTGAAATTTCCACTTGTCATGCTCATTACTCACATAAGCCACAAAACCAAGGAATTGCATATGAAATCACATAGCAGAAGTGATTAACCAAGAAAACAATCTTTTCAAAAGCTGGTTTGCCATACCAACTCCAAAGATATTCAAACAGCTTTGAATATTAAAGTGAGAATTTTTCAGTATGTCTTTCAGCAATTAATGGAGAGGAAAATGGAAAACAAAATTTATCCCAAACCATATTTATTGGTAATTTTTGTTTTTCTTGGCTCACAGTATGTAAATGGAATTTATGAACTGCTCTGAAATCAGAGTAGCAAGGTAGCAAATACATGTTTATTTACCTTCATTCAACTCCTGTGTTCTTTTCAGTAAAATGTTTCTCTGCTAAAACTTTCAAAGCAGCATAAGGAAGTTAGTTTACAATTCCATTGAGTCCTTTTAGACCTGGCATATCAGATATAGAGATCTTAGATTCACAGTGTTTGGTGGCTTATGTCAATTTTGTATTTTTCCATTAAAAAGAAACAAATTGTTTTTAAAGGAGCATGTCACCCTGAGTGCCACTGCACAGCTCATAAATCCGGACCTTGTTTTAATTTAGTGTGTCAGAAAATGACTCATTTGTTCATTATGACATTAATTCATTCAGAACAGTACTTTGCCAGGGAAGCCCAGCTACTATAAAACAAATCATCTCAGACTATGTACTTTCTGGAAAAACAAGTATACTTCCTTCTCATGATGGGTGGAAGCATACCTGGACTAGAAAAATGGGTTATGCTTTAAATTGTGTTAGGCTTAGTACCATCAGTAACAAGTATTCTTAGAAAGTATGATCTCTCCCTACCCAAATTAATTAGGGTAGATTAGTTTAAAACAATCCTACCAGAGTACTAATAATATTATCACTGTATTAGGGTATTTCTTTATTAGTTCTTTTTTTTCTAGGTGTTTGTAATGAACTGTGATCATGTTTCAAGCTTTCCTCCATCTTCCTAAAGGGTAGCAGTACTACGAACTTTTGTGTTTTGATGAAAGTTGAGATTCTTATGCAGCATCTCCTTGACAGATGCAGTGCCTGTATAATACCTAAGCATCATGAGAAGTGTGGTGATGTCGTAAGAGTTGGCAACACAATAGTGAAGTCATTTCAACAGATGCAGTTTTAAGTGGGCATTGCATATAGTAAAGGCAGGGAAGGTTGGTTACATTCATATAACTTGTCTTTCAATATTATTTACCATCAGTACTCATGACCAAAATATGTAAATAGGTATACTTTCAAACTCAGCTTGCTTGTCTTAGTTGTGCCTCCTCTACTACTAGATGTATATAAAGATCTGGAAGCAAAATCCCCCCCTTCCTAGACCAACGCAGATCCACTCTGGTATAATATTTTCTTTTTCTTTTTCCACACTCTTGTCCTCATCAGAATTTCAGTGTAGGAAATTCTGTGCTTTGGAAATATTACACTGCAGTTGAGGAAGTTGTGGTCAAGTTCTTCTCTAAGCATTGCTGTTTTAAATCCAGCAAAACACTATTGACTGGTGGAATTGTTCTGGCTTTACTCCAACACACTGGAGAGAAGAACTAGCCCTTTGCTGTTTTATCTGACCATGGTAATCTCTTGGACTGTGTCTTCCCAACTGTTAGACTCTCAAAACAACATCTTTACCAGAATTTCAAAGAACTAATCCTGTTGCACTTGTCAAGCAGCTGAAGACCTTCTCAGCTGTCAGTTCTGCTTCCAACCTATTATTGCATTGTTGTGAAGGCTATGTTCTCCACAGGAGGAGTTCTTGCAGAGAAGCAGAATAAGTATATGTATTTGTGGGTTTTGCCTATACTGCTGAATACTGAGAGATCTGAGGAGAACTGATAATCCTCCCATTCTGATGCGGAGCAGACAAAGCAGTTAGCATGGATTCCAGTAACAGAAGTGGCAGATTCAAGATGTAGAAAATGCCTCCAACTGGAATAAAAAATAAAAACAATACCCTTTGTGCTTCTTGCTGATATATGAGATGCTTTGGTTATCTCCTTCGTAGTTTTGTTGGAGAAACGGAACATTACTTCTAGAAAGACAGAGGCATGGGCTTAAGGCTGCCAGACACATTCTTGACCCTGCTTTCCTCATTTGGAAAGGTGTAACTGATGGATGCCCTTGGAGAATGATTAGGACAGCAAGGTGTTTTAGCTAGTGCCCATGACTAAGATAGAAACCTTAATGTAAAGAACGGGAAATTGTGATCTTAGCAAAAATCATTGTCAGTTGAAATAAGTTTGCTGCTGGTATGATGATGTATAGTATTTTCGAAGGCACTGTATTGTCTTCCAGGAGGTACTGCATGGAGAATAAACTTTGTAATCTTTGGTTTACACCCTGGAGCTGGATCTGCCTTAGACAACACTGGGCTTATGCAGGATGTGAACCTCTGTGAGATTTATTCTGATCTAGGCACACTGGATTATTTGTTATGGCACTCTCTAATCTTGTAATGAGTTACATGCCCCAAAATGTTTTTTGAAAAAGAGAAGCTGTTTTTGAAAACCAAAATGCTACAGAGTGGGTGTGTATTAGGATTAAAATCAGTTCCCTTAATATATTCAAATAGTTAAAGTTTTCAATTTAATTGCTAATGTAAATGTTGATATATTAGTCTGACATTTTCACACTTGTATACAGAGCAGTACTTGTTAAGAAAGCAGGAAAAGGTATTTCTATGCAAATCACGTGACTTTTAAACAATATGGAAACATTTGCTCATTGACAACATCTGGGCAAATTGGGATGTGAAGTTCTGTAGCCAAAGGTCTGATGCAGCAATGCATGTATTGATGCTGGTTTGATGCAGCCTGCTTTTTTCTCCTTACATAGGACACAGGGGAGACACAACCCTCATTTTAGAGAGGAAAGAGGTAAGAGGTAGAGATGGTTTCTTTACAGAAAGAAAGAGAAAAGGAGATAGCAGTGTCCTTTCCTATGTAATACCTCTGCTCCCCTATTAGAATATGTGGAACCCACACTGAGGTCTGGTAGCCAACAACTATGGCATGAAAACTGTAATTTTTAATTCAGCACTTAAAAAGACATCTATACATCTATACTATTTTAATAGTTTAAAAATACCCATGCAGTCAAACAACTACTAAACAGGCAAATTCCTCTTGTCCATTATTCTGGAAGATGAACAGGTTTGGTATGAAGTGACAGTCTTCCCAAAGAATAAAACCGCACCCTGTTCCAAGCCAGAGGATGGCTAATTTTGAATTGTCCTGCAATGAGCTGTATGACATGAGGCATTGACTACTCTGTTGTCTAGCCTTGTTCAGCCTGCTACTCTGCAGGAGGCAGCCATGGAGGGGTCTAATTCCCCATCCCGCTTAGTGGAATCCCCTTGGCTTTCTCGTATCTTCTTGCTGAACCAGGGCTGTTTGCCACTGTGGGAGGTGGCTAATTGAAGGAATGGTGTAACCTTCCCTGTTGCAGGCTTGGGAACTGGTGGTGTACACAGACACATTTGCATCACTTCCAACTATTTCTGTAGAGAATGAGGGAACCATTTCTATGAATACTGTCACTTTCTGCCTTTGCTGAGGCAGAGGGTGCACCGCTCACTGGGGTAGCTGGTTAGACCCTGCTAAAAAGCTCTTTGTCATGAGGACTCCAGCTTCAGTACCTATCCCTGTGCAGTGCAGCCAGTTGTGGAAATCACAGATCATGACATGGTAGTGCTGATAATATTTAGCCCCCTTGGATTCTTCTGCTTACCAACTATCCATTTTTAGGGTTGTTTATTACTTACTCTTCAGCCTAAGCATTTGCATTTCCTGGTATGGGGAACATCACTGTCAAGGGATTCAAACCTCAATGCAGGCGAATGAAAGGACAGTCCCAGCTGTCAGAGTGCAGAATGGACACAGTGCAGAAATGCACAGTTTCCGAAGTTATGGTTAAATTTTGGATTTGTAGCTACCTTTGATATTGGTTATATAGGCTGTTGTTTATTTGTCTTAGAATAGCATCCAGAAATCTCAGATGGGATTAGAGCCTCTCAGTGATATACGGAGCATAAACTTCAAGGCAGGTAAAAAAGATAGTCAAGAGATGTACAGCTGAGGCTGGTGATCAGGTAGCTGCAAGGCTCTGCTATGCTAAATCCACGTCACTATCTCTATGGCCACATTTTTCTGCAGCTACTCAAACCAACTGTGAAACATGTCAATAACCCCTGGTCTGCCAGGGACACCAAAGGAAATGCAGTGTTTTCCTTGGAGAACTCTGAAAAAAAAATTCCTGAGTGTCTGTCAGGCATTCTAACTTTCAGGAAGTGCTCAAGAGTCATTTTTCTGGTAGATGAGGAGAAGTTGTTAATTTAGTCTGCTTAAGGGTTCTGAGTTAGAAAGGTTTATTGTCCTTACTGTTGTAACATGTTTGTATTTCCAATTTGCTTAATGTGCCTGGAGAGCTGTGATAGACACTCTGCAAATCAAGGCGAGGCAATCATTTGCTTAGTTTTTGCTATTAATTAATTATCTCAAAGATTATGACAACCTCTTCTGTCCCTCTTCTCCTCCTACACTGTTTCTCTCTACTTACAGTACCATTCTTGGTCCAGTGAGCTGACATATTTGAAAAACAGAAAGCTGCACGGCTTAAAACACAGAATAAGAACCTGCAGCAGTTAGGGTGATGAAAGAAAAGGGTTTTATCCACTAAACAGAATTAAAAGTCGCTATGAAGTTAGGTAAATCACTGATACATAGTTCAAATTCTGGCAGAGTTTCATTACATGTGTTTCTACTAAAGAGAGAAGTGCTTCAGCTGAGCTTTCATACTAACAATCCTAAGGCTACTTTTCTCCCTCATTTTAAATTCAGCCACAACACAGACTGTAGTTTACGTTGACAGAAGCTGAAAAGGGCAGGCATAGTGGTGTATCTTCTATTCTGGGAATTTTCAAGGTTTGCTTTCCAGTACAATAAGGTAACCTGCAGAGATAGAAAAAAAAAAGATTAAAATAA
Organism: Aquila spilogaster; assembly: GCA_024606505.1. Lineage (NCBI taxonomy): Eukaryota > Metazoa > Chordata > Aves > Accipitriformes > Accipitridae > Aquila > Aquila spilogaster. The sequence goes on along the minus strand of JANHGO010000001.1, from coordinate 82,361,000 downwards.
TAATAAAAAATTCAGTTTTTCTGAGTGTTCTGACTTCTACATTTAAAATGTGGGGTGTGTGATTTGGTTGGGGGGGAGTACCTTTTTTGTGTCATTAATTTGTGTCCTTGTGCTCTTTGATGTATTTTCCAAGGCTCTTGCTTTCATTGGAGGCCAGTTATTTTTCTACTCTCTCAGAGAAATGGCTTTCTAACCAGAGGCAGATCCAAAGCTAAATCCCAGATCCAGCCACTTCCTCACTACTGTGGATGTTTAATATCGGAATATTCTTCTTGTAAATGAGCCTTCCATTTTTGAGTGTATTGAATACATTGACCTCCAAGGGGATTTTGAATGAAAAAACATATAAATATGCCAGCCAGTTGGAATTTGTTCTTCAGAGAATTAGCATCCACATTTGAGCATTAAATAACCCAATACAATTTGTTATCATAATGCTTGTTCTGTAGCAGTCCTGATTCTTGTGAAGTCACAGAAAAAGTGAATTTGCAAATAGGGCTGGTTTTGTTTGGTTCTCTGGGATGATGGGATGCCAGATTTCATATTTCAGTGGCATTAGATGGACTGTAATAGAAAAAATGTTTTCCTATTAGAAGAACTATATTCTGTAGCTGTTGGAAACGGCAAAAAGGCGGTCTCTCATTACCCCTTTCTACAGATAAATCCATGGTCTGTATTCACTGGAGTTTATTTATATTGATTTTTCATTTTATAAATCACTTTACCATTGCAGCACCTTGACAAGCTTACATATTAAAGCACAATATATTAATATTTACTTGCTGCCTAAAAGCCACACACAGACTCTCCTTACTGTCTAATGATATTCAAGCATGAACGAAAAGAGGTTAAAAAAGGTGATCTTTACAATGGGAATGCATCTGATTTATAGCCCCCAAATGGGAAATTATTATAGTTGTAGTAATAGTCTTTCACATAAGCTGTCACAAGTGGAGAGCAGCTTGGCCAGTGAAGACCCATTTTCTAAAATGGGAGAAGTCAAATGATTTGTCCTTCAATGTTCAGCCAAAAGGCAGTTAGCAAAACTTGGAAAAGTTTCCTGAAGACATCAAGAATGGTGAAGGGAAGCTGTCTAAAGAGTGCAGCGTTCGTTGTGGACTCATGGGGAGACAGTAGGAGAAGGTCTTATTCCCCAGAGGTTTGTATTAGATGTGAGCTATGTCTAAAATAACAGAAAGAAGATTTTTTTCCCTGGGGCTTGTACTTTACATCTTAGCTGTTTACGACAAAACCTCACAACTGCAGATGCTGCAGATGCAGTGGGGGTTGGTGCACTTAGAGAAGTCAGTCCCAAGGAGTGGGGCTGGAGACCTTCTTCCATTGTCTTCTGGGGAATTATCTTTCCCTCTCTTTTGTCAGGGGCTGCAGGAGGTTGCCCTGTTTTTACTTGCTTCTTGGTACAAAGGACTGTGCATTCCTTTTACCAGGTGGTTGTGGCCTGGTGAGTGGGGTGTTGTGGTCTCTTCCTTCCTCCCAAGGAAGGAAAGTATGTCAAAAATACTGCCTTTTGCATTAGTGTGTGAGGTGAGGATGTCTGCTGGGCCCAGAGATGGCTGTAGAGCTTTCCAAAAGCTTTTTTTGGACATGTACTCAAACTATTCCCCCTGACCCCTGGTCACACATTTATATTTTAAAATTACTTGTGGATGTGTAAGGTTTATTTTGAGTCTGTGATAATGCTTCAGTGAAATGAGTGCTTTACTCTCTGCTTAGAATAATGCATATGTTCTGGGGAAATTTATGAGGTGGTGTTTTGGTTTTTTTTCCCAAGTATTTAAGGGTTGCAAATGAAGCAGTAGGATTGAGACGCTACTTTTATTCGGGGACATGTTGCTGTTTATCTCTATAAACTAGACAAGATTTCTGCTTCTTTTTTTTTTTTTTTAATAAGTATTTTTCCTTCTCTTGGCTTCCTTTGTGTAAATGAATGAAAATGTAGTTTTAGTGAAAGGGTGTAGATGGTATTATATTTGAGAGAACTGTAAAAGGCTTTGGTTGAACTGATAACAGTGTTCAACATTTGTTAGGGATCTTGAGTGTCCTGCCATCCCCATGGTCTGCTAGTGACTGTCTCCCTGGGGTCAGGGCTTTGTAAACCCATGGAGTACTGCTAAAAAGGGGATAAAGTGGCTGGCCAGATTGTAGGTGAAATCCTAGACAGAGTTGGGTCTGTCTTCCACCCTTAGCTGAGATTAACCCTACCTGAAGCTTAGCTGTGTAAAATGTGAAGTGTCTTAGGCTCCCTCTGTATTTGATGAATTAGAACAAGTTCTGTCCAGAGTGCAATTCCTCTTAACCATGTCAAGAAACTTGCTTTTCTAGCAAGTGAAGCTGAAGTTCAGGGACAAGAAACTTGTGCCACTAACTTGGAAAGAACTCTTGCAAAGCAGGAGACTGGATGAAAAATATGCTTAGGAGCAATGCTTTTCACTTAAAAAGTCCTTTCTCATCTATAAAGCTAAAAACACTTTACAAAAATCTGTGATTTTTTTTTTTTAACATTCTATGTGTGTACAGAGACTAGAAGCAATTTGTACAAAAGCTATGTTATAGTGGATAAAATCTGTCTATTAAATTGGAGATCAAGCTCTTATTACCAGTTCTGTCACAAATTTTTGGCATCACCTTTGATGGGATGTTTGGGCCCACGCTTCCTGAAAAGTATACTTCCCACCAAGGCACTTAAATGAAGTGGTTAGGGGTTTCTCATTCCTCACACCCAGCAAGGATTTTTTTTAGAAATCTGCTCATGTTATTCTGCTTCCTAAGAAGTAATAAAGTGCTTGCTGACCTATGGCCTTTCAATTTTCTCTTCTGCTATTGCCCTGCTGGGAAAAAAAAAATCTCTTTGAATGGGAACAGTGAGTTTTCAGGCTCTTATTCCTCCATGAATAGGAATAGCTAGGTCCACAGAGTTCTCTTATTGAATACTTTTTTTTTAAATCACTGCACTTACAAGAGTTTTACTGTGAGTGCTGTCAGCACTTTTTCTCCTTCCTAGATGTTACAAACGCTTTGGATTTTTGTCACAAGTGTTGACGTCCTGGTGTTTTTTCTTCTGAGAAAGAGATCTTGTCGTCTGGCTCCTAAGAGAAGTTACTGTTGCTTATATGATCTGTAGTTACCTCTTTGATCACTAGAGGTTGTTGTGTACATGCAGGCTTAAAAACTGCTTGCTCTTCAGAGATGCCATGGAAGAGGGCTGAGTAATTGAGGGGTTGAGGGAGGACAGGAAAGGGATTTTGTTCATATGGGCTGCGGAGCCTTGGCCTTCGGGTGAATGGTCAGTAGTATCCTCTGACTTTTGTGTTCTTATCCTGTAAGATTGAAAATTCAAGCTCCCTGCCTCTTTGCACACATGTAACTGTACCAGAGCATAAAGGGACAAGTTACAAACTCAAAACTGGCATCCTTTGCTCTAAAAGGTGTTTATTTTTTTAATAAATCCGTGGGTTTGGAGAACATTTTCTCTGTGCTGGACCTTGAAATGTGGTGTTTCTTCTCCCGAGACTGAAAACATTCTTCACTAGTCACAATTTCTGGTTCTTGTGCCTGCCTCCTGTGGACTCTCCTAGATCAAGAGCAGAGATTCACAGGATGGAATAGTGTCATTTCTGTCAAAAATGGCCATTTTTTCCTTAAATGACCAACATATTGAACTGTAAATGCCAATTTGAAAACAAACAAACAAAAAATCCCCAAACCCCATACAACCCTGCATTCCCATCTCTCTTCCCGCCACCGCACCCTTGATGCTCCTAGGCAGAATATGAGTCTATTACGTGCCATTCTGTGATGGAAACACAAAGGTCAAAACTTAACAGGGGAGACGCTTTTGTCCATTAACACAGAGTGAAGACAGATTTTGTTGTTATTAACTGGCATGGGAGCAAGCCATTTGCAGTGAGATGACAGGTAGAACCCAACCAACAGATGGAGAGAATCAGGACGCAGGTATATTACTATTGTCTCTTTATTTCAGGGGGGTCAAATGAAAATTTTGCTTACATACTTACCACGGGTGCTGATGCTACACTGCCTATGGCATTGGTTAGGCAAAAAGAAATGGGCTTATTCACCCCTGATGTTATCTGATCTGTTTCCCTGTAAAATGGGGGGGAAATGCCACCCTTTTCCTTCCAAATAATAGTATTTTCTTGTTCTGATAGTTTTGTTATAATGTTTCTCAGAGCTAGGATGCTAAACGCTTGAGGCAAATCTGACTACAGTGTTGGTATGGAGTGCGTTTTGCATCCACTATGGCATATAACTTTAATTTTCTATGAATCTGCAATTATTTTGTGCTTGGGCTAGTTTAAATCTAGCAAAGCCTTGCTAAAATCAAAGGAAATACATGTCCTAAAACAAGCATAATCTCCCTGTTTGTTACCCTGCTGTATTTGAGGAGTCTCAAGGCCAAATTTTTTTCCCACCCATTGTATCTGTTTTAAAACATACACCTGAGGCTACCTGGGGGGCCATCCAGTTGATTCTTAGGGTTGTGCATGTGCATCTGGGGGCTGTTTGATGGGGTGCTTTAAAGCACACTCATAGCATCTCTTACCTGAAGTGTTGCTGGACTTCAATCCCCTCCATCTTTATATGTCTCCTCCTACCTTGAGTTGGTGATGCTTACCCAGAGGTAGGAAGAGTTTGGGAGCTGCTGAGGAAGCCTGAGTTAGAACTAGTGAAGTGGCACCTGGTCGCCAGATGAAGATGGCCAAGAGATGTGGCACCCTCGAGCCTCAGACCACACCAGAGCTGGCTTGGGTAAGCAGGAAAATACCATGCACCCATGGATGTGCATGGTAGGCTCTGTGCTGTCCCACTGCTGATGTGAGGTTGCAGAGTTATCATCCTGGCTCAGGTGGAGGCTTCCATTATAGCTGTCAATATGAGTGTCTCTCATATAATACTGAGAATGGTTTAATCTCCGAGAGCTCAGCTGCAGCATCTCTGAAATATTTTTATTAGATAATGGTCTTGTTTTATGGTTTAATTTAACTAATTTGGATCAATATCTAACAGGCTTCCTCCAGTTTTCTCCTTGCAAGTACAGCTATGACCCAGTTCTTAGCCTGTCCTATCCCTTCTGAGCTGTTCAGTTTACAGTGTCAGCAAGTGAATTTGTATGTTGCCAGGTCAAAAAAAAAAAAACAATGCCTTTTAAAATTTAGAATAATGAGTAATTCTTGCATGGAAAGTTAATGACACCTCAGGAAAGACCTCTTCTATTTCAGAAGAGCTGTGTCTGATCTCCTCATAAGCAGTTCTGTCTTGCTCAGGAAACAGTTGTGTGTTTTTTTAACTAGCTTTGTGACTAACTGGATTTCTAATTTTTGTAAATGTCTATTAAAAAAAGAAGTCATCCCAACACTTTGCCACTAACAATTCTATCAAAATTGAAGCTCCTTACAGATTCTTTCTACTTTTAGTCCCTTTATGGTTAGACTGCAAAATCAATTATTTTGAGCAAATAAAGCTGGCCACTCATGTGTCTGGCTAGCTGCGGGGGAGGTACTTTCGTAGTGATCTTCAGGCTGAAGACATCTTGCAGCTTCTGCGAAGCACCAAAATGTACCTTCGTGGCCTTTTTGGAATAAGCAGGCCACCTGCCTGTCTCCAAATAGCTTGTTTCTTGTAGTACCTGCGAATTAGATAAACAAGAATAAATTGTGAGCACCAAGTGTGGGAATTTTGAGAGACTGCCTGTGATAATTTTGATGGGAAGAGCAGTGTCTCTCCAGAAAGAACCTCTGCATGATATGCCTGTCTGTCCTTCACAGACCATTCCTGGGAGGCCAGATCTGTTAACCTTCAAAATCAAAGAGGATGCTTCCAAAACATCTTGGTCTGCTCAGAGATAAGAGAGCATTCTGAATGCACTGGCTATTTCCCTCAGTGTGGCTTAAAAAAAAAAAAGCAGCAAGGCAGTTGTTCTCCCTATGTCTTCCCCCCCAATCTTTCTCTGTCTTTTCTTCCCCCTGACTTAGGACAGAAGTAGACTTTCAAGATGGAATTGCAGACCTTTCTTTGTAAAGCCCATCTTTGACTCATGCCAGACAACAAGGAAACATGTTAAAGATCAGAGTGGCATTGTCATGGTTTAACCCCAGCCAACAACTAAGCACCACGCAGCCACTCACTCACTCCCCGCCTCCGCAGTGGTATGGGGGAGAGAATCAGAAGGAAAAAGGTAAAACTCGTGGGTTGAGATAAGAACAGTTTAATAGAACAGAAAATAAGAAGATAATAATGATAATAATAACAATAATAAAATTACAATAATAATAATAATAAAATAATTGGAATACACAAAACAAGTGATGCACAATGCAATTGCTCACCACTTGCCAACCCATACCCAGTTAGTTGCCGAGCAGTGAACCCCACAGGCCAACTCCCTCCAGTTTATATACTAGGCGGCATGACGTCACATGGTGTGGCATACCCCTTTGGCCAGTTTGGGTCAGCTGCCCTGGCTGTGTCCTGTGCCAACTTCTTGTGCCCCTCCAGCCTTCTTGCTGGCTGGCCATGAGAAGCTGAAAAATCCTTGACTTAGTCTAAACACTACTTAGCAACAACTGAAAACATCAGTGTGTTATCAGGATTCTTCTCATACTGAACCCAAAACATAACACTGTACCAGCTACTAGAAAGAAAATTAACTCTGTCCCAGTCAAAACCAGGGCAGGCATACAAAGTTATCTTTCCCATACTAAAACTACAGGTATTGGGTAATAGAAGGAAATGTGGAGTAATCCTGAAATGAATGGTGACTGAAGAATGCCCACAAAATAAAATAAATGGGGGAGTGAAACAGAGGTGTAACTCTTGTTGCCTACTTCTACCTGCCATTTGTGAAGCTAAGAGGAAGGAAGAGGAGAGGTGGTACTAAATGACAAATTAAAGTACTGTAGGCTTCAAAGGACAGATCAGTTTGAACAATGTACTCCTGTTCATTAGGGTGCTAGTTCGGAAAGCAAACAGGCTGCCATGTGTCTTTGTGTTACTTTGACCTTGCTCTGGCCAATGGAAAGGGACCATTGTGTAATGAATGACAGATGCCTGCATTTTAAAGTAGTTTACAAACTTTTCCTTTACTTTGGTTTTCCTTATAAAAACCCAGCCAGTAGAGGAGGCCATATAAAAACATGACAGACTTTAAATGAAATTCCACAATAGTCTATGTGGAGAAGTGTCCTGTCTCCCAATCTGAGTAGTAAGGCACCCCTCTAAAGCAACTAAATTTACAGTGGACCTAAAATGATATAAAAGCATTTTACATTCTATTTTGTGTTCATTTTTATTAATGCTCTGAATAATAAATCTCTCCTTTTAATCTTCATGCCGTTAGCTCCTTCTTGTTTACCATTTTAAACTTCACAGGGGTTTTTTTGTGATGTTTTCTTCTTTAACCGTGAAGTAGTCAGGGTTTTATGTAATTACAAAGTCCTGTGTTTCCTTAGAAAACTAGGACACAGATTTCCCGGGAGGAATTAGCAAATAATTAAAATCTTGAGGAAAAGAAAACAACAATGAAGCATCAGCCAACAGGGTTACAGGTCTCTGATACTTGACAGCATTTTGATTTGGTTTGTTGTTAAGTATTTCAACTAAGGCATGTTCTGTGCTTGCCTCTGTGCTTGCCTCTGTACTTCTGTGTTGGGGTTTAGGAAAGTAGATGCAAGAAGAATTGGACTCAATGAGTTCTGCCCTGTGTCTTCCAAGGTTACTATATACCCATCTGCTTCATAATTTGTCATCCCTCTCCTATTCTATGTTGGTCATTTCTTTGTCCTCCCTTTTCCTTCAATTTAGGCAATCAGTATTCACACCACTGTTTGATACCTCCTGTGACTCTGCCAGAGGCAGAATGACATACTTGTGCCAGCTCTGCCTTTCCTTGTGCTCACCTTTGTGTCTATATAACGCCACAAAATAAATTTTAAGGTGACCTTTCTTCCTCTTTCCTCTTCCCTGGATGGGACAAAGGTTCTGTTTTCATTAATCTCTATTGTAAAATCTGAATTCTCAGAAATTTTGCTGTGGTGTCTTTTGGGAATATTTTTAGTTAAGATGCTGTATTGGGTTTACGTGGCAAGGTTTTCATAGCAGGAGGGGGCTGCAGGGGTGGTTTCTGTGAGAAGACACCAGGAGCTTCCCCCATGTCCAATAGATCCAGTTCCAGGTGGCTCCAAGACAGACCTGCTGCTGCCCAAAACTGAGCCCATCAGTGACATCAGTAGCACCTCTGTGATAACATATTTAAGAAAGAGTAAAAAACACTGGGTAACAGCAGCTGGGAGAGAGGAATGAGACAATGTGACAGAAACAGCTATGCAGACACTAAGGTCAGTGAAGAAGAAGGAGGAGGTGCTCCAGGTGCCAGAGCAGAGATTCCTCTGCAGCCCATGGTGAAGACCATGGTGACACAGGTTGTTCCCCTTGCAGCCCATGGAGAACCATGGTGGAGCAGATATCCACCCTGCACCCCATGGAGGACCCCATGCCAGAGCAGATGGATGTGCCCCGAAGGAAGTTGTGACCCTGTGGAGAGCCCACGCTGGAGGAAGCTCCTGGCAGGAGGTGCAGCCCATGGAGAGGAGCCCATGCTGGAGCAGGTTTTCTGGCAGGACTTGTGGGGAACCCATGCTGGAACAGTCCATTCCTGAAGGACTGCACCCCATGGAAGGGACCCATGCTGGAGCAGTTCTTGAAGAATTGCAGCCCATGGGAGGATCCACACTGGAGAAATTCATGATGGACTGTATCCCATGGGAGGGACACTATGCTGGAGCAGGGGAAGAACATGAGGAGGAAGGAGCAGCAGAGACAATGTGTGATGAACTGACCGCAACCCCCATTTCTTGTCCTCCTGAACTGCTCAGGGGTAGGAGGTAGACAAGTCCGGAGTGAAGTTGAGCCTGGGAAGAAGGGAGGGATTGGGGGAAGGTGGTTTTGGATTCATACTTATTTCTCATTATCCTGCTCTGAATGGCAATACATTAAATTAATTTCCCCAAGTCAATTCTGTTTTGCCCATGATGGTAATTGGTAAGTGATCTCCCTGTCCTTATCTCAACCCATGAGATTTTTGTTGTATTTTTCCCCCCCGTCTTGTTGATGGAAAGGGTATGATAGAGTGGCTTGGTGGGCACCTTGTGGCCAACCAAGGTCAATCCACCGCAGATGCCTTGTTCCATTTCTCCTCAGGAGTCTGAGCTATGAGATCAGCCTGTATGTCTCACAGTGCACATATCTCCCTGCAAGATGGGCTTTCTTTTTGGAAGTATTGCCAAGGAAGATAGAGCAAAGACTGGAGATGTAAGGCCTCTGAACTACAGTGTTCATATGCATAGGAACAAATTGATATATTAAAAGGTCAGATCTCATACAAAACTTTTTGTGGTTTATTTATTTCTGTAGTTTTTCCTTTTTTTTTGTGGAAGGGAAGCTCTTTTGATTTAATCTTTTTTTTACATATTGTATTAAGCTGTCTACTTGGTAGTGCTTAATTTCTGTAGAAGCAGGCTCAGTGGAGATCAATATTACAAGACTTACACTTTGCTGGAGAATACTCATTGACTGCCTTTTCACCTAATTACCTGTGACCATCTAGTCTTAATTATTTAAAGAAAGAAAAAGGGAGTTTGTAATCCCATTTGGAGATGGCAAGGGAGTATCTGTCCATGCTTTGCAACTGGCTGCATATTACATGTTAAATCACTGCACATCTGTGATAAGAAGCAATTTGAAAGACAGTTAAATTCAAGGGGTCTGTGTGTGTATGCGTGCATATTATGTATATATCTCTAGGTTGGCTTTTATGCCAGAAGTACCTTTCTCCTCTAAGGAATCATCATTTCAGTGATCGCAGTCTTTCATGTTGAAGGACTGATGTAGAAAAGCCAGCTAAATTGTAACATTAGAAAGCTAAGAAGCAACAAACTGTGAAGAGTAGGCTCAATTACTGACCTTAATTTCTAAACAGAAGTGTCTGTCTAGGAGCATATGAGTGAATTATGCTCAGATTTAATTCTGAACTCAATATATTGCACTACTGATTTTTGGAACCCAACCTGTCAAACATCTGTTACATGTGTTAGTGAGAGGTTTGGATAGAACTCAGTAGGCTTTTTTGGTTTAGTGGATGAATTTATTGCTCCCATCATGGAAAAAGTGTCCATGGACATGGAGTGTCCCTAGCTGTAGCATTCAGATAAGAATGCCACTGGTCTCCTGCTTCAGCTGTGAAAATTTGTACCTGAAACTGTATTACATCTTTTAGTTGTCACCGTTCCTTATACACTAACGAGACCTCCTTAAAGGTTTTTGTAATACCCCAGGTAATCATTGACGTTAGGAGGTTGAATTAAATGTTTCCTATATCCTAATAATCTTAGAGATTCCCTCCGCACTAAATAAAATCCAGCCCATTTTGCATCCACCCTGAATTACTAATCAAGTTGGTGAAAGGCAAAACGGCTCCAGCTTGTGTGGAAAGCTGTAGGGCTTTTGGTATGCTGTAAGCAGAGTAGAGGGAAATCTGCTCCAGGGGCCTGATAAAATGAATGCTGATTCACTGTTAGCTTTGATCTTGGGCTGAAAAGGTTGGCTTATTCCTTACAAATATTCTTTTTCATCTCCTTTACAACTCCTTTCCTGAAAGTATGGGTATGAGTTCTCAACTGAACATAAAGGAGTTATGGTGACTTAAAAAGTGTCTGCTTGCTGTGGCTGAGCCTTGGTAACCAGCTGTGTGATTACTCTGACTTTGCTCCAATTCCAGAGTAAAATATTGTTAGCCCTAATGAAATCACTGTTTTTTGAGATAAATGTAGATGGAATGTAGACTATGATTTCCTGCCTTTTGTGAGTGCAGATATCTACATGTATCCTGAGGACTTTTTTATATGACAGTAACTGAGAAGCTGTGCAGACCAGGATGGAAAGAAAGGCCAGCTGAACTGCAGAGGTAAAAACACCACTGAGGACACTTGTGGGATGCTAAGTCACAGAATAGGGTTCCAGTCATTTACTGTCTCTGCTGGGGGGGACTGCGTTTGCTGCAAGATCCTTATCAGGATCAGGCCCTAAAAGGTTCAGTAAGGACATGGACATTAATCTTGTGCTGCCTTTATCACTCAAGGGGAAAAGCTTTTGTATGCTCTGAATAATTAAGAAGTTCTCATAAACATTGACTTTTTGTTGTTTGCCTGATTTACTGAATCAAAGATTGAAGAGAGTGAATAGCATATGCCATCCTTTTATTTAGCAGCAGTCTGTGTAGACGTTACCTGTACAGGGAGTTTGTTCTCATATATGCTGCTGGATAGGTATTTCAAGAATCAGATGCATGGGATTTATAAATCACACAGAGTCAGTGATTGTCTTCTGTAACAAAGTAAATCTAGTGTAGTCTAGAATAAATATTTATGAAGATTAAAACTTTTCTGGCATCTGAAATTGCAGTAGAAATAGCTCAGGTAATATCCTGCATGAACCTCTCCACCTTTTGATTACACAAAACTTAAAGCATTCTTCACCCTACCTCACTGGCTTTCCTTGACCTTTGCTTTCCCCATGGGCCTGAGCAGTGAAATGTGTGCCATCACAATCCTATGCAAGAACAACTAATCAAATACCACAAACTACCATTCAGCTACTGGTGACCTTTGTATATTAACCATCTCCTGATGTGTTAGCCAAGTCCCATCAGCAATGGTAAGAGAGTTTGGTCTATGTGGGGTTGATCCTTTTCTTTTGGGGTGTCATGTCTGTTCTACCACTACAAGACCATCACATGCCTCATGGAGACCATGTGATCTTGGAATAATTCTCAAAGCTGTGTGCAATTAAGGACTAGCAGAATAACAGAATAACTGAAAGAATACCACCACCACCTTACCCCTCAAAGCAAGGCCAAAAAAGAAAAAAAATCTTAACTTGCACTCTTGCAACAAAATGTCATATCCGGGATATTTGCTTGTGGGGTCACTGGCTGCTGGAGGAAGAGTTTTGGTAGAATACTTGCAGCCATTGCCAACAAATAGCAGCACCTACTACATGCTGATGGGATGTTGCACAGCTGTTGCTCCAATGCACTACTTGGGGTCATCTGCATTGAAAGGTTTCCGTATAATTAGAGGGATGTAGGCCATATAATGGAGTCTGCTACTTGTGCCTTCCTGGGCAAGAATTTGAATGCCAGCAAGAGATGGAAATAGCATTCTTTATTAAAAAGCTGGTGAGTAATGGGACAGGGGGATTACAAGGTAGTGAGAGCATCTTCTGTGTTTTCAAAGGCATCAGTAGGACTCCTATTTGCCTGTCCTGGATGAAGATATTTTTTAGTCAATAGAAATCAATTTTTGTTAGGGAATGCATTAGTGGAGACAACAGCAAGGCCTCAAATGAGAAAGTCTTCCATCTGACAGATGAGCTTGCCCAAGTATTGTGCAGAGTATTATTTTTTGAGGGCAGTGAAACATGCCATGCCCCTGGTCTGTGACGTTCAAAAAGGAGATGAATGAGGAAAAGTTATAGCAGTTTCTTTTTCTACTGTTTCTTTGAAGACAGCAAGATAAATATTGTCTTGCCAATCCCCTCAATCTCCAGAAGTTAGGTTAGTGTTCAGTTTGCTTTTGTGCTGTCTGGTGTAGGAAGTAGACACTTGAAAATAGTAGACCTGAGTAAAAAAACCCTGTGGCCTGAGTAGTAGAGCTTTTTTTAAAAATACAAAAAAGAACTAGATCAAAAGAAAAAAAGAAATCATCCACATTCTTTGCAGAAACAGCTGATACTTATTTTAATGCCCAGTGTTTTATCTTCCTGTTCTTACCTTGTCCTGTGGTGAAGACCTCACAGTTTGTCTAATACAATAATACTTTAGAATGGAAGCAGAAAGGGCAAAAAGTAATATGAAGAACAAGTCACCAAATTGTATTAAACTTTCTTAAATGTGTTAGGAACAAGAACACAGTCAGGAGATTTTTTACATTACTTCAGAAACAGCTGGATGAGCATGTACAGAGGAGGGGGGGTGGTTGCTCTCAGCACCCA
>JANHGO010000001.1:82333509-82347814 GCA_024606505.1 Aquila spilogaster | reverse complement strand
GAAATCTGAAGGTCAAAAGTAAACAGGGGAGAGGCTTTTATCCATTAATGCAGAGCTAAGACAGGTTTTGCAAATATGAATTAGCAAAGATGTGGGTGTTTTCTTTTTTGTACTTTGCTCACATCTACCACAGGTACTGATGCTATCCTGCGTGTGAGATTGGTTAGGCAAAAAGCAATGGGATAAGACATCTGTGATGTTATCTTAGCTCTTTCCATGTAAACTGAGCAGAAAATTGCACCTTTTTTATTCAAAATAACAGTATTATCTTATTCTGTCAGTTTTGCTATAATGCTACTCTCGTTTAGGATGCTAAACACCTGAGACAAATCTGACTACAGTGTTGACATGGACTGCTTTTTTATATTCTATGGCCCTTGGCTTTAATTTTCTATGAATCTGTAGTCATCTTGTACTTGGGCTGGCTTAAATCTGACTGTGCCAAAATGAAGGGAAATGTATATCCTAACACGAGCATAATCTTCCTGCTTCTTACTCTGCTGTATTTGAGAAGTTCTGAGGCCAAACTTGTCTCCTACCCATGCTGTCTACTTTAAAACATACAACTGGAGCTACCTGGAGCATGATCCAGGTGACTCTCAGGGTTGTGCATGTGCATCTGGGGGCTGTAGATGGTTTTCTTTAAAGTACAATCATAGCACTCTTAATGTCACTTGTCTTCAGTCCTGTCTACCTCCGTATGTCTTCTCCTACCTTGACGAAGTGGTTCTTATCCAAGAGTAGAAAGAATCATTTTTGTCCCTCTTATCTAACGCTGAGAATGGTTACATTTCTGAAAGCTCAGCTGCAGCCTGTCTGAAAGACTTTTATTAGGTAATGGTTTTGTTTTATGGTTTAATTTAACTAATTTGGATCGATATCTAACAGGGCTTCCTCTGGTTTTCTGCTTGAAAGTACAGCTGTGACCCAATCTGTAGCCTGTCCTCTGTCTTCTGAGCTGTTAACTTTACAGTGTTAGAAAGTAAATTTGTATGCTGGCAGGCTAAAAAAATGCTTCTTTAAATATACAGTAATGAGTACTTCTTGCTTGAAAAATGAATGATGCTTCATGAAACTCTCCTTATAAGTAGTTCTGTCTTGCTCAGCAAATAGTTCTATGGTTGTTTTTGAGTTTGTTTCTTTAAACTAATGTTTCTTTAAACCAACTTTGTGAATAGCTAGTTCTTAATTGTTTTTTTTTTTAAAGTCATCCCATCACTTTGCCAGTAAGAGAGCACTGTCAAGATTGAATTTCTTTAAAGCTTCTTTCTACTTTCAGTCCCTTTTATGGTAACACTGTTGAAGTAAGTTATCTTGTGTAAATAAAGCTGGTTTCATATGCATCTGTCTAGCTGCTGGGGAGGTATTTTGGAATGATCTTGCTGAAGACATCATGCAGCTGCTCTGAAGCACAAAAATATGATGTTGGGGAATTCTTATTGCATAGCCTGAGGTAAATTAAGCACATGCTTATTCTTAAAAACAAATACATTTAATGAATAATACATTGGTCAGAGTCCTGTCACTATTAATGATTCTACAAGGAGTCTGCCAAGGTGTGTATCACAAGCTGATTCCTTATAAACACACTACAATTGACCATTGAATATCAGCCACATTAGCCCAGTGTTTTGTTTCTTCCTGATTTAGGACGGAAGTAGATTTGCATATTGGAATTGCATATCTTTCTCTTTATAAGCCTGTCTTTGAGTTGTGAGATGACAAGGAAATACGTTCAAGATGAGTGACATCCAAAGTCTTCTTTCCCATACTTAAACTACAGGTGTTAAGTAATGGTAGGGAATCTGGAGTAAACCTGAAGTGAATGTTGGCTGAAGAATGCCCTCAAAATAAATGCAGAAGTGAAACAGTCAGGAACAGACTTCTCCCTTCACCTGCTCTTGGTGAAGTTATAAGATGGTACTAAAGGTCAAGCTAAAATACTGGGGACTTTGCACAGCGTATCAGTTTAACCAGTGCTTTGCTATTTATTAGGATGCTTGGTCAGAAAGTGAACAAGGGCAGTAAGTCCTTGAGCTTGCTGTATGTCCTGCTGTTATTTCAACCATAAAGTGGGCAATGGAAGGGGACCTTTGTGTAACAGATGACAGATACTTGCATTTTAAAGCAGTTTGCAAACATAGTAGTTCACACACTTTTCATCAGTTTGATTTTTTTCTTTTTTTTTCTTTTTTTTTTTCTTTTTTTAAGTCTGTAGAAAAGGGCATATGAAAGCAGAATGACTTAAATGAAAATCTACATCATGGAGAAGTGTGCCGTCTCCTGATCCAAGGAGTAAAGCACATTTCAAAATCAAAGTAAAATTATAGTGAACCTAAAATGATGTAAATGCATTTTACATTTTATTTTGCATTCATTTTTATTAATGCTCTGAATAATAAATCCGTCTTTTTAATCTTTATGCCGTTAGCTCCTACTTGTTTACCATTTACAACTCACAGTCTTTTTTTTGCAAGGTTTGTTTCTTTAACTGTGAAGTAGTCAGTTTTATGTAATTATGAAGTCCTATGTTTTCTTTGAAAACTAGGACACAGATTTCCCGGGAGGAATTAGCAAATAATTAAAGTCTTGAGGAAAAGAAAACAACAATGAAGCATCAGCCAACAGGGTTACATGTCTCTGATATCTGATAGTTTTTATTTGATTTGTTGTTAAGTGCTTCAACTAAGGGATGCTCTTGGCATGAGTCTGCGCTGCTGCACTGGGGTTCAGGCAAAAAAAGCAGGAAGAATTCGGCTCAGTGAGTGCTGCTCTGCTTCTTCACAGAGTGCTATATGCCCATCTGCCTCACAGTTTGTCATCCCTGTCTTACTCCAAGTTGTTCATTTCCTTGTCCTCCCTTTTCCTTCAGTTTAGGTGATCAGTATTCATGCCACTGTTTGATACCTCTTGTGCCTCTGCTGGAGGCAGAATGACAGATTTGCGCCAGCCTTGCCCTTCCTTGTGCTTGCTTATGTGTCTATACCACAAAACAAAGTTTAAGAGAACCTTTTGTTCCCTTTTCTCTGCCCTGGATGGGACAGAGGTTCTGTTTTCATTAATTTCTTATAGAATATCTGAATTCTGGGAAGCTTTGCTGTGGAGACTTCTGGGAATGTTCTTGGTTTAGATGCTTTGTGCCATTTCTCCTGAGCACTCTCAGCTCTGAGATCATCCTACATCTCTCAAGATGGTCTTTCTTTTTAGGAGCATCTGCAAAGAGAGAATGTAAAGTGTAAGAAGGCTGGAGATAAATAGCCTCTAAGCTGCAGTGTCCATAAGCACACGATAAACTAGTGTCTAAAGCCATAGCATAAACAAAATATTGGTATCTTAACATTTCAGATCTCTTGCAAGCTTTCTTATGATTTTTTCCACTCATTCCTTCCCCTCCCATTTTTATTTTTATGTGGAAAGGAAGCACATTTGTTTAAACTTTTCTGCATGTTGTGTTATGCTGTCTACTTGATAGAGCCTTTTTTTCTGTAGAAGTAAGCACAATGGAGATCAATATTATAAGACTTATGCTTTGCTGGAAAATTCTCATTGACTGCCTTCTCATCTTATTACCTTACTAACCAGTCTTAATTATTTAAAGAAAAACGGAGTTTGTAACCCCATTTGAAGATGGCAAAGGAATATATGTCCACGCTTTCCAAGTGGCTATTACAGGTTTAACCACTGCACAAACCGTTTCACACCTGTAATATGTAGCTTGAACAGTTAAAGCTAAGAGGTCTGTGTGCATACATGTGCACTGGTATATATATGTCTGCAAGTTACTTATGTTAGTGAAAGGTTCAGATAGGACTAAGTAGCTATTTCTTTTTTATAGTGGGTGGAATTGTTGCTCCCATTATGGAAAGAGAGAGTGCCCTCAGATTTAGTGCTGAGGTAAGAATGTTGCAGGTTTTCTAATTCAGCTGTGAAAGCTTCTACCTGAAGCTGAATTAAGTTGTCATGCTAATGAGACTCCCCTAATTGAAAGGTTTCTCAAATACCTCAGGTAACCATTGATGCTAGGAGGTTGAAATAGGTATTTCCTGTATTCCAACAAACTTGAGATTCCCTCAACATTAAGTAAAATCCAACTCATTTTGCTTCTACCCTGGATTGCTAATCACGTTGGTGAAAGGCAAAATGGCTCCAGCTCACATAGGAAGTTTTGGTATGCTGTGAGCAGAGTGGGGGGAAATCTGCTCCAGGGACTTGATGAAGTGAATGCTGATTCACTGTTAGCTTTGATCTCTAGCTGGAAAGGCTGGCTTGTTCATTACAAATATTCTTTTTCATCTCCTTTACAACTACTTTCCTGAAAATATGGGTATGACTTCTCAATGGAACATAATACAGTTATGGTCACTTAGAAAGTGTCTGCTTGCTGGCTGAGCCTTGGTAAGCAACTGTGTGGTTATTCTGTCTTGGCCATAATTGTAAAGTAAAATATTGTTAGCAACATCACTGCTTTTTGAGACAAATGTAGACTGAATGTAGACTGTGATTTCCTCCTTCTTCAGAGGGCATTTTTACATGACACTAATTGAGAGGCTATGCACACCTGTTTGTAAAGAGACCTGCTGAGCTGCACATATAAAAACACTGCTGAGGATACTTGATGCGAAGTCACAGAATAGGTTTCCAATCACTTATTGCCTCTGCTGGGTGACTCTATTTGCTGCAAGATCCTCAGCAGGATCAGACTCTAAAAATATTACTGAGAACATGAATATTCTTCTTATGCTGTCTTTATCATCACCCAAGGAGATCTGAACAATCTGAATAATTAAAAAGTTCTCTGAAACATTTACTTTTTGTTTGCCTGATCTACTGAACAGGAGATTGAAGAGAATGAATAGCATATGCCGTCCTTTCACTTAGCAGCAGTCTGTGCAGCTTCTTCCTGTGCAGGGAGTTTGTTCTTGTATACCCTGCAGGATAGGTGTTTCAAGAGTTGGATGCATGGTATTTATAAATCACACACACAGTCAGTGATTGTCTTCTGTACCAAAGTGAATCTAGTACAATCTGAAATAAATATTTATGAAGATGTAAACTTTTCTGGAATCTGACATTGCAGTAGAAATAGCTAGGCTAGTATCCTGCATGGATTCCTCCACGTTTTTATTACACAAAACATAAAGTATTCCTCACTCTACCTCATTCACTGTATTGACCTCTACTTGCCTCATGGACCTGAGGAATGAAGTGTGCCCCATGGTCCTATGGAAGAAAGTAAAAACTAATCAAATACCAAGAACTGCTATTCAGTCAGTGGTGACCTCCATGCATTTACCATCTCCTGGTGCATTTTCAGGCCCAATTAACAGTGGTAAGAGGTTTTGGTTCTTGTATGGCTGTTGCTTTGCTTTTAGCATTGTCATGTCTGTTCTACAAGACCATCACAAGCCTCATGGAGAATGTGATCTTGGAAAAACTACTGAAGCTGTATGCAATTAAGAACTAACAGAATAACCAATTAAACTAAATGAATGTCTTCCCCCTCTTGAAAAGTATAAAAAGGGGGAAAAAATCTTAAAAATTGCAGTCTTGGAACAAAATGTCAGATGTGTAGTATTTGCTCTTGAAATTAGATACTAATATCTTGTGGGACTGCTTGAGAAATAATTTAAGTAGAAAACTTGCAGCTATCTCCAACAAATATGGCAGCACTTATTGGATGCTGATGGAATGTTGCATGTCTGAGGCTCCACTATTTGTGGACATCAATGTTGAAAGGTTTCCATGCAGTCAGAGGGATGTAGAACATATGACAGAACCTGCTAGTTGTACCTTCCTGGGTAAGAGTTTAAATGCCAGTCAGAGATGGAAGTCATTTTCTTTATTAAAAAGCTGTTTAGTAATGGAAGAACGGAATTACCCTGTAGTTAGAGCATCTTTAGTGTTCTCAAAGGCATCAATAGAACTCACATTTGGTTGAAGTGTATGAAGATATTTTTCAGGCAATGGAATTAAGATTTTGTTAGGAAATGCCTTAGTTGAGACAACAGCAAGACCTGAAATAAGAAATTCTTGTATCTGAAAAGGTGAGCTTCTCAAAATACCATGCAGAGGAGTGTTACTTTGAGGGCAGCACAGTCCACAGGGTGGCTGTGAAGCACGCTATGCCCCTGGGCTGCAACATTCAGAAGAAAAAATCTTTGAAGAAGGCAAGATAAATCTCGCTTTGCTGATCCCCTTGCTCCTCAGCAGTTAGGTTAGTGTTCAGACTGCTTTAGTTGTGTTTGGTGTAGGAAGCAGAAATGTGAAAAAGGTGATCTTAGGAGAAGAAAAAACCTGTGGCATGAGTAGTGAAGCATAAAAAAAAAAAAACATGAGAAGGAAAAAAATACATCAGCTAGGTTCTCTACAGAAACTTCTGATATTTTCTTTAATAAGCAATGTTTTATCTTCCTGTTCTTATTTCGTCCTGTGGTGAAGATCTCACAGTTTGTCTAATGCAATAATACTTCAGAATGGAAGCAGAAAGGGCAAAGAGAAATATGAGGAACAAATCACCAAATTATATTAAACTTTCTTAAATGCGTTAGGATCAGGAACATCACAGTCAGGAGATTTTTACATTATTGAGAGACAGTTGGATGGGCAGGTGCAGAAGGGGATTAGTGGTTGTTTTCAGCACCCACTGAAGTGAAGATCCAGTAGCTTGTGTTGAAGAAAAGCTTGTTTCAAACTTTTCCTATGTTCTCTTCAGTTCTGTCCTGACTAGCTTCTCTACCATTTCTTTTTATTTCAGCAGCATGAATTAAGAGTCTTATGACCAATTAAAATAAAGTGGCTTTGTAAAAGGTGCCATAGTGACGGTCTTCTGTTGCAGCTGTGTGGAGTTTCAGTGTACTGGTTTTTTGTAAGGTCTAGCTTCAAAGCTAGGCTTTTCACTTGATCTTAAGAAGGAATGTAGGGTCTCAGGTACATTCTGAATCCATTTAGAAAGAAGTGGAAGCAGGATCTGCCAGAGCCTGATACAGACATGATATGAAAGTAGAACTGTTTTGGAAAGGAGTTAAGTGATGTTGCTTGTACTGAATCTTAGGAGACAAGATTTAATGCTCTCAGTCAGTCTTTGGTCCTACGTTACTAATTCCACAGATAGAAGAGCTGAAGTTCCCCTCTTGTGAGTCTAATTTTGATGGTGATTACTGCACAGCTCAGGATTTTCCTTAACACTGTCCTTGAGCACACATATCCCTGGAGCTAATGCCTTGTTCCAAGTCCAAGTTTAAATTGTTGCGTGTTGTATGGCACTCTTCTCCTGGACATTCTAGCAATATGAATGAACCTAATAAAATTTGTCTTCAAACTGAAGCACTCTTTACAAAGTGGTGTAGAAAACCATGTGGAGGTATTTCTGCTACTACAAGCACAATGTGGAAACAAGGAAAACGTGTGCCCAGTCTGATGTGATGTTCACTACTTGCAGAAGTATTTTACAATCTTCAATTCCTGTGCTTAAGCTTGCCTCTCACTGTGGTAGATCAGAAGTATCTTGATATCCTAAAAGAAAGGATTCTTCCTTTAAATGCTACTGATGTTTTGGAAAGAACATAACCCTTCACGAGTGCTGAATGTCAGACCTGAGCAAGGAGTCAGCACTTGTTATGGGAGTGTCTACCTTGGATATGTCTTCTCCCTTCTTTCCTTTTAGGTAAATGAATGTCATCATGACCATGATAATGCAAAAAAAAATGAGCTTCCTTATTTCTCTGCCGGAACTAAGAAGGCAGGAGATCATAATACAAACTGGCTGTTTTGTTTCAAATCCTGTGCGCAGTCTTTTACCAACCTTACTATCCAAGGTGTATCCTTCCAACAGGTGCATAATTACAGTCTTTTAGAGACTGAAATCACTGCAAACCCATTCTTCTATATGTAATTTAGAGTTCATAAACCATGGGTTCATTTGCATTCAGATATTGTGTTCCTTATTGTTCTAAGGCTGTCTTCTGACTTACTGTTTTCTGCTTCTGTGATTTCCTGGTTCTCTTCCTACTCTCACTCCAGTTTTGCTTCATTTTGACCTTCAGTGTTTTTTCTCCAAAAATATACATCTGTCTAACCACCTTTGCCATTAAATTCCTGTTTTACCTTAAGGCAGATACTTATATGCATATGTAATGCATGCCTGAGCTGAGGTTCCTACATGGTTTATACTCACAGCTCGATAGCATTACAGAGCTCTATTTTACAGGGTGCCGACAACTTTATGAGTTCGCTTTAGTTTGTATTCCAGAGCAGTTGCTTAAACTGTGAATTTGCCTTGTTTGCTTACAAATAAGCAATTTATATTGTAAATGAACCTTTTTTGGCACTTACTGCTACTCCCTTGGTATGCAGCGCTTAATGTCTGTCACAGGGGTTCTTCTCACTATCAGAAAATACCCTGAGAGAGGCACCACTTCCTTAAGAGGTAGGAGTCCAAGATTACTCTTTCCCACAACTTATCACAGCCACAACCTTGCAGGCACGCATCTGCTTACACATCAAGGAAGATAATCTGAGAGTCTTTGTGATATTTCAGGTATTAAACTTGTGAAAAGTTGTGAGTGTTTGGGAGTCTTCTAAGACGTAATGAAGGGCAATGAAGCTTTGAAGGGTTTGGAGCAGAAGTCCTCTGACAAGCAGATGGAGGAACTGGGTTTGTTCAGTCTGGAGAAGAGGAGGCTCAGGGAAGACATTGCTCTCTACAACTGCCTGAAAGGATATTGTGGCGAGGTGAGGGTCAACCTCTTCTCCCAGGTAACAGCGATAGGGTGAGAGGTAATGGCCTGAAGCTGGGACAGGGAGGTTCAGGTCGGATATTAGAAAGAATTACTTGTCAAAGAGTGTTGAGGCATAGGAACAGGCTGCCCAGGAGATGGTGGAGTCACTGTCCCTGGAGGCATTCAAGAAAAGGGTGGATGTGACAGTGAGGATCATGGTTAGGTGGGCATGGTAGGGGTGGGTTGGGGTTGGACTTTGTGATCTTAGTGTTCATTTCAAATCTTAATGTTTCTACGATAACAATCTTAAGAAATCTTGCTTTCCTGGCAACACAGATTAAAATCTTAAGATATATGGATATGTTTGCCTTCTATGACATGACATCCTAAAACAGATGAAAAAATTCAGAACCTTCTGAAAGAGTTCTTTTCTTGTATCATGCTTGGAATAAGAGTTAGTAAGATACTGTGTTTGCTTTCCTGTCTGCTCTTTGTTTCCTTATCAGTATTAAGGACTGAGATGGGGGGAAGAGGTCCTTGATGAGATTACTGTGCTGAGTAAAACTGGGATCATGTTGAATCTGAGCTAAAGCTCCCAGAATTCTATAAAAAACGCATATTGCTGACCTCTGATAAACTTGCTGCTCTCAAAAATGGTAAAAGGTTAATTTGGTGTTACTACATTTGATCAGATGCACTGTTGATTTTCTGCACTCCTAATTTATTCTGAACTGAATTCTGTCTTTCAGCTAGTTTAAGCTTAGCATATTCTTTGAATAGTGTTTTATCTAGTTACTGTCACACTTGTGTTGATTATGTCAGATCTAAATCAAATGCCTATCTGGCAATGCACCTCTTGAACATTAACAGTTACAAAAGGACAGCCTGGGAATGGAAAGGCTAGAACTGCTGGCAATATTAATCCTTTTTTGAATCAAATAAACTGGTGATGAAATGACTCAGAAATGTCTGATGATGGGCTCAGGCCAGGTCCTAAAGGAGTGACTAAATGCACACTTTTAAAGTCCTTGAATTATTCCCATTCTGTCAAGGGAGTGCCTGAGGGTGGATGAATCAGTTTTGTTTCATAATATTTTCAGAGTGCTAAGCTCCTGGAACATGCTGACCTGCAAGTTTGTGAAGGAAATCAAAATGTAAATGTTGACAGTTACCTGTGCACAACTATTGTGTGTTGCACTGGACAAACCAGGAGATCCTGCTCTTCCCTAGCACCTACATGATTTTACACTTTATCCTGCTTTTCTCAATTAAAATGGCATGGCTGTTTGTGCACCCATGTGAAAAGCAAGAGCTGGGGAGTGGATTTAACTGCAGAGGGGTGAGCAAAGCATGTGGGTGGATTATAGTGTTTTGTTGTTGTTGTTGTTTTTGTGCTTAGTCTGCTTTAAGTGATTTAAGCAGAGCCCCTACAAAATGTGTGTTTTTGTAGGTCAGAGCTTTATCAGCTGAGAGAATGAAAAACTGGGGAGTCCTGAATGCTTTTTGACCAACTATATGCTGAAAATGATGTGCGCTTTCTCAGCTACAAACGCTAATTATTTGAGCCTGGGTGTTCTACTGGACAACAGATTGGCCATGAGTCAACAGTGTGTCCTTGTGGCCAAAAAGGGCAGTGGTATCCTGGACTGCGTTAAAAAGAGCATGGCCAGCAGGTTGAGGGAGATGGTCTTCCCTTTCTACTTTGCTCTGATGAGGCCTCGTTTGGAATATCGTGTCCAGTTCTGGGCTCCCCATTTCAAAAGAGACAGGAAATTTCAAAAGAGACAGGAATCTCCTAGAAGGAGACCAACAGTGGACCACAGAGATGATAGAGGGTCTGGAGCATCTCCTGTATGAGGAAAGGCTGAGTAACCTGGGTCTGCTCAGCCTGGGGAAAGGTAGACTGAGGGGGGGATCTGCTTAATGTTTGTAATTATCTAAAGGGAGGTGGGAGGCAAAGGGATGAGGCCTGGCTTTTCTTGGTGGTGTGTAGTGATAGGATGAGGAGCAGCGGCCTAAAACTTGAATGTAGGAAGCTCCATACAAACATGTGGAAGAACTTCTTTACCGTAAGGGTAATGGAGCACCGGAACAGGTTCCCCAGAGAGGTTGTGGAGTCTCCTTCTCTGGAGATATTCAAGACCTGTTTGGATATCTACCTGTGCATCCTATTGTAGGGAACCTACTTTAGTAAGGGTGTTGGACGCGGTGATCTCTTGAGGTCCCTTCCAACCCCTGCAATTCTGTGAACGAACCTCTTAAGCAGTAAGGAGTATTATTAATTTTAAACAAGTGAGCAATCAAGTTTATTCTAATAACAATAAACAATAGGAAGGTGTTGCACTCTCAAAAGAAGCCAAATACAGCAAGTGTATTGGCAGGTCTTTTAACTTCCTTCTGTTCCTCTCATTATCACACAGTGGTAACTTGTACAGTGTTTATGTAAAGAAAAGGATGATTTGAAGGCAATCTAGGTAACCTGGAGATACCATCAGCACTAAAATAAGACTCTTTAAATTTCTCACTACTGTTAAGAGCTCAGCTTTGACTTGAGGGGGATGAGGTAATTTTGGAAGCCTGTTTAGCTTGATCTATTTGTGAATCAAGAGAGCTTGGATACAAAAGTGTATTGGTCATTTAATTCTTGCTTCTGGGCTTGCCAAATACCCTGGGAGTTTAATGAACCTGAAGTGAGGAGGCTTCTTTGCTTTGCATATGGTTTAAATTAAAAGGCCTAACTGATAGCAGAATTTTGAAGGTTGAGTGTACAACGGGGGAAAGAGTAAATAGGAGAACTCATCTCCACATTTGAGGACATTTTTATCTTTGGAAAGGTGTGCCCTTATGGAGATGGTGAACAGACAGTGTTTTTCACCATGTGGCACCTTGTCCATTTCTCTGGATGCCGGAGTTAAAAGACTGCTTTATTGGTTCTTTGTTTTGATATACACTGAATACTAGAGACAACACCTTAGGCAATGTGTGCTTGGCTGTCAACGCAACGGGAAACAGCAGGAACTTAGAAGTTGAAAAAATAAATTTCAGCTGTGTAGATTTCTGCCATATAGTAAAATTTTTCTTCTTTGTTAGGATAAAAATGAACTTTTAATGATCAACAGCTAAACATAGCAATTTTAAAAGATAGTCCTGAGCGAAAGAGCGAGCCCAATCCTAGCAAAAACACAAAAAGAAGAGCAGGGTCCTGGTGTGCAAATAGGCAAAATCAGCCAGGTTTCCTTTGGTAACAATAAGCATAGAAACTACTTCTCTCCAAAGTCTGAAAGCATTCATTTTTTCTGCTTTAATCATTGTACAGAAATGTAGATAAGCATCTCATGCATCTGGTTACCATATCCCCAAGCAGGGCCACTCATTACCTATTTACCTGTGTGTGCTTTCTAGTCTGGTGAAGTCTTCCTTAGATTGATCTCTGAGTATTACTGCAGAGATGCTACATTGCTACTGCAGTGTGCAGTCACTTTATATGTCACTTAAATATGCTGGGTTCCACAATACAAAAAAAAAATGTTGTATTTAGGTACTTTTGCCTTCATCCTGCTGCTGGCAACATTCAAGCCACTTTCAGATCACCAGAATTTGAGCTGAGCAAGCAATGGGATTTGGTCAAGCAGTAAGACCTAAGAGCTGAACTCTGTTGCTGTTCCATAAAGCATTTCTTCTTCCCTGCATGTACTAGATAATGGTATACAGCCAGGCCCTGGCCTATAGGTGATTTGCAGGGCTCTCTTAGTACCACGGAGAAAAATTCTTGTTGGGAACGTTGATGTTTTTGCAAGACTGTAACATTTCCAGTAAGAGCTGTTTGATTTCACTGTAGCTTCATTCATCCTTATGGAAAATAACTCTGCTCTTTAACCATCAAACATTCCAGCCTCCAATCATCCAGTTCATCATGAAAAGGATGAACGAAATCTGCAGTTGAAGCACACTGTGAAAGAAACCTAGAAGCCATTTAAATGGCTTTAGGAAAACTGCTTTTTCCCTGTGCATTACCAGGTGCAAAGCTTTCCAGTAATAAGGACACTTAAGGATTCAGTATCTGCAGCTTCAAAGAGGGATGGACTTGAGAGATGAACTGCCTGTCTGAAGTTCTGTTTCCCATTGATACAGTTTATCATCATCAAGGGCTGCTAATTGTGCTTCATAAGTGCACATTGTAACTGAATTGCCAGAACCAAAGGTATTAAATCCTTTAGTTTTTCCACTGGAGGTTTGCGTTCCCACAGTTGTACTGAATTTCAAATCAGCTTTGTGTTGCCACGGCAAATGAGGGGACAGAAGCTACAGAAGTAATATACAACTCTAAACTTCTGAAGAGGTTAGTAAATAAATAAACAAGTTATCTGTGAAAACAGCTACTAACCAGTTACTGCTGCTTAACTGTGCTAAAGAATGAGTAGGTAGTTGTGGCCTTGTTCTCATCCTTATAACTTGGTATTCACTGCAAAGTAAAATGGTTTGAGAAGTCATATAAAGCTATTTGTCTTACATTGACTTGGCAGTAAATACACATGGTAAATCTAATATTGTGCTTATGTACGTTATTCAACTGCACCATGCCAGCACAGTGACTAATATACTGGGCTGGCACAAGGTCCACATTTTAATGTGTCAATACAAAATAATTGATTGTTCTAATACACATTTATAGAACAACCAGTGCACAATTCTGCATCACTGGCAACTTGTCTTCAGTACATTAACTGAGTTTTGAAAGCCAGACCAATTCTTATTACAAGTTAGGCTCTACTGCTGTTTGATGGGATTCAGAGTACAGAGATCTGCTGCTCCCTGTGCTGGGGATGAGCATAGCTGTATCACCACAGGTCAGAATGGTAAGTTTCACAGCAGTAACCAAGCTACATGGAAACTCATCCCCACCAAACTCTGTGTTTGTGGAATCTATACTTACAGGGATGCCAAAGTTACTCACTTCAGTTTTTCTTTCTCATCTTGGAATTCATTAGTAGTTTTTAGTTGTGATCTTTTTCATGGTGGTGGTTTTCAGCCTGCTGCCAGTCATGCTTATTGACCACACAGTGTCAATCAGTGGGATCAGCCTCTATGATTCAGTCACAAATTTCCCCAGGCCTGCTTTTCCTCCCCTAATTTGGAGAGCTGCAGTACTAACAAGCAGGCTCAGGAGCTTGTACTGTTGTAAGCTCATCTGGTCAACAAATATTTTATGCCACTTTTGGGCCTCTCTTTAATCTGCCCTGAATTATACATACGTGAATGATGAATGCTCATGACAGAGATCTCCAACAGACCACAGGCAGGAAGTATTGAGGGCTCTTACGTCTATTTCTCGCAAAGCTCTCTTTTAGCAATTTATATCTTCTGAATAGTTCTGTGTTACATCTCAGCTCAGTTGTACTTGTCTGCCTTCTTCGTGGATTCTCTATTTTCTCACCTACCATAGAATCTTCTTTATATCAGAAAATTTTCAATACCTATGTCTCTAGTTGTTAAGTTTATGTGGCATGAAAAAGCATTTAAGCTACTTGGGAACTATTCGGTCTCTTCCTTTTTTTTTTTTTTTTTTTTTTTTTTTTTTTATTTTGGGG
>JANHGO010000001.1:82318499-82333409 GCA_024606505.1 Aquila spilogaster | reverse complement strand
AAGTAGAAATTCTTTCCAAACTGAAATACTCCTTACAAAGTGGCATAGCATCGTGGTTTAAGCTCAGCCGGCAACAAAGCACCACCAAGCCGCTTTCTCACTCCTCCCCTCACCCCCTAGGTGGGATGAGGAGGAGAAAATATAAAGAAATGCTCATGGGTCGAGACAAGGACAGAGAGGGATCACTCACCACTTATGGTCATGGGCAAAAGACAGGCTCAACTTGGGGAAAAAACAACAAAATCCATTTAATTTACTACCAATCACATCAAAACAAGGATAATGAGAAGTAAAACCAAATCTTAAAACACCTTCCCCCACCCCACCTTCCTTCCTGGCTCAACTCCACCCCCAGTTTTCTCTACCTTCTCCCCTCCAGCAGTGCAGGGGGATGGGGAATGGGGGTTGTGGTCAGTTCATCACGCATTTTATCTGCTGCTCCTTCCTCCTCAGCGGAAGGACTCCTCACTCTTCCCCTGTTCCACTGTGGGGTCCCTCCCACGGGAGACAGTCCTTCACAACCTCTCCAGCATGGGTCCTTCCCACGGGCTGCAGTCCGTCATGAACTGCTCCACTATGGTTCCTTTTTCATGGGCTGCAGTTCTTCAGGCACAGTCTGCTCCAGCACGGACTTTCCCATGGAGTCACGGCCATCTTTGGGGGCATCTCCCTGCTCCGGCGTGGGGTCCTCCCCGGGCTGCAGGTGGGCATCTGCTCCCCCGCTCCTCTCCGTGGGCTGGGGGGGGACAGCCTGCCGTCTCACCACGGGCTGCAGGGGCATCCCCTCCTCCGGCGCACCTCCTCCCCCTCCTTCTTCACTGACCTCGGTATCTGCAGAGGGGTTCCTCTCATATTCCAATCTCCTCCCCCACTGCAGGTTTCCCTTCTTAAATCTGTTCTCCCAGAAGCGCTACCACTGTTGCTGATGGGCTTGGCCTTGGCCAGCAGTGGGTCTGACTTGGAGCTGGGGAAGCTTCTAGCAGCTTCTCACAGAGCCACCCCTGCGGCCTCTCCCCCGCTACCCAAACTCTGCCACACAAATCCAAAACGCATAGAAAACCAGGCAGGGATGTTATTCCTACATGAACACAATGTGGAAAATGTGTCACTAGTATGACATGATGTTTGTTACCTGCATAAATTATTTATGGTCTTTAATTCTTGTGTTTAAACTTGATTGTAACCAGCCCCTTGTGGTAGGTCAGATACTTCCTAGTGTCTTAAAAGAAAGGTGTCCTCCTTTAGACCCCACTAGTTTTTTCCTGGAAGTAGCTTAAACCACTTAGGACCACTAAATGCCAGGCTTGCAGATTTCTGGATTTAGTGAGGAGCCACTGTTTGATATGAAACCCTCTACCTTGAATTTGTCTTCTCCCTTCTTCCCCTTAAGTAAATAAAAGGTATCATGGCAATGATAATGCAAAGCAAACAAGTTTCCTTATTTCTCTGCCAGAACTAGGAAGGTGGGAGATCATAATACAAACTGGCTGTCATGTTTCAAACCATGTGTGAGACGGAACTATTACCAGCTTTGCTGTCCAATGGGTATCTTGCTAGCAGGTGTGGATTTACACTCCTTTAGAGTTTAAAAATACTGTGAACACATTCTTCAATAAGCAATTTGGAGTTCATAAACCATCAGTCATCCACATTCAGCTGCCACGTTTCTTATGTTCTCAGGCTGTCTTCTGCTTGTGTGACTTCCCCATTCTCCTCCCATCCTCACTCCAGTTGTATTACATTTTGACCTTCAGTGGTTTTTGTCCAAAAAATATATACAGCTGTCTACTCACCCTTGTCACTAAACTCCTGTTTTACCTTGAAGTAGATACTAATATGCAAATGTAATGCATTCCAGGCCTGAGGTTCCTACATAGTTTATACTCACAGCTCAACAGTGTTATAGAGCTCTATTTTACAGGGTGCTGACAACTTTATGAGTTCACTTTAGTTTGTATTCCAAAGCAGTTGTTTAAGCCATGAATTTGCCTTGTTTGCTTACAAATAAGCAATTTATTGTTTAAATGAACCTTTTTGGGCACTTACTGCTACTCCCTTGATATGGGGTGTTTAACGTCTGTCACGGGTTTGTCTTTCTATCAGAAAATATCATAAGAAAGGTACCACTTCCTTAAAATGACAGAAGCCAAGATTGCTATTTTCCCACTGCATATTGCAGCCTCACCCTTTCAGGCACACTTCTACTTACTTACTCAAGTAATCTGATTTCAAGGAGGCTATGCATAGGAAAATTATAGTACATATCTGAGTGTTGGCATGATCAAGACTATGATTAGATATCTCTGCAACCAGTGCCCTTTTGTTCAGCTCCAGTTGCTGAAGCTGAACGTAATATGAGCTATTTTAAATCCAAGTAGAGTGGTAGGTGCACAAGAGCTACAGGTTTGTTGTGAAACAACGCTCTACTGGATACCCTTCTTGTGCACTCACCACATTCAAGAGTTATGGAGTTTGCCAAGGGCTGGATATTTAATACTATCAACAAAATCCTGTCTCTAAAGTAGGGGAAATAGTCCTCTGCTTTATGCTTGATGGACTGCATTTCATTGAGTCTGGTATATGAAGGCTTCAAAGGTCAATCAAGCTTTCATTCAGATATTTTGTTGGCCACAATGAACACAAGAACTCCCCAAGTACCTTTGGCATTACCACATTTATTACTGTGGATGGTACAATTCCTTATCAGTAGGAATAATAGAAACAGGTCTTTGGCATTTCTTCTGAAAATAACAAAACAAAACAACCACTTTGCATCTTCAAATGTTCTTCCTTAGTAGTTACTGCAAACCAAGCATTAGAAGTATTAAAATTAAGAAGACTAAACAACGTGTTGTGAGTTATTCTAAGATCACCTAATTGCCCAATAGGTCAGATAGTTGTAGAACTGACTTGCGTAGAATTTGTCCTCCGTGAAAGCATTTAGGTATTAAATGTGTGAAAATCTATCCCCCAAAAAACTAGATGTTTGGTGCTGTCCTGAATGCAACACATGCTTCAAGACATCTTGTTTTCCTGTCAATACAGAATAAAATTTAAAGATGCATGGATATGTTTGCCTTCAATAACATCCTAAATGGGATGATAAAAATCAGAACCTTCTGGAAAAGTGCTTTTCCTGTATCAGGTACGTTATGCTTAGTATAAGAGTTATGCTAATACTGTGCTTGTTTTTCTGTCTGCTCCTTATTTTCTTATCATTATTAAGGATTGAGATGGAGATGAGGAATGGCCCTTGACAAAATCACCATGCTGGGTAAAACTGGGGCCATGCTGAATCTGAGTTAAGGCTCCCAGAACTCTGACAAAAATGCCCATCACTGACCTTTGATAAACTTACTGCTCTGAAAATGGTAAAAGGTTAATTTGATGTTGCTACATTAGCTCAATCACAATATTGCCTTTCCACACTGCCTTACTTATTCTGAATTGGATTCTATCTTTCAGCTAGTGTAAACTTGGCATAAACTCTGAGTTACTGGTTTGGTTAGCTAATGTCACACTTGTGCTGAATATATAAGATCTAAATCAAATGCATATTTGAAATGCACCTATTGGATAGTCACAATTACAAAGGGACAACCTGGGAATGGAAAGGATAAAATTGCTTGTTCGCAATATCAGTCCTTTTCTAAATCAAATAAGCAGATGATAAAATGACTCGGAAATGTCTGATGATGGGTTTATGCCAGGTCCTAGAGGAGTTATTAAATACACACCTTTGAAGTCCTTGAATTACTCTCATTCTGTCAAGGGACTGCCTCAGGGTGGGTGAAGTAGTTTAGTTTCATAATATTTTCAGAGTACTAAGCTCCAGGATCTTGCTGACCTGCAAGTTGATGAAAGAAATCAGAATAAACATACACAGTTGCCTGCACACTCCTAAATTACTATGTGCTGCACTGAACAAGCCAGGAGATCTCCTTCTGCTCTTTCCCAGCTCCTTCACTGTTTAACACTTTATCCTGTGTTTTCTTGATTATACTGGCACAGCTGTTTGTGCACCTGTATGAAAAACTAGACCCAGGAAATGGATCTCAGTGAAGTAGTGTGAGCAAAGCCTGTGAGTGAGTGTGGTGTGTGTTGTTTGTTTTTTTTTTCTTTTTTTAACTGACCCTGCTTTGAGAAACTTCAGCAGAGTCCCTACATAAAGTGCAAGTGTCTGAGACCTCAGCTTTGCCAGCTGAGAGAATGAGAAAGTACAGGGTCCTCAATGTTGTTTGATCAACTGTAAGTTGAAGATGACTTACACTCTCTCAGTTACAAACACTGATTGTTAAATGCACTTTGCCTCTAAAGCATTAAGGATTATTATTAGCTTAAAAACAGATGAGTGACCAGATATATTTTAATGAGAATAAACAATAAGAAGCTGAGGTACACACAAATAAAGCTGTTTACAGCAAGTGTATAGGGGACTCCCTTAACTTCCTTCTGTCCCTCATTGTGAGGAGGTAATGGCAGCTCATACAGCGTTTATGCAATGAAAGGGACCATTTGAAGGCAAGCTAAGTAACCTGCAGCTACCATGAACACTAAAAGAAAGCACTTTTTACTTTCTCACTACTGTTAAAAGCTCAGCTTTAACTTGAGGGGGGAAGAGGTAATTTTGGAAGCCTGTTTATCTTGATTTATTTGTGGCTTGAGAGCTCAGATACAAAGGCATATTTGTCATTTAATTCTTGCTGCAAGGCTTGCCAAATACCCTGGGACTTTAATGATCCCGGGTTGGGGGGGGAGACTTCTTTGCTTATGAATATGCTTTAAATTAAAAGTACCAACTGGCAGCAGAATTTTGAAGGCTGGGTGCACAACGGGGGGAAAGAGCAAATGGTAGAGCACTGCTCATATCCACAATTGAGGACATTTTTTATCCCTGGAAAGGTGTGCCCTTATGGAAACTTTGAACAGATATTTTTTTTCCACCATGCTGCTCCTTGTCCTTTTTCCTGAATGCTGGAGTTAAAAGCCTGCTTTATTGTTTCTGGGTTTTGATGTGTGCTGAGTATCAGAGTCAGAGCACTTCAGGCAGCTTGGCTGCCAGTGCAATGGGAAGCAGAAGGAACTTTGGAAAAAGTTGAAAAATAAAATTCAGCTCTGGAAATTATCTGCCACATAAGTCACTTTTTCCTTCTTCATTAGGGTAAAACTGAACTCCTAACGCTCTGTTGAAAAACAGAGTAAAACAGAGAGCCCAATCCCAGCAAAGACACAGGCAGGGTCCTGTTGTGCAAGTGGGCAAAAACAGTCAGGTTTTGTTTGGTAATGATAACCATAGAAACTGCTTCTCTCCTAAGGCTGAAAGCAGTCATGTTTCCTCTCTGGAGAGGGGAAAGACCTAACTCTTCTTTTCTTCCCCTCCTCTTTTTGTAGCTGTTGTTTAAAGCATCCACTTCGTGCCTCTTGCCTCTGACATGCCTTGCTGTAGCCTTTGACATGGATTGCCGCAGCATCAATAGGAGTCAGCAGTATTTGGAGGCAGCGAGACCTGTGCCCCATCTGCTGCACTGAGGCTTTCTTCTTTTTGGACTCTGACTGCTCCCTCGGGTTGGTGTGGATGGCAGTGCATGTGTGAGCCCCATGGACGTACTCCAACCTCTTCTGCCTCCCAAGCAGGGTCCCACATTTCTCTCAGCATAGGAATCCTCCACACTCCCAGAGGGGACAAATGGTCTTTATGTGCTTCTTGAAAGGAAGTAGGAAAATATTTAATTTCTGCCATTGTAGCTAAACAGGGAAGTCAAGGGTAAGTTCCAGCAGGTCAATGATAATGATGCCTTTGTATCTTGTTCATAAGCATCTCCAAGCAACTGGTGGGCAAAGGGATCATAGGTCTTCCTTCATTCATCAGGTTTGTTTCACTGATCTAAGAAAGCCATTTTGGCTACTGTTACAATTACACGACACATCATTCAGCTTGCTTTGAGGACACAAGTCACAAAGATATGAAATGAATTGCCTTTGCAAAGTAGGTAATATTATGCCTCTGTTCTGCCTTAATCCTTATATAGGATGAGTGTCTTGTGCACATGGTCTTTGGTTACAAATATCTCAGAGCAGGGCCAGTCATTTCCTACTTATTTTTGTGGGCCTTCTAGCCTGGTCAAGTCCTCATCTGATTCATCCACAAGTGCTACTGCAGAGGTGCTATGTTGCTACTGAAATGTATAGTTACTTTACTTTATGGGAGAAAAGTTACTTAAGGGATAAAAGGCTTTGTTTCCTTTGTATTGTAAAGAAAATGTATGATGACAAAAAAATGTATGGTGAAGAAAAAAAATAACTGAGAATCAGTGCAAAACTTCATAAAGCAGGGATATCTAGAACTTTGTAGCCATTTACCACATGGTTTCAGGAGGGGGTTTGGGTGTGTTTCTGCATGTGTGAGTTTGCTTGTTTTGTTTTGGTTTTTTTTTCCTTTACTGAGAGAATGTTTGTAGGTTTAAATCACAATTTAGGCTAATGTGTAAGTTCTTTCAGTTTGTTACAAAGAGCTATGAATGAAAACTAAGGAGCTGGTGAGCAGGTATCATTAATGAGGTCAGAATTCTCAAATGTTCTATGTTTCCTAGCTGGTAATAGAAGGGAATGAAATGTCAAGGGAAGCTCTGAGAGGTGGATATGGCTTTAGTGACTGGAAAAAATTCAGCACAAAAACCCCCTGAGCTCTTGGAACAGACAACAAAGTTAAATGGGATTATAGTGCAGACATTTTGCTAGAGCTGCATGCTTGTGGCTTAAATGGGCCTTTCATTCATAAATGGATGCAATTACGTATTTATTTGTGCATTTTTCAGAAAAATAATTTGGCTTTAAATTGCATAAATGCTGCAAGTTTGAAAGGGACAGTGGATGATGCAGAATATTTTTTCATATAAACTAGCATAAAATAAGTGCTAAGATCTCTAGGTTTTAGCATGTTGAGACAGATAAAAAGCTGTTACCATTGAGTGTAATAGTATTAAACCTTTATTAGCTCTCTCTAAACTTTTAATTTGAGGCACAAGTGAAGGCATTGGGGAGAAATTTTTTTTTGAGGGGTGAGTGTTTTTTCTCAGAAATAGTTAGGGTAGGATTAACTCTCACTCTACTTGAAGTCAGGCATTCCTGATGACCTTTAAATTTAGGGACATTTGCCTTCATCCTGCTGCTAACCACATTACTGTTGCTTCCAGATTCTAGGCTAAGCAAGCAGTGGCCTGTGGCAAAGCAGTAAGAACGAGGAGCTGAGTTTTGCTGCTCTTCCATGAATCATTTCCTCCTCTATGCAGATACCCAGGTAGTGCTAAGCAGCCAAGGCATGGCCAACAGGTGATTTCCAGGTTCAAGGTGGCAATTTTACAACAGTCAAGAACAGGACTTGCTGATGATGTGCACGTTTTGCAAGACTAACCTTCAGATAAGTGTTTGGACAACAAGCTGAACTGAAACGAGACCCTCTGTGCTTTAAGTTGCACAAGAGGCTGTCCATTAAAACTGGGTAGGTTGCTACCTCTTTCCGTCAAAGCTGTTGCCTGTTGATTTCATTGTAGTTTCATTCATCCTCATGGAAAGCAGTAATGCTGTTCTTTACAATCAAACATCCCAGCTTCCAAGCATCCAGCTCAGATTGAAAGGCATAACTGAAATCTGCAGTTGAAGCATGCTGTGAAAGAAATCCAGGCCCATTTAAATAGCTCTAGGAAAACTGCCTTTTCCTTGTGCATTAAGTTTTACCAGCTGCAAAGCTTTCCAGTAAGGACACTTAAGGATTCAGTAGTTGCAACTTCGCAGACAGACAGACATGAGAGCTGAACTATCCATCGCCACATGCTTCACCTACAGTCTGTTTCCCTTTGACATAATATATTAGCACCTGGGTCTGCTAGTTGTGCTTCATAAGTGCACGTTGTAACTGACTTGCCAAAACCAAAGGTATTAATTTCTCTAATCTTCCCACTGGAGGTTTACGTTCCCACAGTTATACTGTATTTCAAATTGGCTATTGTGTAGCCACAGTAAATGAGGGGACAGAGACTTCTAGTAGGGAACTCTGAACTTTTTAAGAGGTTAGTAAAACAGAAAACAACTACTAAACAAGTTACTGCTCCACAACTTTACTAAAGGATCAGTAGATAGTTTTGTTTCTGTTTTCAACCTCATAACCTGTTATTCACTGCAAGATTTACATGATTTTTGAAACAAGTTATCTTATACTAACGTGGCAGGAAATACACATAGGAGCTGAGCATAGCACTGAGCTAGCACAGTGACTAACATACTGGGCTGGCATGAGATCTGCATTTAAATGAGTTTCATAGAATCGTAGAATCATATGGACCCAGCACTTAGGCTTATTGAATCTCACAGTTGGCCTCAGCCCATCAATCCAGCCTGTCCAGATCCCTCTGTAAAGCCTTTCTATCCTCAAGCAGATCAACACTCCCACCCAACTTGGTGTCATCTTCAAACTTGCTGAGCTACACTCAATCCCCTCATCCAAATCATTGGTAAAGATATTAAACAAAACTGTCCCCAATACTGAAGCCTTTCAATGCAAGATAATTGATTGTTCTAATACATGTTTATAGAACAGCCAACACACAATTCTGCATCACTGGCAACTTGTCCTCAGGACATGAATTGAGGAGTTTTGAAAGCCAAGCTGCTTCCTGTTACAAGTTGGGCTCCATGCCTGTTTGATGGGGTTGTGAGTATGGAGATCTGCTGCTCCCTGTGCTGAGGATGAGCAGAGCTTCAGCACCACAGGTTAGAATGGGAAATTTCACAGCATCCACCAAGCTGTCCAGAACCTCTTCCCCACCAAACTCTGTGTTTATGGAGCCTGTGGCTTCAGGGATGCCAAAGATGCTCTCTTCAGATTGTCTTTCTTGTCTTGCAATACATTGGTGGGTTTTAGCATGTGAATTTTTTGCTTGTTTTTGGTTTTTAGTATGGTGCCAGTCTTGTTCTTTGACCTCACAGGATCAATCTATGATACCTCTCTCATTCAGATATGAATTTCCTCAGGACTGCTTTTTCCTCAGCTGATTTAGAGATCTGCAGTACTAACAGGCAGGTGAAGGAGCTTATGCTGTTGTGAGCTCATCTGGTCAGTAAGTATTTAATTCCACTGCTGGATCTCCCTTTAATCTGCCCTGAATTATGCATACATGAGTGCTCATGATAGAGATCTCCAACCACAGACAGTAAGTATTGAGGGCTGTTATGCCTATTTGTCACACATCTCTATTTTATCAATTTATATCTTCTGAATAGTTTTATTTTACATCTCAATTCAGTTGTACTTGTTGCTTCTCTGCTGCCTTCACACACTCTCTATTTTCTCCTATTTATTTTCTCTCCTACCCTAGAATCTTCCTTGTATAAGAAAATATACAGTATCCATGTCTCTAGTTGTTAAGTTTATGCAGTGTGATAAACCTTTTAAGATACTTGGGAGCTATTCAGTCTCTTCTTTTTGTACTAATGGCATGGAAAATAAATGTATATGCACATCTTAGGCAAATCTAATCATAAAATTGTGTACATAGGTAATAATATACATGAACAGCCAGCTTTTAGGTGTAGCACACAGCTATATAGAATAAAGCTGCAATTACTGGAGTAATAGTGTTTATCGGTACATCTTAATCCAGGGTCAGGGATTTTGAGTGGAGTTTTGCACAAGGGCAACAGTTTTATTAGCATAAGTTTATTGTGAATAACTTCCAGGATTGTAGATGTTGGGTCAACTTGCCTGGATATCCCTGAGCCTATAGGTTTTGTGACTTTGTAAGGTAGTCAGTATTTTCTGTGCTCAGACATCACTTTGCTCTGTTAAAATCTATTGCAGAAGAATAGTCTGTTTTGGAGGTGTTTGGTGTTTTGTTTGGTCGGTGGTTTGGGGCGTGTCCTCTTTTGTTGTGTTTTTTTTTTTAAGTAAGGCCTAACAAAGTGAGAATTCACCTTCTACCTCCTGAAAAATTAAATATTCCAACCTCTTCTTTCAAAAGATATATCTCCATTAGGAAAAAATCTCAGAATGCAATAAAAGTCAATAAAATCTCACCTTAGGAAAGGAAAAGCACTTGGGGTGGGGGAAATTAGATGCCAAAGTCTTTAGCTGCCAAAGGCAGCTAAAAACCTAGATGTAACCTGGAAATCTGCTAATAATCATGTGCTTCTGATGGTTGAAGCTGCTTGGCATGTCACTGGATCAAAAGTAACCTATTCTATACCACACCAGGCTTCAATGTAAATCTGCCACCCAGATGAATTGGACTATGTTGCAGCCAGGAGGCTGTGCGGAGGGGAAAAATGAGAGAACTTTTTGAGAAAACTCTTGAGCTGATGCTCCTGGTGGTGTGGAGACAGAGAAGTATTGACGAGAACGTTCTGAATGTCCTGGCAGTGCTCCACTTCTGTGGTCATACTGTAATCATGGCATCATACATACATTTATTATTAATTAGGACTGGCTTCATATCATAATACAGCAGAAACTGCCTCCTATTTCTTTCTCCTAAAGGGGTGAAAAAAGCTGTGTTTCTAGTCCCCGTTCTAGCCTCTGCTTTACACATTCTCAGCCAACATGAGTCAGGTACGCCAGGGGTCTGATGCCAGTACCAAGGACTAGCATCAAATCACTTGGGAGAAAGCATATTGCTTTGAAATACCTGCTTTCTCAACAGTCCCAAGATTAGAGGTGAAAGAACTTAACTAATGTTTCTGGCTGTTTTATTCCCTCTCTAGTTACTTCAGAAATCCAAGAGCAAAAAGCATCTGGAAAGATTCAAAGACTGTGTTTAGCTAAGGAAAGTGAACAAGAACTAGCTAGTTTTTGTAATCCAGGCTGGATTAGCAGTTAAGCCTAAATCAACAAAGCAAATAGAAGGCAGACAAGACATACCCTATAGCACACTTCTGAGTGGTGGAAGAGAGAAATTTTCTTTTCAAAACACACTAAAGGATTTAGGCAAGAGAAGCTTATGTTAGAAAGAGGATAATAGCTGGGAGACTGATACTTTTTGACAGTAGCAGGAATTAGTTCATATTTTAGAGACCCTTTCTTTAGGATAAAGTTTGGAGAGTTTCAAGGAATCAAACATATATGGCATTAAAGCAAGCAATATAAATTTTTGCTGTAAATCTAAAAATGGGAGGAAAATCCTGGAGGAGAGTAATGAAGGGATGAAAGAGATGAAGATTACAGATAAAGAGTATTCTATATATGAGACTTTTCTTGTGCCTTTTTAAATTTCATTCTTTGTACTTATGAAAACCTCCTACAAACAGTGGCTCAAGCAAGGGGTCAGCTGTGGAGAAACAGGCAAAGGCTGAAGGACCTTCACGTACCTATATCTTCTTTTGTATAGGTAATGACTGTGCCACATCCAAAGTCTGGCTACATGTTTTCTACAGTCTTGTGTGTCATGATGTGCACCCCACTAAAGGGAATAGCCATAACAGTGATGTGCGTGAGCTTTGGATCATATGTGTTGCTTGGTGCTTAATTCATCCTGTACCACTGGCAGTAACTGGCTGAGATGCTTCTTGAGAAAGAGTCAGGTATAGCATGGCTACAAGGAACTGGTGTGCAGCAGCATACTGTGCGCTGTAGCCAGCCCCTTTCCTTGTAGCTCATGACAGCCAGCTGCAAAAAGATCTAGGAAAAGTGTGTGGTGAATTGGGTGAGGGAGTGAAAATCAAAGGGCAACAGGCAAAAATCTGTGTAGTGGTGTCATAGAGAAGACGCATATTGAAACCATACCATCTCTGTATCTTTCATCATTTCAGTGAGGGGAGGGGAACTAGTAATTCCCTCATGTGTGTTAGGCTGAGGATGATGAGTAGACTTTTCCCCCACCTGTCTTTTCAAGCTAGATATGCTTGAAGCTGTTACAGGAGCAGAGCCAAGTATGTTGATCCCTGACAGACAGAATTATCCATCTGGAGACAGGCTCAGTAAGCTGACTTTGGAATTTGATTGTTAACTTGCCCTTCTAGGAAGTAAGTAAATTGGATGGGCTCAGTTTGTTAGCGTAAGAGCTCTGAGGCCAAGAGCTGGCTGGAAGTTGAAAAAGGAACTGGGTCTTTCTGTACAT
This sequence comes from Aquila spilogaster, assembly GCA_024606505.1. NCBI lineage: Eukaryota > Metazoa > Chordata > Aves > Accipitriformes > Accipitridae > Aquila > Aquila spilogaster. The sequence continues at coordinate 82,321,305 of JANHGO010000001.1, read as the reverse complement.
GTCACGAGTTGTCACAGTTAACAGCAAAGCAGTCTGGAAGAGATGCCAAGCCTGGAGTTTGAGTCTCTGTTTATTAGAGATCAGCAAACGGAGACAGATGTATGGGACTGCTAAATCCTTCCACAGAGGAATCTGATTCTGTCTCCAGTAGGAAATTGTGCGCGAAAACGCCTAGACCAGGCATGTGCTTTAAGTTGAGTGGCTCCAAGCTGGTGGATCTGCCTGTTTGGGAGGAAATCCCATTTCCTTGAAATTATCCTGAAAACTGAGGAAGGGTGCAAATATTTCCAAAATGCATTTGTTAATAGCAGTTAGAGTTCAGATTCAAGGCTTTATCCAACAGATGTTCATCTATCTTTTATCTTGAGAACTGAAAGAATTGTATTTGTCTGCTTGTTTAAGAAAGAAAAAAGAAAACCAAAATATTTGAGAGTGTAATGATGTGGCCACTCAACCCAAAATGGGGCTCTGAACATTACTGCTATTTTTCCCCTGTGTTTTGTAGTGACTGTTTCCATTTGTATAGTCATGAAGGGACAACAGTAGAATTTTTTGATCCTGTCTCTTATACCTGTGTCTCTATTTCAGGTACTGCCTTGCTGCAGTAGTTCTGCTGTACCTTGTGACTGATTTACAGAAAACCTTTCTTGTGGTATCCTCTTGAACTTAGACACTAGGTGAATGCTTCTGTCCCTACTCAGTTGTTTCAGTCCTATCTTACAGAGGCTTGTTTTAGTATTTGACATCACCTGTGTTGTGCTGTTGGTATACTTTTAAAGGGTGAAAGTTCTTTGGGCAAACAGATCAGTATTAATAGTGCTAATCACAGATACCTTCTTGCAGTCACTGTTTCCAAGTTCAACTAAATTATTGATGAAAAGTGTGCAATTTCTGAGTTGTAGAGAAGAGCAGTGTTATTTTTGCTCAAAAGATGCACACCAGTTAAACACATTCATCCTCTGCAACATGAAGCAAGTCCCTCGTGTAACTGTTTTTCCTTTTCCTTGCAGGAAATAATAATACAAAGAAAGTATTGAATAAGATTATACCTGGGATGCCACTATATACACCATGAAAATATAGATAGTGGTGACTCCCTAATTCCGAAGTAGTCATCTGATGTTTTCCTGCATTATTTCCGTTAATAGACTACTCAGAATATGTATGCAACCAACTTCCTGTGTAAATACTTCAATAATCCCTATTGAGGGAGAATAGAAAGTTGATAGCAGAGTGGATAAATGGGTTTCCTCTGCTTTCTGCAAAAAAAAAAGCAATAAGCTATTTTATCCCTAAATAATCTGGAGCACATTTAACATTGCTCTTAATTCAGATGTAAACTTCAGGAGTTCTTTATCATGCATATTCCCCAGCAGGTTTCTAGTATGTTGCTGAATGAGCCAGAATTCAGCTAGCTTTCCAATAGCACTCCTAACACGAATCATTACTGCCTTCATAGTGACAGGTTTTTGGACAGTGGCATGTCTTTCGCTATGGAAGGTACAGCCTTAGGTCTTGCAGCGCACCCTGGGTACTGATCAATCTGAACTTTGTTTGATGGCTTTTTCACTGTGCATTTGCTGCTGTCTAGGTTTATACAATCTCTGCAGAATGGCCTAGGGATGCCAGTGTGCTAGACAGTCAGCTATTCTCTTCCCATTTGCTGTTCCCTCCCATGCAGTAATGCAATATTTATAGATTTAATTAACTCTGAGCAAATTCATTACTTGTCCGTTCTGTAAAAGCATAGCTAAAATAGTGCAGATGGGCACACAGACAAGGCCTTGGGTTTTTTAGAAGGCAGAAGAGTGTTTGTGCTGAAATTTGCAAATTTTGTAGGAGCTGTGCATCTACCTGGCTGGCTTTGAGGAGATTTTAATGCATTTTTGAGTGTCACTAGGTGGTTTTACTCTAGAACCTGAGGTTCCTATGTGTTATAACTGGCAAGATGTCAAGTCTGTGGCCATGCCTGATGCCTTATAGTGGATGAACTTAGGATACTCTGCTTTAAGATGGAAGCTCTGATGTCCATGTGTATGTGTCAGATTTTTTTTTAAACTGCATACCCACCTGATTGTCTGTCCATTTTAAGTCCTCTGATTAACTATTTTAATTAACTCTGGTTTCTATGGAAAGGCAGCACAAGTGCATGGATTGCGGACTGGATGAGGAGCGCTGAACCGTCGCAGGCTGCCCCAGAGGTGCAGTGCAGTACCCCTTTGAATCTGCATGTATCCAGACAGATACTGAATCTCACTGGGTCATGAACTGGGAGCATGCAAGAGGTGGCAGCATCTTCCTAAGCTGTTGCTCAGCTGCAGCTGATCATGTGGTGGTTTGTTGCTGATCTACTAAGGACAGAACTGAGCTAACACAAAACACAACTGAAAATTAAGATTCTTAAATGCTTCAAAATATTTCTTACTATTACTGGACTGGGTTGGGTTCCCTTTCTTCTGTGTCCTGACCACTGTTACAGTTTCTGAAAAGAATCCCTGAAGGAGTCTAAGTTCACTCCTGTGTGAGTTCTTCCTATTAGTATCTTTGTGTGGATCACCCTGTGAAAGTCAGATGCATAAGATAAGTTTTATTTTGTAACATTGTCGTGGTTTAACCCCAGCCAGCAACTAAGCACCACGCAGCCGCTCACTCACTCGCCCACCCCACCCAGTAGGATGGGGGAGAAAATCTGGAAAAAAAGCAAAACCCACTGGTTGAGATAAGAACGGTTTAATAGAACAGAAAAGAAGAAACTAATAATAATAATGATAACACTAATAAAATGACAACAGTAATAATAAAAGGA
>JANHGO010000001.1:82286820-82317679 GCA_024606505.1 Aquila spilogaster | reverse complement strand
TAATATTTTTCTAGCTAAACCTACTTGAAGGAGCCTGTTTGGAGATAGTGATCTCGTAGGCTGTAAAAAGGCCCTGAGCAGGGAATTTCTGAAGAGCAAAATGCCAAAGAAAGGTTGGTTCTACTTTGTGGTTTTTTTAATTTAATTATCTACCCCTAAAGGTCAGTTTATCTGCAACTTGATTCTTCATGGTAGGAGGGAAAGCAAGAGGTAGTAATAAGTGGTGTACATTTGCTGCTGAAGATCTAAGCACTATTCACTGGCTGCAGGTAGCTGAAGGCATATATCTTCTTGACCTAGGTGCTGCTAAATCAGCTGTAGTTAGTTGCACAGCGTAATTAAAATGCAAGACCATGTGGCACAGTGTAATTTGCAGGATGGAGGGAGCTTCTTGGGACTCAGGTGGAAGGCACTGAAGGTAAGTGTAGATCTTGCCAAGAGTGAGGGAATACCCTTTATATTTATTTTAAAAGCGTGTACTTGGTAACCAGATATTTCTGGTAATCATAAGAATACCATCTGGTTCTGTTGCCTTAAACTCCCCAGAGTCTTGATATGAGAGGACAGTGACTTGCTTGAATCTCTTAACTAGAGAAACTGCATACTCCTGAAGAGACAGGAGAACTAATAGAAGGAGCACTGGATTTCAGGAGAGCTGAGATCAATTCCTGGCCTTGCTACTGTCCTACTGAGTACCTGGGTACCTCATCTTTACGCTGTGCTTCAGTTATCCCACCAAGAAAACTGGCAGAGGCAGCCTCTTTCTACAAAGCCTTTGAACATCTCTCCAAATTAAAGCATCTTCCCAACATCATGTGTTGCATGCAGGTGGTAGTGAAGTTGCTCCTTTAAATGCATCTAAGGCAGAATCTCCTGGGTTGCTCCTGTGGCATAAAGTCATCTATGAAAGAGAATGTAGGTGGTCAAATGGGAGCACTGCAGAGCCCACTGAGAGGGCAAGCACAGACATCTCATCCTAGGGTGGCCTTCTAAAATAAGTCATCTGACACTAGCTCTGGAAGTCCCAGTTTATCTCCACTGAGTGGAAAGGATTCCAGAGGACTACAGCAGACATTCCCAGTGGTGTTTGGCAGTATCACAATTTGTATCATTTCATGAGACTTCCTCCTTTACCTAACCCTAGTGCAAGCCTCCACTTGTAACAGTTGCTACTGTTGAGTTTATTCCATCCTAACATAAAAGTCTTGCAACAGAACAGAATTCATGGGACCTCTCTGCTTTGAAGGATCAAAATCCTACCCTATCCCCTTATTTAGGCTCTGACTCCAACTGGAGGCTAAACCAAATCTGAAAGAGAAATTCAGTAGGCTTTGTCTTTTTTTTTTTTTTTTTCCTTCTGGGAGGGGAGAAGGGTAAAGAACAAGCTCTGATAAAATACAGTAGAAAATTCAAATGTATCTAAATACAGGGGGAGTGAATTTTTTGCTGCTGTGAGAGTTTTACATATGCATGTCACTAGAGATTTTGTTTCCCAGTTCAGCAGTCCCTTAGAAACATGCAGAATATAATTTTTGCACAGTGCTGTGTGATGAAAGATTGAGAATTGAGAATGTATGTCTGTGTATGTTCTCAGGGCTGTTGTCTGCATGCCAAGCCTTATGGATTAGTTGCCAAATGATGCTGCCATTTGATGCCTTAGCTGACTTCATTAAGTGAACAGCAGTTCAGTAGACTTCAGTAGGAACCGTGCATGTGTATATCCCCAGGAAAAAATTGTCGTTCAGTCTATCAGAATCCATTCTATCTTCTGCCCTCTCTTCAAACCACAATAAATAAGTGCATCAGGGACAATATATATAATAATGTAATACAAAGAATAAAACTGAATCCATGGCTTTGTGCTCCCTTGCTAAAGTATGGGCTTCAGAAAGAAATTAGAATCGATTTCTTTAAATGTCTTTGTCAAGAGAGGTATGGGTCTTGCATACAGAGGTTTTGGGTCTTCTTTTTCTTGTAGCTCTTTTTATCATCACAAACTAGCACTGAAGTTTCTCCTAAATAACTTTGGTAACTACGTTAAAGGCAATTTAGTAGGATCTATATTACTAAGGTGTAATTTTTCCCAGCAGTGTCATTTTAACTTCACCTAAAGCACAAGACTGCTCCCTTGGGCATGCTGAAAGCAAATATTACTATAGTTTTGACTGTTAAGAGAGAAAAAAAAGAAAAGAAAAGAAAAGAAAAAAAAAAAACACCAAAAAACTTGGAGTTGCCTTTTAGTTTAGTCTTCTAGAAATAGTCTCAGATTTTTATGAAAGTCTGTTCACCTGTAAAATCTGCTTTACTGCATACCACTCCAGGCAGTGGTCGTTCACCTATAATAAAAATAGTATAAATTGTAACCCCCTCCTCCAAATTTTAAATATGGATGAATGACAGCTCCCCTTTTCATTATGACTTGGTATTTTGATTTCTTGCTTCAAAAGAAGTTTGACACCAAAGTCCTCCAAACTCGCCACATGGCCCCCCCCCCATTGACTTGCTGCTTTCTTGTTTGCATGTGGTTGTTTTTGCCATGTGTTTAAGCTTGAAGATGTCGAGTAATTTCCCTATTGGATAAACTGGTTTGCAACAACTTCACAAGCATCATTCTCTCACTGATGGTGCGTTTAGCATGTGCTGCTACTGGACCTGTGTGGCAGACAACACAGAAGGGGCAGGTGAGCAGGATGAGCATCATGACACATCAGCTGAAATCATTCACCAAGTGAAAGTGTTCCTAGGGCTCCTGTTAGGTCATTCCATCACAAGTCTTGTTGCAAGCCTGTTCTTTAATGCATACTGAGCAACAGAGAGGTATTTCTTCTGAAGCAGTTTCACTTGGTGAGCAGCCATTGACTTAACTCCTTAATATTAAAGTTGCATTGCAGACCTGGGGTGAATGAGACATCTCTGACATACTTAGTCTTGCCATTTGCCCTGGACGTCCAATATGAGAATATCTATGTCATTACTTCCTGCAGTGCAGAGTAGCTGGATACTGCTGTCTACAAGTTCATTTCCTTCAAATGCCAGGTATGAGCAGCTGACAGGCTGAAGGTGACAGATCAACCATCAAGCCTCCTTTAGTGCTGTTCACAATCCTTAATTCTGAAAGAAAAACATAGGACGTTGTTAATGGATTTTTGTTGCTGGGGATCCCCAGTGATAACTATTCTTTCCCCTTACATCAGTCTTTGGAGTTTACCAAAAAGAATGCAGCATTCCTCTAGCATGTCACAAAGCTAAATTTGGTCAATTTGAATGAAATGTGTAGCAATGTTAAATTGGGAATGTCTGGGAAGAACCAGGGCTTTCAAGAGCAATGGAGTCATACAGCAATGCAAAATGAAATTTTTGCTTGCAGCAGACTCTAGTAAAGCCATTTTTCTAGTCACTCTAAGAAACTTAACCCCAGCTTGTGGAGCTTTTGACTAGGCAAATAGGGTGAATAAGTTTTATTGGGAGTAGCTGCACAATGGCTGCCAAAAGTACATTGGAAGGTAGAAAGACAAATGGAAGGACTGTGCAAGAAAGCTGGTAAAGTAATATTCTTTTACCTTGTGTAATAGCTGCTTGTTGGTTCTGCATGACCTTTCAGAGAGGAAGGAAGTGTCTTATGGAAGGGTGGGAGGCTGGGAAATAGCAGCCTGGATCACAATACTGAACAGAACAGTTGGGGACGCTGAAGTGCAATGGCTGGATAGAGTAAAGAAGGAAGAATGCCCTATGCTCCAGCACTGTAGGCAAAGGCCACTTGTGAATGATGTTCTATAAAGCTGTGATGATCACTGCTGCACTTGTGCTGGTGTGCAGGTGAAGCTTTCATTATGTTTTCCGTTACAATTTGAGTGTGATTTTTTTGCAGTGATGTTAATGCCCTTTGTATAGGGATTTTAACAATATGCAAGTCTGGATTTTATTATGGTGAAGGTAGGCATTTGCATGAACTGTTCAGAAAGTTAAGCCATGAATAAAATACATTTGGAATATCTATAGCAATGTATCACCTATGTAAATGCTGGGAGTTGTCCCAGTCATTAAAGAGACATAGTCCTATCTATGAGACCTTATTGCAGTCAGTGGATTTAACCACAGTCTGTCGTGTACAATGGCTGGCAAGGATGCTTTAGCACATGTTACCATTTAGAGGTTAAAACATAAGCCAGCTTGCAACTAGAGTAGCAAATATACTTCATATAGATAGAGCAGTAGCAGTGAACTTAGCATCTTGAAAGAGCCTTACAAGCATGGATGATTGCTTTAAAGCTCATACCTGTCATACAGCCCAGCACTGATTCTTATCCCATCACCCTTCTTAGAAACACTCCAGAATAAACGTGTCACTAACTTTTAGACCTATTCTAAGGTCAGGTGTGCAGGATATTTCATTTAGTAGAGGAGCAAGATCCCAAAGTGAGGACTCCCTCACTGGAAATACCCATCAGTCAGCCCTTGCTCCTGTGAGCCTGAGGGCTGTTAGCTTAAATGCATCAGCAACTGCTAATTGCTGTACTACAGCAGGAAGAGAGAGTCAGTCTCCAGAGCACTGTTGTAAGATAAATAATAATGCTAATAGTGGTGTGTGAAATAGCTAGATGCCAAATCTAGGATTTATTTGCTTTGCAGGTGTTTGCAGGTGTTAAGAGGGCGGTGCTTCTCAGTATTTTTTTGCCTGGGATTCTGGCATCAACTGGCAAAGAAAAAAATTCACTTTTTTTAACCATGAGTCTCTGAGCCTATGTAGATTTTACATAGTTACTTGGAAAGTGGTGCTTGCAAAAAGCCTTAATTCTGGAATTTACTTCCCCCCCCCAAGAAATGCCTATACTTGCTGATTGTTGGGTCATGGTCAGAGCTCACCTCTATTGTTATTATTCATTCAATGAGCAAATAAGGTTAAGTCCTTTAACTGCCTGCAAGTTCTAAATGAGCCTGGACTGTTTTTTGTGCAAAATTCTGCTGTGCTCTCAGACCTAGTTAACTACAGCAGGAGTTACTGGTTGCTCTAGAGTTTAGAAATGAGACCACTTTTTTTGAACTCACAATATTAGGCAAAGAATCATGGATTCATTAGAATAAAGGTGATGCATCATTGCCTTAAGAAAGAGAAAAACAAACCAATAAATAAATAAAACTGGGATTCTATTCTAGAGCTGTTTTCCCCATGTTTTTTTTCCCTATGGATGAGAATCTTATGAATGCCTAGTTTTAAGAGGAGGAAGGCTGCTTTAAGGTGACATTTTGAACAGAAGTTATTTTTGATGAAAAACTTTTGAAGCAACTCTACTATATACAGATTTAAAAGATTAACTTTACTGTGTTTTATCATCTTGACTTATGCTGTTTCTGAACTGTCTGAATATCACATCTGTATTGGGTTTGTGTGGCAAGCTTTTGGTAGCGGGAGGGTTACAGGGGTGGCTTCTGTGAGAAGCTGCTGGAAGCTTCCCCTGTGTCCGACACAGCCAATACCAGCTGACTCTAAGACCGACCTGCTGCCAGCCAAGGCCCAGCCCATCAGCGATAGTGGTAGTGCCTCTGGGGTAACATATTTAAGAAGGGAAAAAAGTTGCAGTGGGCACAGAAACGGCAGCCGGAGAGAGGAGTGAGAACATGTAAGAGAAACAACCCTGCAGACACCGAGGTCAGTGAAGAAGGAGGGGGAGGAGATGCTCCAGGCACTGGAGCAGAGATTCCCCTGCAGCCCATGGTGAAGACCATGGTGAGGCAGGCTGTCCCCCTGCAGCCCAGGGAGGTCCACAGTGGAGCAGATATCCACCTGCAGCCTGTGGGAAGCCCATGCCAGAGCAGGTGGGTGCCCGAAGGAGGCTGTGACCCCGTGGGAAGCCTGCGCTGGAACAGGCTCCTGGCAGGACCTGTGGCCCCGTGGAGGGAGGAGCCCACGCTGGAGCAGGTTTTCTGGCAGGACTTGTGACCCCGTGGGGGACACAAACTGGAGCAGTCTGTGCCTGAAGGACTGCAGCCCATGGAAGGACCCACACTGGAGCAGTTCGTGGAGAACTGTGTCCCGTGGGAGGGACCCCACACTGGAGCAGGGGAAAAGTGAGGAATCCTGCCTCTGAGGAGGAAGGAGCAGCAGAGACAAGGTGTGATGAACTGACCCCAACCCCCATTCCCCGTCCCCCTGCGTTGCTGGAGAGGGTAGGTAGAGAATCCAGGACTGAAGCTGTGCCCGGGAAGAAGGGAGGGGTAGAGGGAAGGTGTTCTGAGATTTGCTTTTATTTCTCATTACCTGACTCTGGTTGACTGGCAGTAAACTAAGTTAATTTTCCCCAAGTTGAGTCTGTTTTGCCTGTGACGGTAATTGGTTGAGTGATCTCTCCCTGTCCTTATCTCGACCCACAAGCCCTTTGTTATATTTTCTCTCCCCTGCCCAGCTGAGGGGGGGAGTGATAGAACAGCTTTGGTGGGTACCTGGCATCCAGCCAGGGTCAACCCACCACAGCATAATAAATATTTTTCATTGCTGTATGGAAGTATAGTCCAGAAGGATTTGCTTTGTCTTTGGGTTGTTTTTAGGAATGTTGCTGACTCAGTTGTATAATAACCCTAGATTGGCACCATGTCTTTATACAATTAAATACTGTCTTGCTGAATAACTTGGGGTGAGAGTAAAAACATGCAATAAATTGCAGATTTGCTCTGGTTTTTGCTTTGTCACTATACTGTGCTTGAATGAGTCCTGAAGCTCAGACTGTTGTGTCTGGCAGATTGCTTCTAAAACAACAACTTGAATAAAATCATCGCAGGCCTCTCTGAGTCAAAATGAGCCCTGGCCACTGGGGAAAACTCTGCTCAGTAAGCTGTATGTCATCTCACACTGTTCATGGGAGAAATTAGGGAAGGAAGTTAGATACTTTTCTATATCAAACAGCTTTCTAATGGGCATAAAAAGCTGCTTTACTAGTTACTGGTCTCCCTTTAGAAAACACTGCTTGCTATACCTCTGAATTCTTCAAGTTTTAAGGGCTAGATTCTCAGCTCTGCCTGTCTGCACTGTTGAATGAGCCATATAGTCAGTCTGGGAAGACTCTTGTGTTTGGGGTTAAATCCCATGCTTGCTCCATTCATTGCTGCTATAAGGGATCAATTAAAGAAGCATAGATTTTACTTTAACCTATACCTGACTTCAGCCCTTAGGTGTGCATGCATTTGGATATTCTTGGGCAGATACAGGCTGTGCCTAACCTAGCATGTAAGAGATTTGAGTATGAAGTAAAATGAATTTCTATTGTGTTTCCAAGTTTATCTTCCTCACTAATTAGCATAGCCACAGGCAAACTCAGATAGGACTTTAAGGAAACCCAGAGAAAACCTCAGAAGGTATAACCATTAGAGAAGCTATGTCATTCCAGCTAATGAGGGTTTTATATCCCTCCTCTCCAGTTCCTATCTTATTAACTGAACTGTGCTTGTGAATAATGGTTTTAGAAGTGAACCTGTACTCAAGTATATCTTGCCAAAAGTATTCCCACTTAGTGTACATGAAATGCTGCCTATTTGGAAGATTACATTTCTGGATATGTATTCTTTGAAAGTGTAGCAATTACATATTCAACAACCAGTTACTGTTACCTGGCTGTAATACTATAACACACTGATGCTCTTTACATTGTGTGCCTACTTCACAGCATGTTGTTTTAAGGCAGCATAGAAAACCAATTGATGTGAAAGTGTTTGGAATCTTTGGTGCTCAACTGGCACACAGAAAATGACCATAAATCTGTCACTGAAACAGGAACTTCTGCATATTTTTTTCTTCCAAAAAGCCACCCAATGTTTAAGTGAATTAATTAGGTTTGATGCACTTTTTTTCTTTACGGACCAGCTGTCCATCACCACTAGTGTTATTCAAAGCACTTTCCTGACAAGGAAGCAATAGTATTTGTAGGACTCTTTGATTCTAGGTGACTTGTAGACCAGCAGCACCTAGCACATGGACCATTAAATGGGAGCGGAGATGTTGCTGCACTGCAGTAAGAAGTGTACTGCCTTGTGGGATGCCAGCTTGCAGAAGAGAGTCAAGCTGAAAGGTAACCAAGTACATGAAAACAGCTGCTGAATAATGTGTTTCTTTGCATGTGCCCTAAAACATGGGCACAAAATGTGTTCTCAGCCCCCTCCTTCCTCTTTGTCATCATATGACTTTTTCATGTTAAAGTGTCCCCATCATATCAGCTGAGCCTATATGCTACACTTTGCAGCAAGGGTCCATCTGCTCAAATAGCTCTGCCAGTCTGAGATGTGGGCAATAGGCTATATCCTCCTATAGTTAGTGCAGAAGAGGCCAGGCATTAAGAGAACCAAGTATATCACTATCCTGATGTGAGAACCTGGTGTGCCTGCTACTGCAAGTACAACTGATGCACCCACGAGGAGGAGATCCCAAACGCATTGATACTTGTGGCTGTGCCTCCCATGCATAGCAGCTCTGCAGTAGTAATGGCCAGGCATGTTTCTGTGTTGCTTATTTCAAGCAGCTCTTGCAAACTGCATCCAGTGGCTCCAGCACTGATGGAGGAGTCGGGGAATGTTGCCTAACTTTCTAGGTTTGACCCAAACTTCCTCTGTGGCCTCAGGCCTGTCTTTGAGATCCAGATACTTAAAGTATTTGAGGATTTACAGTCTTGGGAGAATCTGAGTTCAGTCTTCATCCACTCTGTCTTCAACTTGCACAAGAGCAAAACCAGCTATTGTCTCCCTTTACCTCTCTGGCACAGGTTTTGAAATGCTTGCTGTCACATGGGGCATCAGTGTAAACTGGAAGCTTTTCACTGAGGAGGACTCACAACATTTGCCATTCTCTTCTGCTTGCCAACAGACAGTAACTAATGCTACTGGAGACTGTGCTTTTTCCTGTTCCCTTTGTAATCTACTCTGCCTGCACTCCTGCAGCCTCCCCAAGGAGGACAACACACAAATGTGTGTTGTTTTAGCTTTGACTGTTGTATGACCGAGTCAAGTAAATGTTCAGACTACTTGACTAGTTCCAGATGCAGTAGCTGCCCCCTATTAAAATATATAATCTGCAAATGATCCGTGTGGCATGGAATTGAGTGGGCTGCCTCACTGGGCTACCATTAGACAGTGAAACAATACCTGCAGAAAATGTTTAAAAAGTTGTTTTGGGATTCTCTGCTGTTGTTCTTGCTCTGATCTGCTCTTCCCCACATGCAACTCAACTCTCATGAGGTGGCAGTGCAGAATATGACCTTCTATTTCTCTAAGCAGATTTCAACAGACAACTGCATGAAAAGGCAGTGCAGAAGCTGTATGACATTCTTTTCTGTGTGTTGAGTCTAAGAATTAAAAAACAGCAGAATCTTTCCAATACATCTTCAGATAATGGAAACTGGAATAAAAGCGCTCCAACTTGCTATGTCTGGAAATCTGGGAGGGAATATGAGCACTGTTTCATCGCAGCTACCCTACTTACATATTCCACACTGAGGAGCAGAATGGCGCCTCTTTCACTGGGATGACTGCATGGAGTTCCCAATTCTTGCAGAAGCAGTGGTCAGCTCTTTAAAAATCTGTAGCTGTGTTTGATGATGGTGAGGATAATCTTGTTCTGCACAATTTACTTGCCTGTCATGTCCTTATTGGGAGCAAAGAACAGCACAAGTGTCTCACGCTTTCCCCCAAACACATTTTTGTGCAAAAGCAATAGCCATGTAGTTATATAGCTCTCACTGCTCTCCTTCTCTATCACCATCAGACCAGACTTAAGCGATCTCACTTGTTGGCTTCCATACAAGGCAAAATACTTGAAAATGGATGTTTGATTTCCATTGATTTTGATTGTAGTCATCTGCTCAGATCCGTGAGAACACCTATAGCCCAGCAAGAAATACCTTCTCTAGTGCTCAGAGACAAGAAACATTTTGCTTAACATGTCAACAGCCCTGCTAAATAGCTTCCAGTATAACTGAAGCAATTTGCAAGCTTGGTCGTTTGTGCTCACTCCCGGCACCTCTTGATAAGCAAAAAAGTTGCAACCTAGAAACCCTGCAGAAGGTAGCTATGTATAAGTGTTAGGACTGGCCAGGTGCTCATTTAGAGTGGTCGACCAAAATGTGACCTTATTTAGAAATTTTTTAGCAGAGAATAGCACTGTTTCAGAGCATAAATGTAGTTTCATTCAAACCCAGTCCTTTCCTTAAAGGAAAGGTAACTTTGGATTGTGTACTAAAGGTACAGCATAATTACACAAATGTGTGTTGGTTAAAATAACTGCATTGTGACCATATTTCCAAAAAATATCCCTCAATTTTGTGGATTTAAAAAAAAAAAAAAAGAAAATAATTATAATAATTATTCCTAATAACTTTTTCTAAACAACTTGAGGGGGGATTTGTGGACAATCAGCTTGACTGTTAACCTCGTGAATGTACTGTGGTCACATTGCTATGCATCAGACTACAATGTGACAGGACAGGCAAAATAATGCAATAGATCACTGGGAGCCCTGGTAACGTTTCTATTAGGTTTCTTAGATCTGAGTTGTCATTTCATTCACCTTGGCTGCAGAGTGACACAGCACCACTAATTTAATGGAAGCTACATAGATGTAAAATGCAAATAAAACAATGATGAATTGGAGCTATTATTCTAGCTAATAAAAGTTGGGCTTTATAGTGAGTTTAGGGCTTTTTTTTTTTGAAGGAGCTGAAGAAATGAGCTCTTCTGTTGGGGAACAAACAAAAGAAGTTGCATCAGAGTGTCCTCTATAACTGATCTGGAGAGAGTAAATGATCACATCTAAATGCAAATTTGTACTAAGATAGCTATACTAGGTTAGAAAGAGATGTCACTGAAGCGGTGCAACTCTACTGTGTGAGTGGTCTGAAATCAGTTTTGAATGTCATCTTGTGATTTTTAGTTTTGAAGAAAATGTTTCCAAGCTGAATCCCACTATAGCAGTAGTCAGACCCCTCAAAGGGAACTATCCATAATTTCTACAGCATTGCAGGGAGCAGTCAGTGGCTGTTAGACCAATAAATGCATTTGGAAAATTCATTTCTCTTGTGTGTCCCTTGGGAAAGCATGGCCTAGACTCAAATCCCTATCCTGGCACATGGCCGGAGTGAGCAAGTGGCTGTGTGCAGCTTAGCTGCCTACTGGGGTTAAACCACGACAATGAGGTTTTAAGATGTGGAAGGCTTTAGGAAGTTCTCACTTGCTTTATGTTTCTCCCACCCCCAGCAGTTACTTCTTGTACCAGCCACTGATGTTGATCTAAGTCTGAGCAGCCATGGACCTGTGCTACACTCCTCAGGCAGATCTGCCTGAGGGCTGAGCCACCTTTTCAGCATAGGGGATAGTTTTTGCATAGACCTGCTTCAGGAGAAGATTCACCATCCACCCTTTTGAATGTTGTGTGGAATCAACTGAGTCTGCCTGGAGGCAGTTGAAGCAGTTGGGGAAGGGACCCTTCAGCTGTATTGAGTTATCTGTCTGTACAACCACATGACCATCCAGGGCTGCAGGGCCTGGTTTACTTTTAAAAATCTCTCTTCTCATTAGCAGTTAGTTTGCCTTCTTTTTCTTCTTTTTGAAGCAAAAAAATAACTATTCCCAAGAACTAGATATGAGCTGAGGCACTCTTACACTTGATTTTGGAGCCCAGGTATTGCACATGCACTTTTTTTTTTTCTTTTAAACTACACCACTTCATAAGCCAAGATAAACTAATAATAACTCACTTTTAAACAATGTGTCTATCTCCTGTCTCCTATGTTGCTTTGACAGTGAAGTAATTAGGACAGGTTGTGACTGAATAGACAACTGCTCACTGGGACTTTGAATGGATCCACCAGCACCCCTCTTCCCCAAGCACAGTCCTCAAAAAGCAGTTGGATGATAATGACTTCCCCTCACTAATAACCCTGAATTTCAGACAAACACCCAAAGATGAAAGGTTTCATAGTCCATTACAATTTACTGACCTATGTAGTCCACACATTTAATTTTGCTTTATACTTATATTATTAATTATATAATTATATAATTATTATTATTTATTTTGCTTATACTTCCTGCCAAAATATCTGACACTTGAATTTTTTTTTTTAAAGTAAATTTACTTGGAATGGAAAAATGTAGTCCAACATCATAATGCTGAAAGTATGCTTGAATTGGGAGTCCTTCTGCAGTGCCACTGGAAATTGTCCCTGTCTGTGTTGCTGTTTGATTGTTTTTTAAGTGGGTTCACATGAGGCAATTTCTGCTGGTGTCCCTTGAACTGGATTACGCTTTGCATCTGAGCTTCAGCTCAGTAGGGTTGATGCTGCATATTACAGAGTTTGCATACTTTTCCATGCGTTACCATATTGCCTTACATATTCATAGGCTTTAATGCCTTTTGGCGGAGGCAGGGATTTTCATGGAATTGGTGGTATCAGAACTGTCCCAGGACTTTAAATACTTGCTGATCTGAGGTGGTTCTGCAGTATCACCAGTACTGGTAAATAATTCAAATTAAAGTACTTTTCTCTATATGTACAAGTATTAAAGGGACTTCATTTACTTTCTTTCAATGGTTTCATCCTGTGCTGTTCTCACCCTGCATTATTCATGTGCAACCTTGCAAATTGCTTCTAGTTCTTACAGCACTGATATAAATCATAGGGCCATTTTCTCTGGAGGACTTCAGCCTTAAGCTCCACTGCTTGTTTTCAAATGAAAACCATGTTCAATTAAGATGATTTGTTTGCTGCACGAAAATTTAAGTGCTACCAGCAGTGTAGGCTGTGAGACGATCTGCTTCTGTAAATGCCTATAACACACCACCATACATGGTTGCTTGTCTTATTCTGTTCACACAAGTGGAGAAAAGACTAGGATGCCTCTCGCATGCACTAGCTTGAAGTTAAGTTCCTAAATAAATAACCTTGTTTTCAAGACTGCTTGCTAGATACTAACCAAAGGAAAAGTGGAGCAGGAAAAAATGGTCCTTCACTAATATTGTTGGCCTTGATGGGGGGAGGGGGGGTTGTAATAAATAAAATTGCTTTGAAACAAGATATTTTCTGCTTTTTTCTGCCTTTTTCATAGGAGGAGTTTGAAGGATATTTGGCAAATGAAAGTTCAGGGTGCTCCGGGGTTTTGTATGCTGGTGGTCCCATATTGGTCTGTTGGTTCTTAAGGTTTCTGCAGGAACTGTCAGTGGCTTAGCTCATTGCCCAGCTTTGGGCAGCTCAGCCCCCTGTGCTGGCCTTGCTGTGTATCCCTCAGGTAACTGCTGGCTCTCATTCCTGTAAAACTGATCAGGCTGTCACTGCTTTGCCTCCAGACACAGCCCCCATAACAAAGCTTGTTTGGCTGAAAGGTGGAATTTCTCTTTCTGTGAAGAGACCAGGAGGAAGGAAATGCTCTTCCTGTCACAGGGCGTATCATCTGGCCTGTGAGATGCTGTGGGACCAGAAGACTAATCTAACACCTATCCTTGACGCTTTTCCTTGCTGCATGGGTGGCTTTTCAGCCAATATTACGTGGGTTACCAGCAGGGAATCCCACATAGCTTTACTCCGACCTTTTGACTTTCAGCAACTCCCTTCTTGGCTCTATGTGTGCAAGCCTTTCGCTTCTCACTCTATAGTTGAGCTTAGTTCTGTGCTGTCCTTGCCTCTGCTCCATTTGCACCAGAGTGAATGACTGCTCTGGGGCAGGCAGCAGAGAGTCTGGCCAGGCTATCTTCCAGGGCGAACCTGTCACAGGTGTGATCTCAGGGCCAGCTGCTCATAAGGGAGAAGCAGAATTCCTTGGTGTTTAATACTCATGAACTTCCAGATCTTACTCTTCAAGCAAATAGTTGATCATTGTTTTCTCTCTTTATGAAAATTAGTACTGCTTTCAGGCTTTCTTTACTGTACACTGAGGACTTTGTTTTGGGTTTTTTCTTCCTGATTTCACTACTGCCTTCCAATGTGTGAGAGACTGAAAGAGTTAATGTCTCAAACGTTGTGGTGGGGCAGGTTCTGCTTAACAACTAATTCTGCATAACAAGAAACCCTGCCTAGCAAGGAACCACAGGTGAAAAGAAGCCGATCAGCACCCATCAGCAACGGGAGGGGGAGGGCGTGCTGGAGGGTGCACAGCTCCCTGTTCTGATAAGCTGTTCTGATGGGCTGAGCCGGGCAGCTCACCATGCAGGGAAGGGGAAGTTACTCCCCAGCCGACCCCAAGCCCGAAGGCTCACAAACCGCTCATGGCACCTAATTAGCCCAATGCCTGCCCGAAGGAGGGGCAAGGGTGATAAAAGGACACAAACTGAAGCCCCACGGGCGTAAGCCCACCAGAACCGGACCCTTTGGCTGACTGAACCAACGCTGGATCCAGGACTGGTGAAATCTTTCTCTTCTCTCTCTCTCTTTCCCTTTTCCTTTTCCATAATCCCTACACTTTATCCCTTTAGACATAAACCGTTGGCCAAGTCTGTGACTAAGAGCAGATCCAGACACCAAGGAGGTCCACTCTGAACCTCGTGACTCAACGGGAAGTCTCTCCTTATTGTCTTCGCTGAAATGATCCCCAGATAACCAAGGCCTGTAGTATATGTTTGGTGATGTATGGTTAGCACATGTTACATCATTTACTGACATAGTTTCATGCCAATTTTTGTTATGAGCATACCAATTTTTGTGGTGAGCATGCCAATTCTTATTGTGAGCAAATAAAAATTGAGTTTTGTGAGTTAAAGGATCCCTGGTGTCATTTTACCTTAGTCCTGACCTGGGAATCAGCAAATCTGAGTCGTGGTCCTGAGAAATTGGGACATGACACAATGCTTACCATCAAAAAATCACACTTAAGGGGAATTCAGAGGGTGAAATTGTCACGATGTCCCACAGGGAGAGAGAGAAGTATATTCAGAGTGCACATCAAGTCCATCCAAGTAAAAGCCCCTCCATGTTGTTAGAAATTATTTCAAATTACATTTAGATTTTTTTAAAAAGCAATTATATATAATAATCTATGAAACACTACATGAGTTAATCGTATATATTAATTTTGAAATTAGCGTAGGCTTTGAGTTTTGTTATTCAAATTAATTAAAATACATTTCTCTTGACTCAATTAATTTTTTTTGATTGCTGTGTAACAGATATGCCCTGATTAATACCATCATGACTTCTTTTGGGGGGTGAAAGTGTTGAATCTATCTACATCTGTTGAATACTGTCGGTTGTCTTGTAAGGCAGTAGCGTTAACAGAGCTATTCTGATCTTGTATTCCATGTCTAGTTATATCAGAAAGACAAATTGAAATACAGGGGTCCTTCAGCAATGAATATCTCACTGGATTGACAAACAATTTCTACAGTATGCAATAAATAAAATTCCTGTCTTTTTGTATACAATCAGTATTATGCCCCTTGTCCTGAATGGACATAGACCCAGAGTCAGGGCTTTGAATTAGATCCACTATGATTGTATCTTTAAAGCTTATATTCCTGACTTGCTGAGGACTTGGAATTTAAGACTCCCAACATCTGAGCCTGGCAATGGCCCTACTTATGCTAATAATATCATTGGCTTTTGATTGTCTTTGCCTTGGGCATGATAAAAGTAGATGGGTGAACTGAAGCAGTAAACCCCAAAAGTTTTCACATCCCCATTACACGTAACCAGTTGGATTTACTTCAGGTTACCTTTTGCCTGGTCTCAAGGTCCAAACCTCCTGACTCAACACATGTGGTTTAGAGCTCTCTCAAGGAAAGCTGTCCCATGAGGCTTTGCTTGCTTTACCCACAGGACACAGTTTGAGCCATTCTCTGAAGTGCCACATGTCTCTCTCAGGTAGATGAGGGTGTCACTTGAGTGTACACTTCCATGTCCCTGCTGTCAGTGCCCATGTTATTCCATGCTGAGTTTGGACAGCATTTGTTGCCAGGTGTCATAAAGGGAGAGGTGAAAGACTTAATCCTGAAGCTGTATCAGCTCATCTAGAAGAACAGGCAAGGGATGGTAGGGGAAAGAAGAGCTGAGAGGGCACACAGAGAGCCACAGTAAAAGGAAGAGAAATTCAGCTCAGGGCCCTGCTGTGAAAAGGCGTGATGGGGCCTGAAAACCCAATTGCAGGGAGGGAATTATGTGTGAGGAGGCTGTGAAAGGTCTGCAGAGCAAATGACTCTTCCAGGGACATGGTGTGGACAGCTCATGGTGTGAGACAAATGAGGGCTGGGCAGGCATGGGGTGATGAGAATAGGCAAAGGCCAGGAAATCTCTCAGTTGCAAATTCCTAGTAGCAAGGCAAATGCCTTGAGGAAGTATTACTACAGGCTTACCTTGTTCTTAATTTTTTCCAGTGACCTGCTGTTGGCCCCATCAAAGATGGGATAGTGGATCTTGCCTGGCATGTGTTCGGCTCAGGATGAACATTTTTCTGGTTTTACTTCACTTGAGGTGAGGAAGTGGTTATAGTGTGGGAGATACAGAGTTGGCATTTGTGTATGCCCTCATGAGAGGAGCACGGGGATGACTGGATCAGGTAGGGCTGGTATGTTAGCAGCAGAGAAATGAGGACAAGTGAGGTGGGAAGGTGGTGTTATTGGAGGCTTTAAGTACAGAAGTGGATGGTAGGATAAAGAAGAGAAGCATGCATGATGACCAAGTGTATGGACTGAGACATGTTTCTGTCTGGATGCTGGGACCAGTGTTGCACCTCAGTGTAGTTGTAATGTACAGGTCACAATTGCAGTCCTGTTTTCTGCTCCACCAACCCCCCCATTTGCTCTTCTTCTCTGAATTTTGTTGTATAAACTCTTTCCCTCCTTCACAAAAGCAGCCAGCCTGCATCTGGGGGAAATAGAAAGTGCAGCAAATGGACCTTTACAGCCAGGGCTGTTCTTGGATGCATCTTGTACTTTTATCCAATTGTGCAGTGGTCTTTATCTAACAACAAAACCAAACCATAGCAAAAAGTTCACTGCTGATACTGAATAAGGGAACACATCACTCATATATACACTGAAGCTTTTTGGAGAGGAAGGAGAAAAGCAGTGGGGTGCACAGCTCTCTGGCTATAGAGCTGTTCCAGTACTGTGGCAGCCTGACTTGCTCCCAATCCCATTGCGTGCATTTTCAGCTTTAACATGCTTGTGTGCGCACTTGATTACTGTGTTCGTGCAAATCTCCAAATGAGAGAGAGTCAGTGAAGTCTGGCAAAGCATGACAAAACTGATAAACTCTGTGAGGCTTGATAAGGCCATTTGTTGTCATAGTCTCAGGAGGATGATCATGGTCTAAGACTAAAAGGTGGGGGGAGGAGGGAGTGGGTGTAGAGAAGGAAGACATGAAAACAGATTGTTGGGGAAATGCACTGATGGGTAAGAGACTGGCTTATAACTGTTGTGATTTAAGCCCAGCTGGCAACAAAACACCACCAAGCCGCTTGCTTACTCCTTCTCTCACCCTCCAGGTGGGATGAGGAGGAGAAAATATAAAGAAAAGCTCGTGGGTCGAGACAAGAACAGTGAGGGATCCCTCACCACTTATGGTCATGGGCAAAAGACAGACTCAACTTGAGGAAAAAACAAAATCAATTTCATTTACTACCAATCACATCAAAACAAGGATAATGAGAAGTAAAACCAAATCTTAAAACACCTTCCCCCCACCCCTCCTTCCTTCTTGGCTCAACTCCAGTCCTGGTTTTCTCTACCTCCTCCCCCTAGCAGCACAGGGGATTGGGGAATGGGGGTTGTGGTCAGTTGGTCACACATTGTCTCTGCTGCTCCTTCCTCCTCAGGGGGAGGACTCCTCGTTCTTCCTCTGCTCCACTGTGGAGTCCCTCCCACAGGAGACAGTTCTCCATGAACTGCTCCAACATGGGTCCCTTCCACCGGCTGCAGTCCTTCAGGCACAGACTGCACCAGCACAGGCTTTCTCATGGAGTCACGGCCATCTCCAGGGTCATCCCCCTGCTCCGGCGTGGGCTCCTCCCCGGGCTGCAGGTGGGCATCTGCTCCCCCGCTCCCCTCCGTGGGCTGGGGGGGGACAGCCTGCCGTCTCACCACGGGCTGCAGGGGCACCCCCTCCTCCGGCGCACCTCCTCCCCTCCTTCTGCACTGACCTCAGTATCTGCAGAGGGGTTCCTCTCACATTCCAATCTCCTCCCCCACTGCAGGTTTCCCTTCTTAAATCTGTTCTCCCAGAGGTGCTACCACCATCACTGATGGGCTTGGCCTGGGCCAGAGGCAGGTCCAACTTGGAGCCAGAGAAGCTTCTAGCAGCTTCTCACAGAGCCACCCCTGCAGCCCCTCCTGCCACACAAATCCAAAACAATAACTAACCTATAGAATTAGTAGCTATTTTGTATAAAAAGAAAGGTAATTAGGATCCTGTAATTAAACTTAAATACATGTTATATATATGCAACTTATTTTATCTTTCTGTAGAGATGATACATATGAGCTTAATCTATGTTTCCGTGATATTTCATACATACATACATATGTACATATGTATGTATATTATCTGTCTGTGTGTTGATAATCACTTTATATTGATGTGACAAATACCGCCTATCTCCAGTCAGAGACTGGAAGAAAATCTGTTGGGTGCTAGACGGAGTTTGTACAAAGCTGAAGGGAGTTTCCATGCAGCTAATTGATATAACTGATTTGCGGGGGAAATAACAAGACAGAGACCATTAATATTTAATGTAGGGTAAAATGTATGTGTGTTTTTTTATTAAAAAAAAGGGGGGGGAGGGGGATATGTATTTGCCACCAAACTTCTTTTTCATAGAATTCTTAAAATTGCTGGGAGGCTGTTGTGGGTTGATGCCGGCCAGCAGCCAAGCACCCACACAGCTGCTCACTCACTCCCCTATCCCACAGAATGGGCAGAAAACAGAAGGAAGGTGAGAAGACTCATGGCTTATAATAAAGACAGTTTAATAGGGAAAGTGAAAGCCACATGCACAGACAAAGCAAAATAAGGAATTTATTCAGTATTTCCCATCATCTGGCAAATGTTTAGCTCCTTTGTGGAAAGCTGGGCCTCAGTATGCTGATCTGTTAATTGGGAAGACAAGTGCCATAACCACAACTGTCTCACCTCTTCCTCCTTTTTTCCCTGAGCTTTTATTGTAATGTTATAGGGTATGGGATATTCCTTTGGTCAGTTGGGGATCAGCTGTCCAGGTTGTGTCCCCTTCAACTTCTTGCCCTCTCCCAGCCTACTTGCTGGACAGGAAGAATGGGAAAAAGAGAAAGCCTCAACACTGCGCAAGCACTGTTCAGCAATAGCCAAAACACTTGTGTGTTATCAATACTGCTTTAGTCACAACGTTTTGACAGAGCACCATACAGGGTCCTATGAAGGAGTTTATTTCCTTCCCAGCCAGAGGGGAAAAATGCCTTCTTAAATACTGGAAACTCTTGATGGGCAGAGAGTGATTCTCCAGCATGGTCACACTACATGTCCCCCACTCCTCAGTGTAACATTGCAGTAGATTTGCCCAAAGTAATTGCTGTCAAGGCAAGTTGCTAGGTAGGGTCAACAAGAAAGAGGGTTCTGGTTGGGATTACCAACTAGCACTTTGGATAGCTGATCACTCCAGTCAAGGGGAATGAGGCTCCTTACCCTGAGGACAATAGTATGTTTCCCTTCATGGCTACCAGCCAAATCCAGTAAAATATCACCCTTTTCCACCAGGACGGATAGAAAACTCAACGTTATCACTCAGATCCTCATCTTGAACAACATGGCTTGAAATTCATCTCCAGGATGTACTTCTAGGAATTTACTGGTGATACAGCATAGTTTGGGGCTCCACTGAGCCCGTTCTCAGCTGGGAATCCTGGCTTGATTATGAGGGTTGTGGTGCACTTTCAGCTCCTGAGGCCTGTGTGGGAACAGCAGTTACTCCCCCTGGGAACTGGGTCCTCCTAAGTGGGAGCTTGGACAGCTCAGCATTTCGCTAAGGGAAGGGAAAAACAGGCTCCCTCATTTGAGAATGGGAGATCAATATATGGTTGCACAGCATCCTGGGGAGATGCTCAGCTTGCAAAAGGCTTGTCTTGGCGTGGAAGTCACTGGTGGGTTGTGGGGGTGAACTTAGAACACTAAGGGTAGGCATTGTGGGGTAACAGACAATTGTGCTATTGGTGGAAACTGGGGATCTGCTCTTCCTAAGCCTTCTGTCTTGCCATGACACACAGGCTTTTTTTTTGAGCCATCGGTTCATAGCAGGAGCCTCGCTCAGAGACCATCTAAATTACCCTCTGTAGGAGTTATTCTCCCCTCAGGGAGAGATAGACCCTCCTCCCAAGTCCAGTGGATGTCTGTGCTTTATTTGTGTTGTGCTAGGTAGAAATAAGTACTGAGTGGCTGGTTCATTCCCTTGAATAGTTTGTGAAATCTCTGACAAAGACACAACAGCCAGTATTCCCGAGGGGCATATATATGTAGTTGGTTGGTTTGTTTTATGCAGTGTTAGTTTTTACAGAGCCTTTACTGTATTCACTTAGAATAGTTTGTGACCTGACTTGACACAATAATTACCTGCAAGTGAGATTTGGCTCTGGAGCTTTATTTGTAATAGTAAACATATTGCTAGATAGTAGTACTTCTAAACTGATGTATATTGTCCCTTCAAAAAGTATCAGTGTCTTCAGCTTTAGACAATTGCCTCTAAAATCTAAAATGTTTGAGCAGGTACTTCTAACTGAAGGAAACCCCACTGTCTACCTTCAAGTTTGCTATACAATTTTGCTCATTCATACTGAAACAATCACTTTTTCTTGTGTTTTGTGAGAACACTGTGTGTTCAGGAAAATAGTTAACTCTCAAGATTTGGACAAAGGAGAATGACAGAAAACAAGGGATTCTCATTAGCTATTTACCATCAGAGTCAAACTGTGATCTGTGCTATACTTCTCTTATCCTGCTGGTTTTACTGGAATGTCAACTGTAGCTCCGCAGCAGAATTCGGTGTATCTCTCTGAAGAGTCACTAACTTAAAAAACAGAGGTTTGTAGCATACCTTTGTTTTAATATGTAGCACTTCTTCATTTATTTGTCTATGAATACACACGTCCCTAGATACACACATTATGCTTGTTCCTATATATGTAGTTTCAGAATAATCTCACTCTCACTGACCAAGATAAAGTGCCACAAACCCCAAGGACTGGTTCAGCTCTGTCTGTAGCAATGCATGGTTTGAGTACCTTGACCTTCAGGTGCAGAGTATAACCCTCTGACAGGGGAAAAGAAGATAGATGATACAGAAGCCTTGCTGGGTCTTAGCATATATGTCTATGCACACCATGACAGTGTGCACTGAACCCTTCAAGCTCTAACTCTTTAAGCATTTAACTTAAACACTGCTGTCCAAAGAGGAAATAATTTCATTGTGGCTTTTGACATTTCGTATCACATTCATAACTTAAAAGGCAGCTGGTTCCTAACACCAACCAGAGCACAACCTAGTTTTGTGCAACCCCTGTGCATAAGCAGTTATTTTTCCAAGCTTTGTATTGAACAATGATGTTAGCTGGGTCTGTGATCTCAAAGCAGCATGACTCTTGCATACTTTCAAGGATTAGTGGTAAAAATCTGAATTCAACCCATGTTCTTCGGAAAACATACCTGGCCTGTCCCTATCAGAGAATGCTGGATGTACTAGTTAAAATGTTGCAGTTAAAGTTTGGGGTTGGATTTCTAGAGGATTTTAAGGTATAAAAAAGGATTTCCAAAATGAACCAAGGGCCCACACCCCTTAGAAATCTTGGTGAAACTGAAGTGCCTGAATGATTTTGGTAATACTGGTAAATGTTCTTGTTCTCACCCCATAAGGTGCCTGGGCTTGCTGAATGTGAGTGCCCTGACACACAGCAGTCTGTGTGATCAGGCTGCTGCAGTGTCTCCTGCCAAATGACCACCGCAGTGTTTCTGCTGGGGCTCTGGCAGCTCCAGATGAGGGCTCTGCAGCACTCTGTACCCTTGCCCAGAAAAGCTGCTCCCATGACCCTCAGCAGGTCCCTCAGCACAGTTCCTGGCCTACTGGTGTGACCCTGGACTGTCCTCAAGAAGCTAACATTGTGTTGTGAGCAACCATCTCTCCAAATCTCCTGCATTCTTGTGCAAGGTGATTGCCACTTTCAGGAGATGCAATGCTCCCTTGCTATCGGCTCTCTTCCAAAAAAAAGCTCTTGTCAGCTATTCTGTAGCAGGTGTCAAAACATTCACTGGCATCCATTGCAAAGGGGAAGTGATGTCTGAACATGAGTCCAGTCTCTGAGACTGGCCAAGGCAAGCCAAAGACTGCACGAGAAGGCAAGCACAGGGAACAGTAGTTGGCAGCGCTACGCTGATGGCCTGAAATAGCCAATGTGAACAGCTTTGGAAGAACTTAGGATGGTCCAAAGGAGGCATAAACATCCCTGCACACAAATGCTTCTGGGATGTTTAATGCCATTATTCTACATGATCCTTCTAAGAAAAAATGGACCAGTCTAGGAGGGCTGCCAGAAAATTAACATAACATTTCTGCTTCCTTTATGCAATAGTAACCACGGGGATACTAGGAGGGCCTATAAGGCAATGGTGCCGTTTGATGTCAAGTCTTCTAGTTATGAGTTTGTGCTACACATTATCACACACTCTGGTTCCAAGGCTGCCATAATTTAGAGGGGGATATTAAGATCTGGTCCATTTCTACACCATAGATGGCTTAATGCCCTGCCAGTTATTTTGTCATTGAATTTTTTTTTTTCTAAGGGATGGCACTACACAGTACACGGGGCCCATAAACACTTGTGAAAAGGTGCTTTACTTTTTTCACACTGATTTTCTTTCTACTGAGATTCTGCTTGGAAAGGTTGCTTGTGTGAATAAGTGTTTACATGATGGCTGCCTAAGGATATTGTCGTTCTACTTGTAGACCTCACTGCAAACTGGAAGCTTATGCCAAAACTATGAAAACCAATAATCTTCCTTTTATTATATTATAAACCAAACTGTACTAAACACATATTTCCTTTAAAATAAAAGGTACTGTTCTTTATTGCATTTTCCTAGTAAAACCAACTTCATTAGTTTTATTGCACCATTTTTACTCATTAAAATTTAATAACATTTGTTGATGAAGCAAGGGAAGCTAACTAAATTTTTAAATAATTCAGTACTAACTTACTCTCTCTAATATATGAAGATGCTACATTGCTTTCTGGAACATTTTGAGCTGAATTCGTAAAGGGCCTTCAAGATTTTAATAGGTTCCCTTGAATTCATTTAACTACCAGGTTTTATCCTTCATTTGAGTCTCACTTTGTGGCTGGAAGAGTGTTCAGAGGG
This sequence comes from Aquila spilogaster, assembly GCA_024606505.1. Classification (NCBI taxonomy): domain Eukaryota; kingdom Metazoa; phylum Chordata; class Aves; order Accipitriformes; family Accipitridae; genus Aquila; species Aquila spilogaster. Next base: position 82,294,346 of record JANHGO010000001.1, on the reverse strand, counting down.
AAAGAAAAATGGAAAACTTTAATGTTCTGTTCCTGTTATTTCCCAGACTCCAAATGCAATTGTGGATCTCTCCATGTTGGTTAAGTGGGGAAAAGGAGTCACATCCCCTTTTCCTGTGTTAATTGATAAGATGCTTGGGTTTTGTGATCCACATACTAAAATAATTCTTTACAGTGGAATTTTCAGAGGAGGAGGACATCAGCACATCTTGAATAAAAGGAAAGGGTCTGATATCACCAAAACCCTCCTCTTTTCCTGTAGCATGTAGAAAGAAAATAAAGTTTTGGAAAGAAGCAATGATCTGGTCCAGTCAGACTATTTGAAACTATTTTTGGCGTCCTTGAGCTCCAGAGTTAGTTCTTAAAGAAGGTCTTTATAGGCAGTCACAACAAGGTCTAGGGTAAGAAATAAGTACATATTCTCACATGCTAAGGGAAACTTGTCATTGGTAGAAATTGGTTGTGATGGTGGTGGGTGGGCTCTTTGTCACCAAGTCATTTACACTGATCAGGATGTCTTCCTAAAAGAGATAAGCTAGATTCACAGAACATTTACTAAAAGACTGTTGCATGGACTTTACCAGCGAGAGACTTTATTGATTTTCAGGGTGACAATTGGCCGCTAACATTGTGTGACTGTGAAAATGGCAGCTCAGGTGGTACAATCTGCCCATTAGAGCATTTCTGGCAGACTGACAGATATTGTTGACATTTGTGGGAGGTGCAGCAAGACCATCTAGTGCTTTGTGGAGAGTTCTGGTCAAAGATGAACTTGGAGAGGGCCTGATGAAAGAGGGACTGTGTGGATGACAGCAGGGTGGAGGGCTCCATGAGGGGAAACAACAAGAGCCTCAGCAATTTGGTCTGGCAAAGCAAGGACTGGGGAAACACCATCTAACTTTGTAAACATCTCAGAGTGGCATCAGAGCATGAGAAAAGCCATTGAAGCCAAAGGGCCAAGCTGTTACAAAAACAGGAGGGTTGCCATGAATTTTTGAAGTGCAGAAATTAGGAGGAGGTTCCTGCTATCTCAGTGGCAAGTTTCAGGAATGGCCACCCAGTGCAAGTGCTTGGGGCAAAGAAACAAGATAGTTCAAGGGGGGAGCGTTTTAGACCTTTGAAGAAAATCCTTTGAGATGGGGCTGTCAGAAGAAGGGTGTCGCCCTTCAAAAGAAAGTCTCTTTCAGATTTATGTTCTCTATAGTCATGACTCCTTTTGGCCTGAAAACTGGCATGTCCAGGGCATGTACAAGGCAATATTGCTCATTTTTTCACAGGGAAATCTTAACGTGAATTCAGATTCAAGCCTAAGAGAGAGTAGCTACATTTCTACCACAGCTTTGCTGCTGTTAGCTTTCTCATTGTTTTGCTCCACTGTTGCACACCATCTCCAGGAGTGATATTGCAGCCTTCAGATTACTGATTGACTGGCAGTGTGACGACACTCCCATAATTACAGTCTTCTGTGGGTGATAATAGTTTTTGAAATGGTATCATAACTTAATGATTCAGCAAAACTCAGTAGGCTTTTATAGATACCTGGGGTTACAGATTTGTAGCAGGTGCTTCTATTCCAGCTCATTTCACTTTGCAGCAGTAACAGAGCCTACACTAAAAATGTTGTTTCTTCGAACCAATTTGTCAGTTAAACCAATGTTTTCACTAAGAAAACATGTCACACATACATTTATTTGAAACAGACCTTGAATGTTCACAGCTTCAAGAAGGTTAACAACATTGGGACTTCTGGAGAATAAATAAGAACACAGTACATTTTCTCTCCTAGCTGTCAAATGATTTAAATATAGCCTGGAATTGTGCAATGATTTTAAAGGAAAGAGGTTGTCTACATCCCAACTTTTTAGACAATCATGGAATTAGCTCATGTCCAAATTTACACTATCCCTCAGTGCAGTTGGTTATTTCAGGTGATGCTTGCTATTTTCTTAAAAGGATTCTGTTAAACAAAGAGCTTCTTTGGGATCTGTGTTTATCTTCTAGCTCTTTAAAGGAATTCATTAAGGTATGTAAGAGAAATAAGAATAGTCTCTCTACCAAGCATCTTCAAATAAGAGGTTGTGCACAAATACACCATGTTGGTTAGAAAAGGGCAAAGCAAGATGTTTTCAAAAAGACCTACTAACTAACTCCCTTTTTTCCAGGTTGATCAGCTGGTAAACCTGAAACTTCCCAACTTTGGCACTTCCATGTTTATAACATTTGCCTGTGTATGCTGTGAATTGCAGCGTAATCGGTTGTGCTGTTTGTTTACAGAATTTGGGTTCCAGTATGGCAGGATTTGCACAGTGACAAGTGTACTTTTTCACTTTATGTAAAGCAAACAGGGACGAAAATTGAGTTATGTGTGTTTGTATCTGGTTAATAAAGATGGTGCTGTGTAAGCTTATCACACTTGTTATGTTGCTATAAATTGGGCACTGTTTTAACCCACTTACCATTTTTTAATTAGACGGTAACAACATGAGGCTGTTGTATTAACTGGCAAAATGGAGTCTATTTGCTGGGCCCAAAGATAGTTCCTTGGAGTCTGAAAAACACTTCTAAGTTAAAGAAAATGAAATGGTAAAATTGTAAGAATTTAGAGGGACTCAAAGGCATTCTGCTTACATTATTTGAGGGCAGTGGCAAATTAACAATTGCCCTTCTGGCATGCAGGACAAGTACTGCATTGTTCTAAGCATTGTATTCTAGAGTATAAATAACTTGGTAATTTCAACAAGTAGTTACTTAATTTCCATGCAGGCCTTCATCAATGCTTTATCTTCTGTCTGTTTAGACAAATCCAATGTCTTGTTTGTGCACCAGAGCTCTGGCTGTCCTCTGAGGGTGTTGAAGTGACATTTTCATTTCTGTGAATACAAGACATGGCAAAAAGTCTATAGGTGGCAGCCACTTGCAGCCTAAAAGGATCCTCCACAGTAAGTCTTCAATGAAACATAAAGTATTAATACAGTTGTGATGCTGAAAAGGCTGTAACACCATAAAAACTGAAGAATTTAGTCATAAACTCTATGGCACTCACCTCAGGCTTTTCATTTTCATTATGAGGAGACCCCTTGAATTAAAATAGTTCAAAATGAACCTCTTCTACGTCCAGAAGAGTAGATCATCCAGAACTAATGACTACTAGTCTACTGGATATTGTTACAGCCAAACGTTTCAGACTGAACTCTGGGTCTCTTCAGAGTGTATTTTACAGCTGAATGCTAATACAGTCATGGCTTTGCCTATGGTCCACATCGAGGGCTTTCTATTGAAATGTTCAACCAGCCTCCTAAAGGGCCTGCAGATGCATTTGGTGGTGATTCTTCCAAGCACAGCAGCAGCTTTATATGTTGGCTTGGTAGTGCAGAAAGGTTTTATTCATCATTACTAATGAAAACAGGTATTTTGACTGATTTTCCTCAGTTTTCATTTTGGTTAAGAAAGAAAATTCTTCTAGTTTTGAATCAGGAATTAAAGGTCTCATCTGCAAAGACTCATGCTTCTCCCAAATGGCTGTAACCTGACACAACAAAATCAAAGCCTGAAACTAAATAATTTTATTTTTTTTTCTAGCATACCATGATAGATGTTTGTCACACAATTTGAAGGAAACTCTTCTACAAAGTGATGTTGTCTTAGTACTGCTAATCTAATCATGTAATTATACAGGCACCTGTTTCAGAGGAAGTGATAAATTAAAGCTTATGTGTCTGAAAACTTTGACAATTAATATAACATTTGATTAAAGCTCAGTATCAGCATCTTAGAGCCAGTTGTTTAAGTGCACAATGATAAAATAACTGGGTGCCTCAATACAAAGCAGATCAAAAATGAGTTTCTTCTTCAGGGACCTTAACAGGTACTGAGTGCTGCTGGAAACATGGCTCCATTGGGGATAGTTAAAGACATTTACCATCTGGCCCATGAAGATATACAGAGTGCCCTGGGAGACTGGAAAGATCAGTTTTTCTTCCTGTATTTGGCTTTGGGTAAGTACCTGCATTGCTTACTAATGTAATTCTCACCTGCAGAGCCAGGTCAGGGAGAGGGAAATGACAGTTCATTTTCCTAGGGATGCTGGGGAGGTGAAGGTGGTCTTCATCACCTGGTGTGGTGGTACTATGCATAAGATGACCTAGGACACATGACAGCACAACTGTAGTCTTCCGCTGTACTGGGTTGTGTGTATTTTCTTCAGAGGTGATGTCCTGCAGGGGCAGATATGAACAGGCTTGAAGTGTGCTGAATGATGACTTCAGGTGTCCTGTACACACCACTCACATTTTACTTACTCCACTAGTTGCACTAGAGATGGACAGCAAAGGCAACTATGACATTTAAACTCATTTGAGGTGGGGATTTTAAAAAAAATGAAAAAAAATGGTGAAACAAGGTAGCATCTTCAGCTTGTCTATCATGAAAGAGTGCTGTTAGGAGAGCTTCGGTAAGTGCTTCAAACCATCCAATATAGGAGAAGGTATAAGTGGTGAATGTGAATGGAGAGAGTTTGCTGTAATATAACGGCAAACTCTATCAGTTTTCATCTAGAAAGTGATGAGGACCTAGGCACTGCTGTGCAGGGATATATGAAAGGTAATTGAATAAAGCAAGCCCACTATTGGCAGATGTTATGCTCTGCAGTGATTTGCATCTTAGAATCACAGAATTGTTTAGCTTGAAATAGACCTTTAAGATCATCGAGTCCAACCATTAACCTAGCACTGCCAAATCCAGCAATAAACGATGGCCCTAAGTGCCACATCTACACATCTTTTAAATGCCTCCAGGGATGGTGACTCAACCATTTCCCTGGGCAGCCTGTTCCAATGCTTGATAACGTTTTCAGTGAAGAAATTTTTCCTAATGTCCAATCTAAACCTCATCTGGCACAACCTGAGGCCATTTCCTCTTGTCCTATCACTTGTTACTTGGGAGAAAAGATTGACAGCCACCTCACTACAACCTCCTTTTAGGTAGTTGTAGAAAGCAATAACATCTCCCCTCAGCCTCCTTTTTGCCAGGCTAAACAACCCCAGTTCCCTCAGCCGCTCCTCAAAAGACATTCTCTAGACCCTTCACCAACTTCAATGCTCTTTGGACACACTCCAGCACCTCAATGTCTTTCTTGTACTGAGGGGCCCAAAACTGAACACAGTACTCGAGGTGCGGCCTCACCAGCGCCGAGTACAGGGGGACGATCACCTCCCTGCTCCTGCTGGCCACGCTATTTCTGATACAGGCCAGGATGCAATTGGCCTTCTTGGCCACCTGGGCACACTGATGGCTCATATTCAGCTGGCTGTCGACCAACACCCCCAGGTCCTTTTCTGCCGGGCAGCTTTGCAGCCACTCTTCCCCAAGCCTGTAGCGCTGCATGGGGTTGTTGTGACCCAAGTGCAGGACCTGGAACTTACCCTTGTTGAAACTCTTTGTATTGGCTTTGTGTGGCAAGGTTTTGGTAGGGGAGGGGTTACAGGGGTGGCTTCTGTAAGAAGCTGCTGGAAGCTTCCCCTATGTCTGACAGAGCCAATACCAGCCAACTCTAAGACGGACCTGCCGCCGGCCAAGGCTGAGCTAATCAGCAATAGTGGTAATGCCTCTGTGATAACATTTTTAAGAAGAAAGAAAAAGTTGGGGCAAACAGAAATGACAGCCAGAGAGAGGAGTGAGAACATGTAAGAGAAACAACCCTGCAGACACCAAGGTCAGTGAAGAAGGAGGGGGAGGAGATGCTCCAGGCACCAGAGCAGAGATTCCCCTGCAGCCCATGGTGAAGACCATGGTGAGGCAGGCTGTCCCCCTGCAGTCCATGGAGGTCCACGGTGGAGCAGATATCCACCTGTAGCCTGTGGAGGACCCCACGCTGGAGCAGGTGGGTTCCTGAAGGAGGCTGTGACCCCGTGGGAACCCAGCGCTGGAGCAGGCTCCTGGCAGGACCTGCGAGTCTGTGGAGAGAGAGGCCCACGGAGCAGGTTTTCTGGCAGGACTTGTGACCCCGTGGGGGACCCACGCTGGAGCAGTGTGCTCCTGAAGGATTGCACGCCATGGAAAGGACCCATGCTGGAGCAGTTCGTGAAGAACTGCAGCCCGTGGGAAGGACCCACATTGGAGAAGTTCGTGGAGGACTGTTTCCCGTGGGAGGGACCCCATGCTGGAGCAGGGGAAGAGTGTGATGAGTCCTGCCCCTGAGGAGGATGAAGCGGCAGAAAACAACGTGTGATGAACTGACCGTAAACCCCATTCCCCGTCCCCCTGCGCTGCTGGGGGGGGTGGTAGAGAATCCGGGAATGAAGTTGTGCCCAGGAAGAAGGGAGGGGTAGAGGGAAGGTGTTCTGAGATTTGGTTTTATTTCTCATTACCCTACTCTGGTTGATTTGTAATAAATTGAGTTAGTTTTCCCCAAGCTGAGTCTGTTTTGCCCATGATGGTAATTGGTGAGTTGATCTCTCCTGTCCTTATCTCGACCCACAAGCCCTTTGTTATATTTTCTCTCCCCTGTCCAGCTGAGGAGGGGGAGTGATAGAATGGCTTTGGTGGGCACCTGGCATCCAGCCAGGGTCAACCCACCACACTCTTACAGTTGGTCTTGGCCCATCAATCCAGCCTGTCCAGATCCCTCTGTAGAGCCTTCTGACCCTTGAGCAGATCAACCCTCCCTCCCAACTTGGTGTCATCTGCAAACTTACTGAAGGTGCACTCAATCCCCTTGTCCAGATCATTGGTAAAGATACTAAACAGAACTGGCCCTAATACTGAGCCCTGGAAAGCACCACTTGTGACCAGCCGCCAGCTGGATTTAACTCCATTCACCACAACTCTTTGGGCTTAGTCATCCAGACAGTTTTTTACCCAGCGAACAGTACACCTGTCCAATCCATGAGCAGCCAGTTTCTCCAGGAGAATGCTGTGGGAAACAGTGTCAAAGGCTTTACTAAAGTCTGAGTTGACGACATCCACAGCTTTTCCATCATCCACTAAGTGCGTCATCTAGTCATAGAAGGAGATCAGGTTAGTCAAGCAAGACCTGCCTTTCATAAATCCATGCTGACTAGGCCTGATCACCCGGTTGCCCTGTACATGCCACATGATGGCAGTCAAGATGATCTGCTCTATAATATTCCCTGGCAACGAGGTCAGACTGACAGGCCTGTAGTTCCCCGGATGCTCCTTCCAGCCTTTCTTGTAGATGGGCGTCCCAGTCAAGTGGGACCTCTCCGGTTAGCCTGGACTGCTGAGAAATGATTGAATGTGAGCACTTCTACCAGCTCCCTCAGTACCATTGAGTGGATCCCATCTGGCCCCATAGACTTGTTTGTGTCTAAGCAGTGTAGAAGGTCACTAACCATTTTGCCTTGGATTATGGGGGTTTCATTCTTCTCCCCACCACCGTCTTCCAATTCAGTGGGCTGGGTACTCCAAGAACAACTGGCCTTACTATTAAAGGCTGAGGCAAAGAGGGCACTAAGTACCTCAGCCTTTTCCTCATCCTTTGTTACTATGTTTCCCCCTGCATCCAGTAAA
>JANHGO010000001.1:82246546-82286720 GCA_024606505.1 Aquila spilogaster | reverse complement strand
CTCTCTCATTTCATTAGCCTCAATTCCAATTGTATTGTATTATATTGTGTTATTTTGCATTCCAGTATCTTTTTCAGAAAATTAGGTTTCCTCCTCAGATCGTCGCCACTGTTTTGTTTTCAGGCCCATCTCTCTTGTTTTTCCTTTTTCCTTTTTCCTTTCCCCCTCCCCTTTCCCGGGGCATGGGCCTGTGGGTCCCCTCGCCCCCTTCGTCATGGAATCGGGCTGAACCAGCCCTTAAACCATTGACAAAATGTCATTAAGGTGACTGGTGCAATTGATATAAGGAAGGAATGCCATCCAGAGGGATCTGGAGAGGCTTGAGAAGTGGGCACATGAGAACCGTATGAGGTTCAATGAGGTGAGGAGGTGCAAGATGTTGCAATTGGATTGGAACAATACCAAATATGTGTACAGACTGGGAGAAGAACTCATTGAGAGTAGCCTTGCAGAGGACTTTGGGGGTCATGGTGGATAAAAAGCTGGGCATGAGCTAACAGTGTGCACCAACTGAGGCATACTGAGGACTGTTATCAAATCCCTTGAGACAAATGACTTCAAAATACCAGCTTGCCCAACCAAAAAGTAGAAGAATGTGATTTTGGAAATCTAAGAGCAAAAAGCTTCTGGAAGGATTCAAAGACTGTTTAGCTAAAGATAGTGAACTAGAGCTAGCTAGTTTTTGTAATCCAGGCTGGATTGGCAGTTGAGCCTTAATCAACAAAGTGGATAGGAGGCAGGCAATATAAACACTCTATAACACACTTCTGAATGGTGAAAGAGAAATTTTCTCTTGAAAAAACTTATAATAAAGGACTTAGGTGAGAGAAGTTTATGTTAGAACGAAGATAATGTGTGACACTGATGCTTTTTGACAGTAGCAGGAGTTAGTTCATATTTTACAGAATCTTTCTCTAGGATAAAAACTGTAAAATTTGAAGGAATCAAATGTATAAGGCATTAAAGCAAGCAATAACATTTTCTACTGTAAATCTAAAAATAGTTGGGAAATCCTGGAGGAGGGAAGCAAAAAGAAGAAATAGATAACTGCTACAAACAGGGAGTATTCTACTTGAATATCGTCTTGTGTTATTTTAAATTTCATTCTTTGTATTTACAAAATGTTCACTGAAAAGAGTAGCTCAGGCAAGTTACCTGTGGAGAAACAGGCGGAGGCTGTAGGACCTTCATGTACCTTTAATTTAGTTCGTATAAATAATGACCATGCTACATCCAACTCCTGGCTATATATTTTCTGCAGTCACATGTCTTGATGTACCCTTCTTAAGGGAATAATCATAACAATAATCTGTTGGTGCTTTTGATCTAGCATGTTGCCTGATGCTTTACTCATTCTATACCACTCACAGTAAATAATTATTCCCCTATGGAGTAGACTTTTCCCCAACTGTCTTTTCAGACTGGTTCTGCTTACTTGAAGCCATTACTTGAGCAGAGCCAAGCATGTCAGTCCCTGACAGACAGGGTTATCCATCTGGAGACAGGCACTCCATAAACCGACTTTGGAATGTGGTTTTTAACTTCCCCTTCTAGGGAAATCTCTCATGGGAGTTCTGAGGCCAAGAGATGGCTGGAAGTTGAAAAAGGACCTGGGTCTTCCTGTACATGTCATGAGTTGTCACAGTTAACAACAAAGCTTAACTGAGTCTCTGATTATTAGAAATCACCAAGCAGATGAATGGGACCCCTAAGTCCTTTCACAGAAGAATCTGATTCTGATTCCAATAGGTATTTAAGCCAGGCATGTACTTGAAGTTGAGTAACTCCTAAATTCTGTTCTTGATTTAGAGGTGAGGCATCCTCTTTCTGCAGCACATTGTGTCACGCTTAATCCAGAGGAAGCCAGACTGATGGACCTGCCTGTTTGTTTCCTGGAAATTGTCTTAAAAATTGCAGAATGTTGCAAATATTTCCAAACTGCAGACGTTAGGTGCAATTAGGAGTCAGATTCAGGGCTTTATCTAATTATCATAACAGGCTTGCATCTGTTTTTTTTTTATCCTGAGAACTGAATGCATAGTGTTTGCCTGTTCATTTAAGAAGTGGGGAAAAGGGAAAGAGAAAAAGAGAGGAAGGAAAAAGGACAAGATCGGGGGCAAAGTGATTTCATTGCTTCAACCCAAAATGAGTTTCTGAACATTACTGCTGTTTTCCCCTGCACTTCGTAGTGATTGTTTCTATTTACATGGTCATGAAGGGACAATAGTAGATTTTTTTTTTATCCTTGTATACCATTGTCTCCTCATTTCGGGTATAAACTTGCTGCAATAGTTCTACTTCTTGTACCTAATTTGCAGAAATCCTTTCTGGTTAGATGATGGTATTCTGAACACAGATGCTAGGTGATTGCTTCTGTCTCTGCTCAGCTAGTAGTTCCATTCTCCTTCCATATAGGCTGGTTTTAGTATTTGACATCACCTGCATTGCGCTGTTGATACTCTTTTGAAGATCAAAATTTCTTTGAACAAACAGATCAGTATTAACAGTGATAATCACATACACCTTCTTGTAGTCACTGTTTTCAAATTTTAATAAAGTATTGATGAGAAGTGTGCAACCTTTGAATTACAGAAAAGAGTAATATTTGTTTTGCTCAAAGGATACACAGAAAAGGATACATCTTGGTCTTCCACAGTATAAAGCAAGTCCCCAGTGTGACTATTTTCTCTTTTCCTTGCAGGAAATAGTATTACAAAGAATGTATTGAGTAAATTTGTGCTTAGGATGAGCCACAGTATAGCCATTGTATGTACCATGAAAATACAGATTATTATAACTCCCATATTCCACTCAGAAAATACATGAAACTTTCTTCATGTGGTAATAGTAGCGGTAAATGAGTTTCCTCTGCTTTAAAAAAAAAAAAGAAAAAGAAAAAAAGCTCTTAACTCAGATCTAAGCTTCACAGACATTCCCCATTGAGTTTCTAGTACATCCCTGTATGAGCCAGAATTCAGCTAGCTTTCAAATTGCTCTGTTAACATGAATCATCAGTGCCTTCACAGTGACAGATTTTTGGACAGTGGTGTGTCTTTCTTTATGGAAGGTACGTCCTCCTGTCCTGCAGAGCACCCCAGGTACTGATCGATCTAGACCTCGTTTGATGACTTTTTTGGTGTGCATGTGCTGCACTCCAGGCTTATAGAATTACTGATGATGGTGTGCTTGACAGTAAGATACCTCCTTTCTATTTGCTGTTCCATCCCATGCATTAGCACAATATTTATGGTTTTAATTAACTCAGAGCAAATTTGTTATTTGTCCATCCTGTAAAAGCACAGTTCAGGTGGTGTTGATGGGCACGTAGACAAGGCCCTGGATTTCTCAACAGACAGAAGAGTCAGTGCTGAAATCTGCAGGAGTTGTGCTTTTAGCCTAGCTGTCTTTCAAGAATATTTAATGTTTGTGTGTTTATGTTTCATTATGTTGTTTTGATCAACATCCTGAAGTTACTATGTGGTTTGACTGGCAAAATGTCAAATCTGTGTCCATGTTGAGTACCTTACTGTGGACAGACATAGGATGCTCTACTTCAAGCTGGAATCTTTACTGCCTGTGTGCACCTGTGCGTGCATTAACTTTCTTTTGCCTACTTTATTTTGTCCTGCAAATACATATCCACCCAGTTTCCATCTATTATAATTCCTCTGATTAACTATTTCAATTAACTGTGGTTTCCATGGATAGTCAGCAAAAGTGGATGGGTTATGGACTGAATGAGAAGCACTAAATTATCACAAGCTGCCCTAGCGGTACAGTGCAGTATTCTTTCAAATCTCTGTATATTTAGTAACAAACTGAGTCTCACTCAGGAACCAGGAATATGTAAGAGGCAGCAGTAGCAGCTTCCTAAAATGTCACCTGACTCCAGTTTAATGTTTTTTTGTTTTTTTTTGTTTTTTTTCTGGACCACAAGAGGACAGATTTGAACTAATAAAAAACACAACTGAAAATTCTAGAATCCAAGAATCATTTAGATGGGAAAGATCTTGAAGCCATAGAACTGACCTGCCAAGTCCCATCGCTAAACCATGTCCCATAGTGTCACATACGCACGTTTCTTAAACAACTTAGGTAGGGATTCCACCACTGCCTAATATCCAGACTAAACCTCCCTTGATAGAGCTTGAGGCCATTTCTTTGCACCTACCACTTGCAAGCTAAGAAAAGAGACCAATATCCTTATCACTGCAATCTCCTTTCAGGCAGTTGTAGAGAGCAATGAGGTCTTCCCTCAGCCTCCTTTTCCTTAGACAAAACAACCCCAGTTCTCCCAGTGATTTTTTTTCTTTTTTTTTGCTATGGGCATTTTACATATGCATGACACTGGGGATGGCATTTCCAAAATCCACAGTATCTTACAAACATGCAGAATATAATTTTTGTACCACAGTGGGTGATTGAGTGAGACCTGAAAAGGTATGTTTGAGTAGATTCTAAATGTTGCTGTCTGCTTACCAAGCCTTATGGATTAGTTGCCAGAAGATGTTGCCATTTGATGCCTTAGCTGACTTCATTAAAGTGTGCAGCAGTTTAGTAGACTTCAGTAGAAACTGTACCTGTGTACATCCTTGGAATAAATTTGTCTCTTGGTCCATTAAAATCCATTCCATCTTCTGCTCTCTCTTCAAACCACAGCGAATAAATGCACTGGGGACAGTATATGTAGCACTGTAATATAAAAAAGAAAACTGAATCTGTGGCCTTGTGTTTTCTTGCTAAGTATTAGCTTTGAAAGGAGATCAGAATTAATTTCCTTAAATGTATTTGTCAAGAAGTACTGCATACTTTTTTTCTGCACTTCCTTGTGCCATCACCAACTAGCACTGAAGTTCTGTTCAAGATAACTTGGATAACTATGTTAAAGGTATTTCAGCAGGATCCGTGTTATGAAGGTGGAGTTTCTCCCAGCAGCATCATTTTAACTGCACCTAAATCACAAGGCTGCTCCCTTGGGCCTGCTGAAAGCAACCACCGCTGTAGTTTTGACAGTTACAAAGGGAAAAAAGAAAAAAGGCTGGAGTTACATTTTGGTTTAATCTTCTAGAAATATTTCCTTGCTTTTATGAAAGCCTGCTCACCTGTAAAGCAGACTTGACTGCAGTCAACTCTAGCTGTTGGTCATTCATCTATAACTGAAACAATATAGGTTGTAACCGTCTCCTCCTCCAAATTTTATATGTGGATGAATAACAACTCCCCCTTTCATTATGAATTGTTTTAAAGTGAGAAGACAACAAAGTTTTGTACCAAGGCTCTCCAAACACTTTCTGCCATGCATACCCCCTGTTAACTTGATTCTTTCATGTTTGCACGTGGTAGTTTTTGCCGTATATTTGAGTTGAAGTTGCTAAGCATTTTCACTGTCAGCTAAAGTGGGCTGCAAGAACTGCTCATCCTCTCACTGCTGGTGTGTTCACCATGTGTTGCTGCTGGACCTGTGTGTTAAACAATATCAACTGAAAATATTCCATGAAGGAAGGTGTTCTAGGGTTTCTGTTGGGTCATTCTATCACCCATCTTGTTGCAAGTCTACTTTAATACATGTTGGGCAGTAGAGCAGTAGTTCTTCTGAAGCTGCTTCATTTCATGAACCATTAGCAACTATTTTTTACCCTTCCATCAGTTTTTCCCCTTACATGCTTACAAGCATGTCTCAAAGCTAAATTTGGTCATTCTGAAGTGTATAACAATATTAAGTCAAGAACCAGGACTTTCAGGATTTATGGGTCTGTATAGTGATGTGAAATTAAATTTTTGCTTGCTGCGTACAATGGTGGAGCTGTTTTCCTAGTCACTGTAAGAAACTTAAACCCAGCTTATGGGGCTCTTGCCTAGGCAAATGGAATGAACTGTAGCTGTTTGGGAGTAGATGGAAGATAGCTGTGAAAAGGACGTGTGAAGTTAAAAAGACAGATGGAAGTATTAGCAAGCTGGAAAAATAAGATTCATTTACCTTGTGAAATAAATGCTTGAAAGGGTCTGTATGACCTTTGAGAGAGAAAGGAAGAGCTGTATGGGTGGGTGGGAAGCTGTAGATGATGCTGAATAGCTGGGGAGGCTGAGATGTAATAACTGCATGGAGTAAAGGAAAAAAAGACTGTGCTCCAATCTATGTAGGTAAGGGCAGCTTGTGAATGATGTTATATAAAGCTGTAATCATCACTACTGCATTTGTCTTGATGTGTGGGTAAAGCTTTCTTTATGTTTTACATGACTTTAAAGTGATTTTTTTTTCAGTGGTGTTAATGTACTTTCTTTAGGATTTTTGGAAATATTGTACAATAGTTTGAGTTGGAAGGGACCTTTAAAGGCCATCTAGTCCAACTACCCTGTAAGGAACAGGGTCACTTACAGCTACATCAGGGTGCTCAGAGTCTCATCCAGTCTGACCTTGAATGTTTCCAGGAACAGGGTATCCACCACCTCTCCGGGCAACCTGTGCCTGTGCCTCACCATCCTTACCGTAAAAAAAAAAAAAAAAGTTTCCTTATATTTAATTTATATCTCCCCTGTTATAGTTTGAAACCATTTACCCTTGTCCTATCACAATGGACTACAATAGTCTGTTCCCTTCTTACTTACAGCCTCCCTTTTAGATATTGAAAGGCTGCTATCAGGTCTCCCTGGAGCCTTCTCTTCTCCAGGCTTAACACCCCCAGTTTTCTCAGCCTGTCCTCAAACGGGAGGTGTTCCATCGTTTGGATCATTTTTGTGGCCCTAAGCGTGTTTGGATTTTATTATGGTGAAGGTGAGCTTTCAGAAAGCTGAACTATGAATATAAATCCAGTTTAAATGCATTTGTAATCTGTATAGCAACATATGCACTTAAGTAAATGCTGGGAGTTGTCCCAGTCATTAAAGATTCATACTCCTATTGTTTAAATAAGACCTTATTACACTCCGTGAATTTAATCATAATTCAGTCGTGTTATATTGGTTGGAAGGGATGTTCAACACGTTACCTTCTAGATGTTAAAACACTAGCTGACTTACCACTACAGAAACAAATCCTGTGGGTCACTCTAATAAAAAACTCTTTAGTAGCAATGTCCAGAGGGAGGTGAGCCATTCGTGTTATTATTAAATTACACAGTAAGGGATACCTTTGTAATCATGATGGAACAGTGCTCTGCTCAATGAACTTAGACCTGGAGTTTCACCACAAACTGCAGTAAGGCATGGTGAACTTAGCATCATTCAGCCCATTTCTAACCCCTTTAACTTTTTAAGTGCTGTATTTATTCAGGAGTCTAACTTCTAGAACTATATTGAGGTCAGATGTTGTAGGATTTTTCATTTAGGAGAGAAGTGATATCCCAAAGTGGGGTCTGCCTCACAGGAAATACCCATCAGTCAGCCCTTGCTCCTATGAGCCAGAGGACTGTTAACTTTAATTCATCAGCAACTGCTAATTGCTGTGGTGCAGCAGGGAGTGGAGAGAGTTGGTCTCCGGGGCACTGTTTTCAGATAAATAATAATGCTAATAGTGGTATGTGAAATAGGTAGGTGCCAGATCTCCATTAGGACTTACTTGCTATGCAAGCGTTAAGAAGATGGTGCTTCTCAGCAGATTTTTGCCTGTGATTCTGGCATTAACTGGCATTAATATATTTAACTTTTTTTTATTAACCGTGAGTTTCTCAGCATATGTACATTTTATGTAGTTGGAGAGTGATGTTTGTAGAAAGCTTTCTGGAGTTCACCGTTTTCTAAGAGAAAAACGATATGGCTGATTGTTGCAACATAGAGCTCACTTCTGTGATCATTATTAATTTAATGAGGTTAAGTCCTTTAACAGCTTTCAGTTTTAAGTGATGTTGGACAGATTTTTTTTTATGCAAAATTGTGTTGTTCTCTTAGAGCTGGTTAACTACAGCAGAAAACACTAGTTGAAGGTGTTTAGAAATGACATCAATTATTTGAGACTCAATATTGAGTATAGAATTGAGCATTTGTTAGAATAAAAGTGAAGTATCATTGCCTTAAAATCAATAAAGAAAATAAATCTAGGATGATATTCCAGAGCTGTTTGAGAACTTTTTTTTTTCCCACGGACAAGAATTTTAAGAAAATTACTTTAAAGAAGTGGAAGGATTGCTGGAAGATTATTTCGTGAACTTTCCATGAAAATGTTCAGGCGACCTGAGAAGCTACTTTTGATGAAAAGCTTTTGATCTAATTCTACTATAGATAGATTTAGAAGCTTAATATCTCTCTACTGTGTTTTACAATCATTACTTACATTGTTTCTGAACTGTCCAGATATCAGACGGTAAATATTTTTCATTGTTGTATGCAAGCATAGTCCAGAAGGATTTGCTTTGTCTTTGGGTTGTTTTTAGAACTGCTGGCTACCGTCTTATAACCTTAGATTGATACCATCTAATGCTGTCTTGCTTGAATGGCTTGGAGTGAGAGTAAAAACAGGCAATAGATTATAGATTTACTCAGTTTATTGCTTTGTTACTATACTGTGCCTGAGTGAGTTCAGATTATTGGGTTTGGCAAGTTGCTTATCTAACAGCACCTTGAATAAAATAATTCAAGGCATATCTGAATCAAAATGAACTCTGGACACTCGTGAAAATTCTGTTCAGTAGACTGGATAATGTCATCTCATATTGTTCATTAGAGGAATTAGGCTAGGAAGTTAGATTCCTTTTCAAATCAGACAGGCATTAAAATCTGCTTTCCTAGTTACTGTTCCTTCTTTAGAAACCACTACTTGAGATTTGTAGCTTTATCTCTCATTTCTCCCTATTTTTAAGGGCAATATTCTCAGCAATGCTTGTCTGTATTGTTGAATGAGCCAGGTAGTCTGGGAATCCCTTGGGTTTAAATCCTATGCTTTCTCCATTCATAGCTGCTTTAAGGGATCAATTAAGCGTAGGGTTTAATTTGTCACAGAAAAAAATCCTGTCATAGGCTTGGGTTGGAAGGAACCTTAAAGTCCAGCCAGTTCCAACCCACTGCCATCGGCTGGTTGCCTCCCACCAGATCAGGCTGCCCCGGGCCCTATCCAACCTGGCCTTGAGCACCTCCAGGGATGGGGTCTTGACTCTGCCCCTTAGATATGCATGCCTTTTGATATTGTTTGACATATACAGGTTGTTCCTAAGCTAGCATATAGGAGGTCTGAGTATGAAGTAATGTGGTTTTCTGTTGTTTCCAAATTTGTCTTCCTCGCTAATTAGCACTCCCATGGACAAACTCAGATAGAACTTTAAAGAAAACCAGAGGAAGCCTCAGAACATGTAACTGCTAGAGAAGCTGCATCATGCCAGTTAATGAGGATTTTACTGCCCTCCTGCCCACTCCCTATCCTATTAATTGGCTTGTGAATAACAGTTTTAGAAGTGGACTTGCACTGAAGTGTATCTTGCCAAAAGTAAGCCCGCTTAATGTACATGAAATGCTGCCTGTTTGGAAGATCACATCTGGGTATGTATTCTTTGAAAGTGTAGCAATTACACATTCAACAATCAGTTGCAGTTATCTGGCTGTAATACTGTTAAATGCTCAACTTTGATGCTGTCTCTTTACCCTTCCTTCCTACTTCACAGCATGTTATTTTAAAGCAGCAGAGAACCTATTGATGTGAAAATATTGTGGAGTCTTTGATGCTCAACTGGCACACAGAAAATGGCCATAAATCTGTCATCAAAACAGGACCTTTTGCATTATTAGTTTGTGGGATTTTTTTCCCAAAAGCTAACTGTAGTTTAAATGAATTCATTAGGTTTTGATGTACTTTTTTTTTTTTAATGGAACAGCTACCCATCACTACCTGTATTATTCAAAGCACTTTTCTGACAAAGAAGCGATAGTGGGCTGCTAGCCATAAGAAGTCAGGTGAGCTGAAAGGCAACCAAGTGCACTAAAATAGCTTCTGGCTGATGCAGGAAGGAAAAAGCAATGTGTTTCTTCAGCTGTGCCTCATAAGGTGGGCACAAGATGTGCACTCAGCTATCTCTTTCCTCTTCACTGTTATACAGTCTTTTCATGCTAAAGTATCCCCATCTCTTCAGCTGAGGCTATCTGCTAGTAAGAGTCCATCTGCTTAAATAGCTCTGCAAATCTGAGATGTGAAGAGGCCACACTCTCCCACAGTAGTGCAGAAGAGGCCTTGAGAGAACCAAGCACATGACTATTCTGATGTGGGAGCTTGGTGTACCTGCTACTGCAGGTGTAAATGATAAGTATGAGATGCCAAACACACCAAGACTTGTGGCTGTGCCTCCCATGCATAGCTGCTCTGCAGTAGCAATGGCCAGTCATGTTTCCACTTTGCTTCCTTCAGTTAGCTCTTACAAACAGAACTTAGTGGCTTCAGTACTGATGGAGAAGTCTGGGAATACAGCCTAACTTTCTACCCTTTACCTAGACTTCTTCTGTGGCTGCAGGCCAGTCTCTGAGATTCAGGTACTCTAAGTATCTGGGGACTTGGGAGAATCAGAACTCAGTCTTTGTCCAGTCTTTCACAAGGGAAAAAACAGCCATTTTTTTCCTTTGCTTCTCTGGTACAGGTTTTGTAATGCTTCCTGTTACAGGGGAATCAGCTAAAAGCGGAAGCTTTTCACTGAGAGGAACTCGCACTGTTTTGCCATTCTTTGCTGCTTGCCAGCAGACAGTAACTAATGCTACTGGAGACTGCCTTTTCCTGTTCCCTTTGATATCTACTCTGCCTGCACTCCTGCAGCCTCTCTGAGGAGGACAACACACAAATGCATGTTGATTTAGCTTTGACTGTTATATGACAGATTCAAGTAAAAGTTCAGACTACTTGACTAGTTCCAGATGCAGAGGCTGCTTCCTATCAAATACATAATCCGCAGATGATCAGTGTGGTATGGGATTGAGTGGCCTGCCTTTTTGAGCTTCTGTTAGATTGCAAAAACATACATACAGCAAAAAAATTAAAGTTGCTTTGGGATTCTGTACTGTTGCTCTTGCTGTAAGCTTGACTCATCTCTCACAGGTGGCTGCACAGACTATGACCTTCAATTTCCATAAGCAAATTTCAGTAGACAACTGCTCTTTTGTTATGTGGGTGTAAAAAGACATTGCAGAATTCCTTTTTGTGTTTTGGTTCTAAGGATTCAAACACAGCAGGACCTTCACAATGTTTCCAGCACAGAAAATAGAAACAATTCTATGCTTAGAAGCAGAGTGGCTTCTCTTCCACTAGGATGAGTGCAGAATTCTTGATTCTGCCAGAAGCTCTTTAAATGGTTGCAACTTTACATGATGACAGAGAGGAATCTAGTTCTGCACAATCTATTTACCAGTAGTGCCTTCTGGGAGAAAAGAATGGCACAAATGTCTCTCTTTTTCCCTTTTTGCACACTGCACTTTCATGTAAGAGCATTATCTGTGTAGTGCTATAGATCTCTCTGCTCTCCTACTTTACATTTCCATCAGACTGAGAGTTGCAATATCAAGTGATGCCAGTCCATAGGATACTTAAGATATCTTTCATGTTTGCTTCCACAGAAGACAAATCGTTTGAAAATGTTTGCTTGATTTTTGTTGTCATTTGCTTAGATCCATGAGAGAACCTTTAGCACTGCAGTAAATACCATCTCTAGTGCTCAGAGACAGAATATTTTGCGTTTTATGTCGACAGCCCCGCTAAATAGCTTCCAGCACAACCGGAGCAGTTGTTCAGGCAAACTGCAGTTGTTCAGGCAAACTTCAGGCAAAGTCTGCACTCCTGGCAGCACTTGAGAAGCAGAACAGTTGCAACTCAGAAACCCTACAGAAGGTATGTAGGCGTTCAGAATGGCCAGGTGCTCCTTCAGAGTGATTGACAGAGGCCTTATTTAGAAATTATTCAGCAGAGAATAGGTTTATTTTGAAGTATAAGTATAGTTTCATTCAAACCTAATCCTTTCCTAAGAGGAAGGGACAACTTTGGATTGTGTGCTAAAGGTGCAGTATAATTAGACTAATGTGCTTGAAATAACCAGATTGTGGTGGTTATTTAAAAAAATAATAAAGGAAAATATGATGTGTTTTTTGTGGATTATTTAAAATTTCTAATGATTTTTTTTTTTAAAGCATTTGTTTTGTGGGGTAATTGTAGACAATCATCTTGATTTGTTAGACTTGTGAATGTACATAGTCATCCTGCTGTTCATCAAACCACAAAGTGACAGAACAAGTAAGAAGATGCAATAGATCACTGGGAGTCCTAATAATGTTTCTCTTTGATATCTGCGTTGCCATTTCAATCACCTTGGCTGATGACACAGCACTGCTAATTTAATGACTGCTACATAAACATAAAATTGGGAATAATAATGAATTAGAGCTATTATAGCTGATAAATTTGGGCTTTATGTTGAATTTAGGGCTTTTTGTTTTTTAGAAGGAGCTCGAGAAACAAACTCTTCTGTTTATTCAGGGAACAAACAAAAGACATCACACCAGACTGTCCTTTGTAACCTCTTTGAAGAGAGTAAATGGTCACAAGAAAATGCATACTGCTAAGACAGCTATACTAGGTTAGAAAGAGATGTCACTGAAGAGCTCAGTGTGGGTGGTCGGATCTCAGTTTTGAGCATCATCTTGTGATTTTTCGTTTTGGAGGAAGTATTTTCAAGGTGAATCCTACAGTAGCAGGAGTGTCAAACCCCTTAAAGGGACTGTCCTTATTTTCTGTAGTACAGCAGAGAACAGACAGTGCCTCTTAAGCCAATAAATCAGTTCTGAGAATACAGTGCCTTGACTTGCAGGTCCTTCAGGAAAGCCTGACCGAGAGTTTTGTCCCTGGCTCAGCCTGCTTTTAGGCTCCTTGTCTTCGATCCATAAAGTTCCTTGCCTGCACACATGCATGATGGCATAAAACAAGGTTTAACTCAATGTCACTGCCTGGCTTTTTAACTAGATCTTAAGCTGACATAAACTAATATTAATTTCTATTTAATCAGTGTGGCTGTCCTCTGTCTCCTATGTTGCTTTGACTGTGAGGTAATTAGAACAGATTGTGATTGAATAGACAACTACTCACTGGAAGTTTGCACAGAGCTACCAGCCCCTTCTTCTCCTAGCACAGTTCTCAAAAAGCAATTGGTTGATAATGACTTCTCCTCCCTAATAAACCTACCCAAATTTCAGCCAAGAACCAAGAGGTGAAAGGCTTCATGGTCTATTACAATTCACTGACTTACCTCATCCACACATTTAATTTCACTTTTACTGTTTGACAAAATATGATGTTTCCATATTTTTTCAAAGAAGACTCAATTGGAATGAAAAAAATGCTTATAGTTGTACAGTCCAGTGTGGTAACACCAAAAGTGTGCTAGAATTGGGAATACTTCTGTTGTGCTGTGGAAATGGTTCCTGTTTGTGTTGCTCTTTGATGGCTTTTAGGTAGGGTCAAGTAAAGCAATTTCTTCTATTGCCCCTTGAACTGGATTAGGTTTTGCATCCTAGTTTCAAGTCCGTAAGCTTGGTATTTCACTTTACATAGTTTATGCATCATTTCCTGCATTAGTGTGTTTCCTTGCATATTCATAAGCATTTATGCATGTGGGGGAGGTAGGGTTTTTTTAATGGAATTCATGGTAACAATGCTGTCCCAGAAACTGAAATAATTACTGATCTGAGGTGGTTCTGCAGTTTCACCAGTACTGGTAAATAATTAAAATTACTTTCTTCTATACATAACCCTTTCTTCTATGCATAACTACTTGTAAGGCAACTTCATTTACTTTCTTTCAGTGGTTTCATCCTGTACTGTTCTTACCCTGCATTATTCATGCCCAACCTTGCAAATTGCTTCTACTTCTTACAGTACTCACATAAATCATAGGGTCTTTTTCTCTGGAGGACTTCAGCCTTAAGCTCCCTGGCTTGTTTTCAAATGAAAACTGTGTTGAATTAAGATGATTTGTTTGCTGCACAAAAATTTAAGTATCTCATACTGTCATTTATAGTGAAGGAAAACTGAGGTAATATAAACACAGCATGAGAATTTCTTAGGTTTTCTGCCTTTACCCTCCACCTATCTCTTTTCCAGACATTTCCAACTGAGATACAGTCTGCTGGAAGAGGAGTGTGATAACAGTGCTACCAGCAGCATAGACTGAGATGATCTGCATTAGTAAATGACTGAAAAATACAACCATTCATAGTTACTTGTCTTATTCTATTCATAGAAATAAAGACTAAGTTACTTGTAGTTATACTCCTGATTAAATGATCTTGTTTTTAAAACTGCTTGCTAGACCCTAATCATAACAGGTGGACTTTGGAGCAGAAAGAAGGGTCCTTCTCTAATATTTTTGACCTTGAAGAGAAAAGTTAAAATAAAACAGAATATCCGTGACATAGCCTTTGCTGCATGGGACACTAGTACTATTCAGGTTACCAAAAAGAAATCTGAAGATATTTTTCATTCAGACCTTTAGGAGTTTATCACCTTCTCTCTTGGCTCCATGCATGCAAGCCTCTCACTTCTTATGCTGTGGTTCAATTTAATCTGTTGTCCCTGTCTCTACTCCATTTGTACCAGGGCAAATGGCTGCTCTGTACCGGGCAACAGTCTGTCCAGAGCATCTTCTTGGGTTAATCTTCTATAAGCGTGATTTCAGGGCAGGTTCCTCATAATGCTGAAGGGAGATGCAGGAATCCTTGTTTTTTTTCTTAAGTATGAATTTTCAGATCTTGCTCATCAGTAAAATCACTGATAGCTATTTTCCCTTTATGGAAATTAGTTCTGTTTTCAGACTTTCTTTACTGAGTTTTTGGTTTTATTTTTCTTCATTTCTCTGTTATATTCCAGTATTTGCCATCAAAAATCACAATTGAGGGAAATTCATGGGATGAGAGAAATTTTTGTTATGTCCCAATGAAAGAGGAAGAAGTATATTCAGTTTACATCAAATCCTTCTAAGCAAGTGTTGTTAGAAATGATTTCAAATTACGTTACTTTTTCTCAGAAAGCAATTATACGCAATAATGTATGAAGCACTGACTTGAGTTAATCGTATATATACTAATTTTGAAAATAGAGTAGGCTTTGACTTTTGTTATTCAAATTAATTGAAACACATTTCCTGTGACTCAGTTAAATTTTGATTGCTGTGTAAAAGATATGTTCTGTTTAATGCCACGGCAGCTTTTTGTGGGAGGGTGAAACCACTGAATATATTCATATCTGATGAATACTGTCAGTTTTCTTATAAGGCAATAACATTACCAGAGCTATTCTGATCTTGTATTCTACGTCTGGTTAAATCAAAAAGGCAAATAGATGAACAGGAATCCTCTGGCTGTGAATATCTTGCTGGATTGACAAACGACTTCTACAGTATGAGATAAACAAAATTTCTGTCTTCTTTCAATCAGTAAGATGTGTCTCGCCCTGACTCTGGGTCTGTTTCCATGCAGTACTTTGAATAAGACCCACTACAGTTTCATCTTTAAAGCTTAAATACCTGATTTGCCAGTGACTTGGAATTTAATACTCCTAGTATCTGAGTCTGGGAATGGCCCTAACTGTCATAAAATCAATGAGGTTGGAAAAGACCTCAAAGATCATCCAGGTCAAACCTCCACCTACCACTAATATTGCCCACTAAATCATGTCCCTAAATATCACATCTGCATGTTTCTTGAACACCTCCAGGGATGGCAACTCCACTATTTCCCTGGAGAGTCTGTGCCAGTGCATCAGTACTCATTGTGAGAAGAAATAGTATCCAACCCGAACCTCTCCTGGTGCAACTTGAGGCCATTCACCCTCTCATTCTATCACTGTTGTCTGGGAGATGAGGCCAACCCCCACGGTGCTACAGCTTCCTTTCAGGGAGATGTAGAGAGTGATAAGGTCTCCCATGAGTCCCCTCTGATTCAGCCAAACAATCCCAGCTCCCTCAGCCACTCCCCATAAGACTTGCGCTCCAGACCTTTCACAGCTTTGTTGCCCTTCTCTGGGCATACTCCAGGGCCTCGATGTCTTTCTTGTAGTGAAGGACTCAAAACTGAATGCAGTACTCTAGGTGTGACCTCACCAGTGCTAAGTATGGAGGGTCAGTAACCTTCCTGCTCCTGCTGGCTGCACTGTTTCTGACACAAGCCATTGGTGATATCTCAGATTCTTGGCTGTATTTACCTTGGGCATGAAAAAGAAACCCTGGAGGTTTTCACAGCTTCATTACATGCACTTTGTGGGATTTACTTTCGGTTAGATTTCTCCTGGCCCTTTGTTCTAAACGTCCTGACTGAACAATGGTTTTGAGCTCTCTTGAGGAATGCCAGCTCATGAGTCTGTGTTCTCTACCCACAGTACACAGTCTGGGCTTTTACACTTTCTGTCTTGGATGTATAAGGCTGTTTGAGTGAACATGTTCATATTCTTACTGTTATCGCCCCTGTTATCCTACGCTCCATTTGTACAGTCTTATTCCTGAAACTGTATCAACTCCTGCATGAGAACAGGGAAGGGATGAAAGTCAGCTAGCAACAGTAAAAGTAACAGCACAGGACCCTGCTTGTGAAAAGGTGTGATGGGGGCTGGAATTCCAATTACAAGAAGAGAGGTGTGTTTTATGAGGCTATGAGAAGTCTACAGAGCAACTGAGTCTTCCAAAAAGATGGTGTAGAGAGCTCATGCCATGAGAGAAATGAGGGCTGGATGGTCATGAGGTGAGAGTGAGAGGCAGAGGCTAGGAAATTTCTCATCTGCAAATTTCTAGGAGAGAGTGTCCTGAGGAAGTATTGCTATAGCTAGCCTTGGTTTTAAACCTCTCTGTCACCTGCTGTTGGCTCCATCAATGATAGGACAGTGAGACTTGTCTGGCATCTGGCCAGCTCTGATGAGCTTTCTTCTGTTTTTCCTTCGCTTGAGGTGATGAGATGAATGGGAGTGGGAGGTGGTGCAGAGGTAGCATTTGAATGCACCCTCACAAGAGGAAGAAGGGGACAACTGGGTCAGTGGTTGGTGTGTTGGCAGCAAAGAAATAGGGACAAGTAAGGTGAGAAGATACAGAAGAGAGGTATTTATGTTTGTATGCAGTGGTGCACCTCAGTGTAGGTGTCACATACAGTTCACAGCTGCAGTGCTGTTTGCTGTGGCATCATTCCCATTGCATTTGCTGTGGTTCTTCGAATTATGCTGTAAACTCTTCTCCTGTTTCACAAAAGCACCCAGTCTGCATCTGGGGACTTTTACAGCCATGACAGTTCTTGGGTTATGCTTGTGCCCTTGTCCAATTGCATGCTGGACTTCAGTTAACAATAAAACCAAACCACAGCAAAGTTCACTGTTGATACTGAATAAGTGAACACATCACTTACATAAAAATTAAAACACAAAATCTTTTTGGAAAGGAACAAGAAAAGCAGTGATGCACACAGTTCTGTGGCTGTAGAGTTGTTCAAGTATGTTGCAACCTAAATTCCTTTAAGACCAATCATGTGCATTTTCAGTTTTTACGTGCTTGCATGCACACTAGATTGTGATGGTAATGCAAATCTCCAAATGAAAGAGGGTCAGTGATGTCAGCAAAATGGACAAACTGTGAAAGGCCTCAGAAGACCTTTTGTTGTAAAATAATCATAGTCTAAGACGAAAAATGTTGGGTGTTTGAGATTGGGGCAATACAGAGAAGGAAACCTGGAAAAAAGATTGTTGGGGAAAAGCATTGGTGGAGGATAGGAGGACTTCAGCTAATCTGTAGAAATAGTAGCTATCGTGTGGCTAATAGAAAAGTAATAAGGATACTGTAATTAAATATGTACTAAACATATGGAATTGCTGTTCTGTCCTTCTGTAACGGTATATGTTATAAGAGCTTAATCTGTATGTTTCTGTGAAATTTCCCTCTTTAGACGAGTGGCTGTGTTTATGTATGTCTGTATGTGTGTTATCTCTGTATGTTGACAGTCACTTTGTATTAACGTGACCAAAGCTGCCAACCTCTAGCCATAAAGCAGAGGAAAATCTGTAGGGTGCTAGCAGGCATTTGTAGAAAGATAGAGGTTGTTTTCATACAGCTAATTGGTACTATAAATTTGTGTGGGAAATGAGAAGACAGTGGTGATTACTACTGAAGACACGAAAGCGTGTTTTATTACTAAAAAAATGTTGGAGGAAGGCTGAGGGTGAGAATATTATTTTTCCCTAAACTTCTTTTTCGTGGAAGTTGATGGGAAGATTTTTGGGTTGACTCTGCCCAGCTGTCCAGCATCCACAGAGCCCCCTTCGCTCCCTTCTCCTGTAGGATAGAGGGAAAATAGAAGGAAGGCAAGAGGATTTGTGGGTCTATATAAGGACAGTTTAATAGGGAAAACAAAAAGTGCATGTATAGGCAAAGTAAAATTAGGAGTTTATTCACTGTTTACTATCATCAGGCAGGTGGTGTCAAGGTTTTGGTAGCAGGATATTTCTCATTGCCCTACTCTGCTATCAATTGGCAGTGAATTAAACTAATCTTCCCTAAGATGAGCCTGCTTCATCCGTGACGGTTGTTGGCAAGGTATCTTCCTGTCCTTTTCTTGACCCATGGTAAGCAGTATTGTCAGTGTTCAGAGTCACTACAGTATTCATTGGGAACGATTTGTGACCTAGCTCAACACAACAGTATCTACGTGCAATTAAGATTTCTCTGAAGCTTTATCTGTAATACTAACCATGATACTAAACAGTAGTACTTCCAAATTAGTGTGTACTCTCTTATTAAAAGATGTTGACGTCTTTGACTTCAAACAGTTACCTCTAAAATGTTCAAGCAGGCCCTTCTAATGAAGGAAAACCAAATATTTACCTTCAAGTTTGCTACGTGATTTTGCTTATTCATACTGAGTGAATTACTTTTTCTTTTGTACTGTGGAAACACTCTGTGTTTAAGAAAATAGCTAAATCTTGAGACCTGTCCAAGGAAAATAACAGACAAGAGCTTTGTATTAGATATTTGCTTACAGAATCAAACTGTGATCTGTGCTTTATTTCCCTTATCTTTCCAGTTTTACTGGGATGTCAGCTGTAGCTCCACAGCAGAACTTGTCTATTTCTCTGCAATGTTGCTAGCTTAAAAAACTGAAGCTTGTAACCTTCTTTTGTTTTTGTAAGATGTACATCTTCATACATTCCTAAATACACACATAAAGTTCATTCCTTTGTGAGCAGATTCAGACAATCTCACTCATTGACCAAGGTGAAGAAACATTGCTGGAAAACTAGCAAGGACTAGTTCAACTTTTTTTGTAGGAACGTGTGGATCAAGCACCTTAATCTTCAGGTGCAAACTACAGCCCTCCAATAGGGGAAAAGAAGACAGATGATGCAGAATCTTACTGGTTTTTGGCATATGTGCGGTATACCATGAAAGCGTGGACTAAATACTTTCAGCTATTTATTCCTTTAAGCATACGACTTGGACAGTGCAACACTCTTAACTGGCAAAGACTGTGCAAAGATGAAGTAATTATATCATGACCTTCGACATTTCATATCACACTCAGCTCTAAATGGCAGCTACTGTTTAACACCAACTGCTTAGTGAGAGCACAGCCTGTGTTATTTTTCTAAGTCTAGAAATACAAATTTGTATTAAACAATTATGTTATCTGATTTCATGATCAGTGCAGCATGGTTCTTGCATGCTTTCAAAGTGCTGTTGTAAAGATTTGGACTCAATCCTTGTTATCTGGAAAACATACCTGGTCTGGTCCTAGCAGAGAATGCTGAATGTAGTGGTTAACATGTTGCAGCTAAAGTTTTGAGCTGGATTTCTGGAGGATTTTGAGTCACAGAAGAAGGGTTTCCAAAATGGGCCAAGGGCATCCCTTAGAAATTTTGGTGAAGTTGAGGTGTCTGACTACCCTGACTGATTTTGGTAATCCCAGTGAATGTTTTTGTTCTTGACTCATAAGATGCCTGGGCTTCCTTAATGGGAGTGTCGCAAGGAACAGTAGGCTGTGTGATCAGGTATTGTCTCCTGCCAAATGAACAGCACACTCTTTCCTCTAGAGTTTGGTAGGTGCTCCAGATGTGGACTCTGCCGCATTCTGTGCCCTTGCATAGAAAAGCTGCCCCTGTGGGCCTTGACAGGTCCCTCAGCACAGTACCAGTCCTACTAGTGTGACTGTCCTCAAGAAGCTAACACACAAGATTGTGTTGTAAGCATCCATCTATTCTAGGCTATCATGTTCTTGTACAAGGTAATGGACGCTGTCAGGAGCTGCAATATCCCCTTGCTATCTGCTGTCTTCTAAATGACAGCTCTTGTCAGCTGTTCTGTAGCAGGTGTCAAAGCATTCACTGGCATCCCTAGCAAAGACGAAGTCAAGCCTGAGCATGAGCCCAATCTCTGAGACTTGCCAAGGCAAGCTGTAGACTGCAGGAGAAAGCCAGCACAGAGTATGATAGTTGGCATCACTATACTCACAGTGTGCTATCTGATTGCCCAAAATAGCCATGCAAACAGCTTTGGAAGAATTCTGAATGATCCGAGGGAGGTATAAACATATCTGCAGACAAACACTTCCTAGATGTTTATTGTTATTATTCTGTGTGATTCTTTTAAGGAAGAAAAATCAGACTAGAGATCACCAGAAAATTAACATTTCTGCTTCCTTTGTGCAATAGTAAGCAAGGGGATACCAGAAGGGCCTGAAAAGCAACGATGCCGTTTGATGTCAAGTCCCATAGTTACAAATTTGTGCTACAGATTATCACACACACTGGTTCCAAGGCTGCTTTAATTGAGAGAGGGATTTGGTTAATACCTAAAACACAGATGGCTTAATGTCCTGTGAGTTATTTTGTCATCAGATTTTTATTTTTTTCCTAAAGGATTGCACTGGGCAAGTGCACTAAACTCATAAACACTCGTGAGAAGATGCTTTAAGTTTTCTCACGATGACTTCCCTTGAGATTCTGCTTAGAAAGCTTGCTTATGTGAGCAAGTGTTTACATGATGGCTGCCTAAGGATATTATTGTACTTGTAGACCTCACTGCAAACTGAATGGTTATGCCAAAACTATGAAAACCAGTAATCTTCCTTTTATTATAATTATAAAACAAACCGAACTAAATACATATTTCCTTTAAAATAAAAGTTACTGTTCTTTATTGCATTTTCCTAGTAAAACCAACTTCCTTAGTTTTATTGCAGCATTTTTACTCATTAAAATTTAATAACATTTGTTGATAAAGCAAAGGAAGCAAACTGAATTTTTAAATAATTCAGTGCTAACCTACTACCTCTAATATATGAAGAGCACTTTGAGCTTTATTTCTAAAGGCCCTTCAAGATTTTAGTTGATTCCTTTGAAATCATTTAACTGCCAGATTTTATCCTTCATTTGGGGCTCACTTTCTGGCTGGAAGGGTCTGTAGAGGGAAAGAAAAAATGGAAAATATTCTGTTCCTGTCAGTGCACAGACTCCAAATGTGATTTTTTTTTATCCCTCCATACCAGCTACCTGCAAAAAAAGGAGTCGCATTCCTTTTTCCTGTGTTAGATGATGAGCTGCTTGTTTTTGTCAACCACATACTAAAATAATTCTTTATGGTGGAAGTTTTTGAAGTGTAGGACATCAGCATGTCCTGCATAAAAAGGACAGGTCCGATATCACCTTCTCATTTCCCACAGCATGTAAAATCTGGATTAAGTTTAGGGAAGGAGAAATATTCTAATCCACTTGGATCATTTGACATTATTTTTGACTTCTTTAGTCTTCACAGCTTAATGAAGATTTTTATAGTCAGTTAGAACATGAGCTAATACATGTTCTCAAGGGAAACTTGTCATTGGAAGGATTTATTTGTGATGGGAGGGCTGTTTGACACCAAATCATTAATACTAATTGGGATCTTTTTGTAAAAGAAATGCTCTAGTCTTGCAGCACTCATGGAAGGACCATGGAGTGGACTTTGAGGAGACTGATGATTTCCAGGGTGACTTTTGGCTGCTAACAATGCAATTGTGGAAATAAGAGCTCAGGTTTTACAGCATGCCTGTCAGTGTATTGCTAGTAAACAAATAAATATTGCTGTCGGTTGTGGGAAGTGCTAGTTTGGTCTGGCAAAATGAAAACTGAGGAAAGATCATCTATGTAAACATCTTAGATGGAGGAGCACCAGGGCATGAGAAAAGCCATTGAAGCCAAATGGCCAATCTGTTACAAAAATAAATAAATAAATAGGTGTGGGGGTTTTTTTTGTTTTGTTTTCATTTGTTTGTTTGTTTGTTTTATTTTTGAAGCACAGAAATTAGGAGGTTCCTGCCATCTCAGTGGAAAGTTTCAAGAACCCAGTGCCTGGGGCAAAGAAACTAGCTAATTCTAGGGGGAACGTTTGAAGGCTTTGAAGCAGAGCTACAGGTAGAGGGGTGTTGCCTTTCAAAGGAAAGTCTCTTTCAAATTCATATTCTCTACAGTCATGAGACTTTTGGCCCAAAAACTGGCATGTCCATGACATGTACAAGACAATATTCTTCATGGTGCTGTCTTACTATAACGCTACAGTGTGGCCCAGAACAGAATAGCTGCATTTCTGTCACAGCTTTGCTGCTGTTAGGAACTTTCTTACTGCTTTGCCTCTCTGTTGTGTGGTCTTCAAAAGTCGTATTGCAGCTTTCAGATTACTAATTGACTGGCACTGTTATAACACTCCCATAATTATGGTCTTCTGTGGTTGATAATAGTTTTTGAAATGGTATCATGGCTTAATGATTCAGCAAAACTCTGTAGGATTTTATAGATACCTGGGGTTACAGATGTGTATGTAGCAGGTGCTTCTATTCCAGCTCATTGCACTTTGCAGCAGTCACACAGAGTCTACACCAAAAATGTTGTTTGTTTGAACAAATTTGCTCAGCTGAACCAATGTTCTCACTAAGAAAACATGTCACAAAGACATTTATTTGAAATAGACCTTGAACGTTCATAGATTCAGGAAGGTTAATAACATGGAGACTTATGGAAAATGAGTAAGAATGTTTTTCATTTTCTTTCTTAGCTGTCAAGTGATGCAAATATATCATGGAATTTTCAAATAATTTTAAATTAAATAGGTTGTCTACATATCAACTTTTTAAACAAACACAAAATTTGCTCAAGTTCAAGTTTACTCTATCCTTCGGTGCCATTGGTTATTTCTGGTGATATTTGCTGTTTTCTTAGGCTTAAAAAGGATTCTGTTAAATGAAACGATCTTGTTTGTCTTCTATCTCATTAAAGGAATGAGTTAAGGTATATTAGAGAAACACAGTTCTCTACTAAGAATCTCCAAATAAGAGATTGTGCTTATATAAATCATACTGGTTAAGAAAAGGGGCAGTTCAAGATGTTTTTGAAAAGACCTATCTACTAAAGGGTCCTAACTTCCTTTTTCCAGGGTTGAACAACAATAGTTAGCAGGAGAGATGGGATTTCACGTGACATAAACTAGTTCTTTGTCAAGAGCTGCCACCCATAACTGCTCTTCTCTGATGGACATTTTCCCACATTTTCCAGTTTCTGTTTAGACTGAATACCTTTTCTTCAGAAGACTAAGGTTTCTGAAATAAGTGCCGCAATGCTCCTGTCTGCTTATCTAGAAAACCATTTTTATCTGAGAAGCACAGTGCTTTCAAAGCCAGTGTTCAGTGAAGGTGAACTAAACAGGGGAAAGACACAGCTTGTAATTGGTTGGACAACACTTTAGAACTGGTAAATCTAAAACTTTCCAGCTTTGGTGCTCCTTCCTACATTTATAAGATTTGCTAGTGCGTGTTGTTAGCTGCACTTCAATTAGCTTTACTGTTTGTATACAAAACTTGGGTTGAACACGACAAGAACTGCCCAGTGACAAGCATACTTTTTCACATCATGCAAAGCAAGTGAAGAGTAGAATTGTGTATGTATGTTTCTGATTATTAAAGATGATGCTGCGTAAGCTCATCACACTCATTATGTTGCTGTAAGATGAGCTCTGTTTTAGCTCACTTTTGAATAAGATGGTAGCAACATGAGGCTGTTAGGCTAACAGCCAAAATGGAGCCTATTTTCTGGGGCCTGAAGTCAGTTCCTTGAAGTCTGACTAACATTTCTAAATTAAAGAAAACGAAATAATAAAATTGTAAGAATTCAGAGGAACTCAAAGACATTCTGCCCACAGTATTTTAAGCTGATGGCAAATTAACTACCTTTTGGCGTGTGGGATGTACTAAGTTGTTCTAAGCACTGTGTTCTTCAGTATAACTAACTCATTAGCAAGTAGCTTTGTATGTGGTAATTTTAGCAAGTAGCTGCTTGATTTTCATGCATACAGTGTTAGGCCTTCTTCAGTGCTTTTGTGCATACTCTTTATCATCTATCTGTTTAGTTAAAATTGAAGATTGTGCATCAGAGCTCTGGCTATCTTCTGGAGGGTTGAAATGGCGTTTTCATTTCTGTGAATACAAAGAGCCCATAGATGGCAGTTAGTTCCAGCCTAGAAGGATCCTCCACAATGTCTTCAATGAAACATGAAGTATTAACACAGTCGTGGTGCTGAAATGACTGTGAAACCATAAAAACTGAAGAATTAAGTCATAAACTCCATGGTTCTCACCTCAGGCTATTCATTTTCATTATGAAGAGACCCCTTGAATTAAAGTAGTTTGAAATGAACCTCTTCTGTGTAAAGAAGATGATATCATCTGGAACTAATGACTACTAGTCAACTGGATATTGTTACTGACAAACCTTTTGTACTGAACTCTCTTTGGAGTGTATTTTACAGCTGACTGTTAATGAAATCATTGCTTTGCTTATGGTTCAGATTCAGTACTTTTGACTGAAATGTCCTACCAGCATCCTAAAGGACCAGTAGATAGATTAATTTGATGGTGATTCTTTCAAGCACAGCAGCAAATTTATATGTTGGATTGATAATGCAGAAAGGCTTTATTCAGAATTACTATAGAAAACAGTCTCTGTTTTCCTTTTTGGTTAAGAAAACAACCCTTACACTTTTGAGTTGGAAATTAAAGGTCTCATCTGCAAAGACTCATGCCTCTCCCAAATGCCAATAGTCTGGCACAATAAAATCAAAGCCTTTTTTTTTTTTTTTTATATATATATATATATATATATAGCGTGCTATGGTATATGTTTGTAACAAAACTTAAAGGAAACTTATCTGTGAAGTGATGTTTTCCTTGTACTGCTAATCAGTAATATAATTCCATAGGACTCTGATTCAGAGAAAGGGATAAATTACAGTTTATGTGCCTGAAAACTTTGACAATGCACCTAACATTTGATTGAAGCTGGACATCAGGTTTCCAGAGCCAGATGTTTAAGTGCACAGTGATAAAATAACGGGGTGCCTGGGTGCAAAGCAGATCAGAGATGGATTTTTTTTTCAGGGACCTTAAGAATCATCGATTGCTGCTGGAAGCATGGCCTAATTGAGGGTGGTTAAAGACCTTTAACATCTGTCCTATGGAGATATACCAAGCACTCTGGGAGACTGGAAAGACAGGTTTTATTCTTGTGTTTGGTTTTGGGTAAATCTGCACTGCTTGGTGATGTGCTTTCTACCTACAAAGCCAGGGCTGGATGAGGGAAATGACATTTCATTTCCCAGGGATGCTAGGAAGGCGAAGGTGCTCTTGATCACCTGGTGTGGTGATTGTTTCCGTTTCCAAACTATGTAGAGTTTCAAACTGTCACTAAAACAAAGGAAATCTCTGTTCTGAACATAAAGAAGTGCTAATTATTTTTTTCCAAGTAGCTTTAGTGGTAAGGACACCGTGCAAATCGTTCTGGCTATCATGACTAACTTTTGAAGAGTCCTTTACTTCTTGTTGTAGGATTTTTTATTTTCTTCTTCTTCTTCTTCTTCTTTTTTTCTCTCTCTCTTTCCCTCTTTTTTTTTTTTTTTCTTTTTTCTTTTTTTCCTCTTCTCCTTTTCAGAAGATCTCCAGAAGAGTCTGTGGCAGTCTGGCTGGGCCAGACTTGTCTCCAAGGGAAAGAGTCAGCAGGCATTTTCCAAAAGCTACTTTTCTGCAGAGAATGTAACCTTTAACACAGGCTCATCATTAAAAGTAGTCATTTAACATGAAATGCCTTTACCAAGGTGATTTTTCACAGTTACCATAGCAACATCATAGGGTATCAGATGGTGTCAATAAACAAGAATGTACTGAAACGTTATTATTTTTGAGATGCCTCTATTAATACAGTTTGGTTTATCTTGAATCAGGTGATTGATGACTTCCACTTCTATTTTTGTTTCTTCATGCCACATATGGTGTGTTCGTGTATGTGTGGTCCCAGGGACTACTGCACTAAAATGAGTTTGTAAAAACTCATGTATCCCCCTGCCTTTCAGCTGCCTGCAATGCATTGTGTTCCTCTGCCTGATAAAAGGAAATGCTGCTGTGAGTGGGAGGGGGCTGAGTCCTACAAGTCTTAGTTTCGCCTCTGTCATTTGATATCTTGTAACTTTTCTTTTAGCATGACTGGGAAGTAGCTGTTGTGCACTGCGCTGGTCCTGGCATCTCATCGGGATTAGG
The DNA here is from genome assembly GCA_024606505.1 of Aquila spilogaster. Taxonomy (NCBI): domain Eukaryota; kingdom Metazoa; phylum Chordata; class Aves; order Accipitriformes; family Accipitridae; genus Aquila; species Aquila spilogaster. The sequence continues at coordinate 82,260,194 of JANHGO010000001.1, read as the reverse complement.
GGCCCTTTGCCCTTATCTTGCTTGTGGTTGTCAGACAGGTGTTTACTGTGTTGCAAGCTGACAAAACTGCTTTTCCTTCTGGTGCATGGGAGAATGGAGGTGGAGATGAAAATATCTGTATAGTTTCTAGTGTTTTTCTCCTCCTCAGTCCCAGTGAACTAACATTTTAAGGTGAGCACAACAAGGCTATACCTTATTTCTTGTAAGACCTGAGGAAAAAGACCTCTGTAGCATAAGCTATCTGACAACATTGGTTCCTATATTGGAAAAGCTGTGCAAACATTTACAGAAGTGACCTCACTTGTTTTATGAATATTGTCCTTGCCCATTAGCCACATCTCATGATACTTAGGGTCCCATGGAAACAGAACTAATTAAAGCAACACTTATAAAAGCCAGAGTAAATGTCACATTTCAATGCAAACATCCAGTATCTGGATACAAAACCTCGTGCAGAATTTAGACTAAAAAAAAAAAAAAAGAGTGATTTCAGTTTAATTTTCTGATATATACGATACTTGGGAAAAAAAAATCACTGAATATCTAAAATAATTTTAGAATTCCTTATTAACTCTAGGTGTTATTTAGGATGAAGTGTTTTCCACCCACTGTTAGAATGAAATACCAGTACTCAGAAAATCTAATTAGTGATGGACCAAACTCTGTCCTCCTACTCCCAAATATACAGTAATTCAGTTACAAAACTGATGCTGAGATCATTTCTACAGTCTTTCCAACAGAGCGTTAGAATAACTTACTACAGCTTTGTGTTGCTTTCTATTCTTCTATGATTTTCCCGCCTGATATCCTTCATTATCTGTATTCTAGATGTCCAATTTACAGCTCATGTGAAATGTATAGCTTCTTTTTCTTTAGATGCATTCTTATTCATCAAATGCACATAAGAACTTCTTCACATTAAGGGTGATGGAGCACTGGAACAGGCTGCCCAGAGAGGTTGTGGAGTCTCCTTCTCTGGAGACATTCAAGACCCTCTTGGATGCCTACCTGTGCAACCTGGTCTAGGGAGCCTGCTTTGGCAGGGGGGTTGGACTAGATGATCTCTGGAGGTCCCTTCCAACCTCTACAATTCTGTGATTGTGTGATTCTCCTCAGCTCATTGCCGCTGCTATTTTTTTAGGTCCATCTCCCTTCCCTTTCCCCTTTTCCCCCTTCCCCTTTCCTGGGGAGTGGGTCTGTGGGTCCCCCTGCCCATTAGTCATGGAATCGGGCCGATCCAGCCCATAAACCATTGACAGACTGAACACTAAAACCTCCCTATATAGCACTGGAATACAAACTAACATCAGAAACAGAAATTTGATTTACAGATAGAACTCTATCACACACATGGCAGTTGTAGTTTTTTACACTATCCAAAGAAAAGGCTGAAAGGCTATCTAAAATAGAATTAATGGACCTTAGCAGCCAGTGAGAATTCTGGCCTCCCTTTTGTGTTTATTGGTATTCTTGTCAGCACGTTAGTGAGATATATACAGTTTTGTTGTGATATGCTGGCAGGTTTGGACAGTATATATTGCTCCCAGCAGTTGTGGGCTCAGTTTGCAGAACATATGCCTTCACAAACTGGGTTTCTTCTAATGAATAAATGAAGGGCATCCAGTACATACTGCTGCCATTTTTGATCAAATTTTTTGTAGTCCTAGAACTCATTACAGTTACTCAAACTTTATTTTTGTAAACAGTGAAATCAGAAGATGAAGAAATTCTGGAAAAAAAATGATCCTTTTTTTTTCAGTACATCTGAAGGATTAAAGTAGCAAGGATTCCATTACAGATGCAAGTATAAGGATACTCCATACATATTCATCATCATTCTAGTAACCTTATACTTAATTTTTATTACATAACATTGTGAAAACACTGTAATCTCAAAGAAATCCATTTCATCCATTTCACCACTTTACCAGTGACGTCATATTACTATGTTACAACTACAATATAATGAGGCCAAAAGTACTTGCATTTAACTCATGTTCAACTTTTATTCCAAACTCATGAAAACCAAGATGTTCAGAGGTAAGTTATCTTGCCTATCTTTTATACTGTGAGATGGTCAACGGAAGAAATATTTTATGGTTTGATTTAGCAAGATTTTTAAGAGTATAACTCATGACGTGTGCATTGCAATTTTTTCACGGTTTAACACTTTCTGAAGTCTTGGATATTTGTGTGTCTTCTGCAGTGCTGAGAAAGCCAGTGGAGTTTTCTGGAATAATTATGATTTAAAATGATGAAAGATCACGTCTATACTACTACGCTTAGGTTTTTAACATACTGTCTTTGCAATATACAACTAAGACTACTACATAATGCTAGAAAAGAAATATATTCTTTCAAAATTAATTGACGATTAAACTGAATGAAACATTCTGAAAATTGCATGTAAAAAATTCAAAACCATATTTCAGTTTTTGTGAGTAAAGTAATTCTGTAAAGGACTTTTTATCCTTAAATACAAAGCAAAAACACTCTGATATTTTTCAGGTCCATGGGCAATGGCTTTATATAATGATAACAGAAACATACTCTTACATATACTCTAGTAGTAAGATTGCTATCAGTTCAAATTGGATCACTCTTGAGCTACTGAGTTAGGACTGTTTCAGTGCGTATCAGTGTGAAAAGCATATCCTGCTTCCAACAAAGAACAACAGAAAAGAAGGAATCTAAAGCAGAAAATTTGAACAATTATGTGATCAAGGATTTTTTCTTTTTAAAGTAACTAAACTGTATTTTATTTTATTTAAAATTTTAAATTACTTTTGTTTAAAATTTTATTTTATTTATTTATATTTATTTAAAGTAGGTAGCTCTGAAAATAATGCCTCATGGTAACTGCAACAAAGAGCACAGTGACACTGTACGATAGCACAAATGCTCATCTACAAAATACTATTTTTCAACATAATTACCACCGGTACCTATGCATTTTCACCAGCAATGAACAAGAGCTTGAGTGCTGCGCACATAAAAGTCTGTACCAGTGGAGGTGTCCCACTGTTGCTGTCACCACTGTTGAAACACACCACTTACCTCCTCACTGTGCTCACATCCACTCTTTGGTCTCCATAAGGATCTGATTGGACATTTCACTAGTTCCAGATACATACACTACTAAAGGGAGGAGACCAAGCCCAATATGACTTCAGATGGCTTTTGGGAAAATTGTTTTATGTATGTTATTTAGCTCTTCAGAGCATATTTAAGCAGGAAGAAAGAAAGGTTTCCAGTCTTCCCCTTCAATTCATGGTCTCTCATCTTCTTCTGTGTGGAACAGACCTATCATTGTTTCCTTGCTATGGACTAAAAAAGTGCTGTGTTGATCGGTGATACTGATTGATATCACTCGATTCTGCAGAGTATGGACTACAAGAATTACAAAAAGAACTACTTACACACATCTACAGGGGGAATTTATCAATTATGCCAGTACATTTGACTTTTAGGAAAAATGTATTTAGATATATTATTTACAATGGATGAAATAGCCTGAGTGAGAAATTTAGACTAAATGCCTAAGTCTTAGCTGCATGAGGCAGAAGTCAATTAATACAGTTCCAAAATACATCCAAGGCAAGAGGGACTCTTCCTATTCGCTGTCCACAGAGAGAATTGACACAACTCACTTACATCACAAAGCTGCAACTTACATGACATAAATTCCAGCCCCAATTGTATTTCAATATTTGATTTATTTACAAATGAAAGGGACAAGCTCGCTGATGATGCAGTCCTCTCTTGGCAGTAAGTGACTGAGAGACTTCGTGTCTAAATCTCTGCCATGCAGACCCAGCAGTACGTGACTGTTGAACAAGCAGCAGCCTAACTTAACATTACATTTTTCTTGCTGTAGCCTGCTTGAAGTAGAAACAGTTTGAAAGATGCACAGTCTCGCACAGTAGTTTATTTGCATTACTTGTGAAGGTCCTCCAGCTAAATTTCCACAGAGCACACTGCTTATGTCCATGCAATTGTGTCTGTGGAGCTTTTAAGCTTATTGAGACAAATAGTAAAAGTAACAGACAGCGAAAGCTTCCTGTACTGTGTATAACTAGATTCCATTTTAGCTTATTCTGAGCTCCCATGGTGAATGAGCCTTTTAGACATTTTCCTATCACCCTCAACTCTGAATGTGATAGATTGAAGGGCCTCAGTGCACTGATGTAAAATCTCTAGTTACCAAAAATATAAATAATATCCTAATTAAATTTCTTTTAAAATTTTATGTATTTAATCTGTTTTAATCTTAGACTGAGGAATGCTGTTGGATCAACAAACAGAAGTAAAATTACTGCAGACTGCACTGTATGTCATTTTTTTCTGTATTTTGAAATAACATTTCTTCTCTCTAAAAAGCATTTCTGACTTAGGAAATAACCTGTGTAAGAGAAACGAAACGGATCCTCAGGCAGAATTCAATGGACTTCACCATTCTAGAGAGCTGACTAAACAATCCAATGTTCCCTTCTGGTCTCTAAGAAAATTACAGAAACTGTGTGACCTTAATGAGTGGAAGTATACAAATCTAATACTCTTTAACAGAGTCAAAGATTTTAAAGATCATTAAGATCATCTGATATGACTTTCTACAGAACCCACTAATCAAAAATTAATGAGCTATAGAAATTTTCATTATTAAAAGAAAAAATGGATTTTAAGACTGCAGTAGATAAGAATTCAATACCATAGGCAAGCTGTCCTGGAAGTTATCGCCTTTTGCCATTATTAATTTTCTATATTTTTTGTTTGAATTGGCCCAACTCTAGCTTCTAATCACTTGATCTCCGTAAGTTGTGTTTGTTAAGCCCTTCCTTCTATCTAAAATCTGTAAATAATACATAATTTTGAAATATTTAAATAAAATACATAAATATTTAATTTAAATCCCTCCTGTTCAATGAAATCATATGCTAAGATTTTGTTATTTGACAGTAATTCCTTAATCTCCCACTACAAAGTTTAGTGAGCATAGTGGTGATCAGCTGACATTTGGACTAGATTATCTTAGTGGTCATTTCCAACCTTAATGATACCATGATTCTACGAAAGGAATCAGGGCTTTCTGTTTCATTGCTCAGTTTGCCTTTTGTTGGTCCACACAGTTTTCTAAAGAAGGCATAGTCACTAAAGTTGGCATTGAAAATAAACCTTTCAAAAGGTACCTGAAAATCCTTTGGCTTTCAAAATTACAAACTTATTATGTTCAGTTGATTGGCTGTCTCAAACTCTTACATCTTTCACAGATGAAAATTACCTTTGAAACTTCATTACTGTCCTACCCTGTGGATATAGCCTGTATTTACTTTTTGCAAGATCCATTAAATTGTATTTCATTAACATTCACATTGGTCAATCAGCCTATATTGCAACTTAATTCACTCTTTTCATGCCTTCCTTCCAATAAGACTACATTTTCAAAGGTGAAGTGAAGGAAGATGGAGCAGAAAGACTTCAGCAATTCAGCTTGGTTCTTGTACTACGTAAGATACAGAATCTGTAACAAAAAGTTCTTTCACTTTCAGGTTTTGCAAAGCTGAGTACATAAAAGTATACTTTTCCTGGAGGCTACTGTTGGTTTTAAATATTTCAAGGCCCTTCACTTTGATATTTTATCATTTGCAACAAAAAAAATATCCTGTATTTTTGACAGGTCATAATCAATTAGGACCAAAAGTTATGTTATGGCTCAAATTTCAGAGTGAGCTGTGTAAATATGGGGCTATAAAGTTTACCACATCAATGATCAGGGAAAAAAGAAGACTCTTTTTTTCCTCTAGTTGGCCCTCAAGATCTGAAGTAACAGCAGTTTAAATTCAGTCTTACTTGTGAGGAAGCTTTATTTCACTCTTCTTCTTTATTTCTCATTCTCTTTACAATAATTACTTCTGTCCTTTACACTATTAAAAAAGCTGCTCATACTTTAAGAAACCCCACTGTCTGACTTCAAATTCAAACATACATCTGGACTGCACTGCACAATGTACTATACAAAGAATCTGGAGTTGCTTCCTTCTTTTTTTTGTTTTTAAATAAAAATCTTGATAGAATCAAAGTTTTCAAATTTGGGTAATATACTTCTTAAGTGAAACTTTACACTTTGCCTTTGAAGCAAAAGCTATGCAGATGCCTAACTTCCTGAGCTATGCAGACTCCTAAGTGCGGAGGATCGCATCACTAAAAAGTCTTATTGCACACTGTCACCGTCTGCAGCCATAGCAGGAAGAGGCAATGCATCCAGATTGGCAAAAAGAGACAAAAAGTAAAAGAGAGCAATAATGAAGAAAGAAGACGTTGATAATTTATGAGCTTTTTACTGTCAGGAAAGTGGGAATCCTTGCTAGTTGCAATCACTTTCAAAAATGGAATGTGTAAGTGCAGAATAAAGCTTCTTGCCCTTGCTAAATAGCATGAAGAAGTAACAAAATGTAATATGCATCTGTAAATATAGGAACATAGAAATTGCCGTGCTAAGTCAGTCCTGAGGTTTTTTTGGGTTCAACTATAAGGGTCTGCTAGATACTTCCAAGAAGGAGGATGCTTGCTGTGTACTGATCGGAAGCTGTACTGACTGCAGACCTGACACCAGCTATGGGTGAAAAAAAACAATACCAATACCTTTGTGTAGGCAGCTGCAATACAGGGAAGCAAAATCTTTATTAGGTGGCTTCATTTCCTAGCAGAAGCATTGGACACAGTACTTTTCCAGTATGTCCAAATACAGTAATTAACATGAGTTTTGTGCCTGTTAGCATATAAGCCTGTGAACTGTAATCAGCTTTTAGCTTCACTAACGGTAGAAAAATTTAGAAAATGGTTTGTGTACGCAGAAGAAGAAAGGTATGATTGACTGCCTGTTCCACACAACAGAATCCACTTGAAATAGTTTTTGTGTGATCAAGTAAGCAGATTGTCATACTACGTCAATAATCTGTCAACCATCAAGAAGTGCAAAAGTGCTAAAGAAATGTTTGGACAGTGAGCACCAACAGCAGTGACAGCAAATCAAAAAACAGCAGCACAATTTGGACAGATTAATCACCAACAAGTCATTCTCTACTTAGTCCTATACCAAAGGACACTTAGTTGGAGAGCATAGAGGCTCATGAAGAGTTCCTGGTAGTACTATGAAGGAAACCACATAACCTCGCATGAGTATTTGGGGCCACCAAGGAGTGGGGAAGAGTCTTGAGGACCCCACAGCCCGGCATAGCTACTGGCATTACAAATCCACCTGACTTCCTTGAAGTACTGCAGCATCTCTCCTGTAGAACAGGGAAATCATTCAGAAAACCAGTGCACTAATCTGTCCCACTTCTCTCCCTCACTGAACCATCTCTCTCATGGCACAGGGAACTCATGCAACTCATGAAATTGCATAATCTGTGATTAAAATGCTGTAGCATCTAAATCCATCTAGCCTCCATATTTTCATTTAGTTTTAAACCACAATACTAAGATCGCAGATAAGAACAGTTTCCTCCTAAACATCCAAAACTCTTTTTTGCTTTCCATAATTCTAATTCTAATAAAAGTCATAATATAATGGGCACATACTGGCTTGACTTTCAAAGGAATGCATACTCCTATATCATACAAATCTAAAGACCTTGTTATCAAACACACATATATACATATTGATGAAAACCAGTGCTTTCTGATTTTCCTGATATCTCCTGGGAGGGTATTGGCTTTTATGAAAATTCATTATGGCATGAACACATTCCTCCAAGTGAAAAAGGAGGAATTACTTAATACTGCACATGAATATACTCATATGAATGCTAATGCTGTGGGGGATGATTAGGGGATTTTTTTTGTAATTGGAAACAACAGTAATAAAATATTTACCAGGTGAGTTATGCTTATAGCTTTTTCAAAAACAATCTTATGCTATTATAAGGCTCTACTGATTACAGAATAATCAGAATTCCTAGTGAAAGACTGCACTAAAAAAGGGAGAGAAAACTTCTCACCCAGTTTTGTTTAAAAATAAGCCATTACCATTATTTTATGATAAATAAGTGGCCAAAGCTTCCCAGTTTGCATAATCTTTTGAACAATTCTGTTGCATCCAACTTAATCAACCTTTCTCATCAATAAAAATATGAATAAAATGTAGAGTAAAACCAAATTATCTCAATTTCAGATGAATAGGGATACATCTCTACATACAGCTACCCAAGAAGAATGAGCTTGATTTAAAGCAAGTGAAGTCAATGGTGTCATGAAACAACGAATTCATTTTTAAGTAAGATGGACTCAGAGATACATCTCAGCTTCATTTCAGGTCCAGATGCACATTTTGTCATCTCCCAGTTCCCTTGTAGGATAAGATCTGACTGATCACCAATGCCACCAACAGCCCTGGGAGACCATAGCAAGGTAATCTTGGTGCTGCAGGAAATGGTTTTGAAACTTTCTGATTCTACATTTGTATCATTCAGCACACACTCAGCTCAAACTTCAGAATAACTAAGATGTTTCAATAGTTATGGAGTGGTTGTTTTTCTTTTTTTTTTCCAAATAATTATCTTCAGCACAGTGGGCTGAGATTTTTGATTTGATCAATCAGGATACATATGAACTAGGACATACACTGCTGGAGGGCAACGTAACAGCAATTCAGATCATCTCCCTGACCCTAGTTCAGGAAAAGCTGGTTAGGAGCACAGGATAGGAGAGAGTACTCTGAAAATTGGGAGCTAACCTGCAGCACTACAACACTTTATTAAAATATCTGCTCGGGGGCTTTCTTTGTATATTTTGGAAGGTTCCGTTTCATTTCAAATTCAATGCTTGATGTTGTCCTAAAGTATATTTCAGTATTTTTAGTATAATAAAAACAAATATCAGAAATTAAATTAGATCAGATCCTATTTCCTACATAATTTTTCAGTTCATTAGCTGAACTAAAAGTCAATTTTTCATAAAATCCTACTTGCAAGTTCATTAAAAATATTTGATTCCATAAAATACATTCTATTTTCTATAATCCCCAGCTGAGTGGCATTACCTTAGGCAGTCTAGTTTAAATCTTTATTTATCAAGCTTTGCATCAGCTATTTCACTGTTTTTACTGGGATCAAAGTTAGGCAGATGGAACTATGGCTAATGGCAGTAGTAACCTACAACTTATTTGTTTGTCTAATCAGGTGTATTTTTTATTTTATCTGATGATAAATTAAAGAAAAGTAGATCAACATAGAATTGTTCAGTAGAAACAATGATAAAATTGCAGATAATGCTGAGCACTGGGAACCTCCTCTTTAGTGTATAAAGGTTGCACTTGAAGGACTGAGACACATTTCTCACTTCCTTTCTAGCAACTCAATCCAGCTAAAAAAAAATAATTATTTCATTAAGGTCAATTCATTCCTAAGATTGTCATTTCGGATGCCTCTTCCTCTTCAGTGATTACACAGACAGTCTTGGTCAAAACCTCAGACTTACATGTCTGTCCTTCAGATAAGAGGACTCCTAACCTAAGAGCTTACAATTTCTATTGTTTTCTTTTTCCCTCTGTCCTAAATTACTTTATAGTTTTAATTGCTCAATCTAAAGAAAAAGAAGGAAATGCAGACCTCCATGACAGCCTACGCATGTTATCTGTGCAATAACATTTTTGAAAACGCAAAATCCAAACACAATCTTCTAGTTATTATTGGCGATTTTGCATCTCTTTATAGACCACTGCAAACAATTTTATGTACATGTATCATCTGTGACATCAGTAAGAAACCAGAAAGGCTCTGAGTTTTCCACAGAAATGTATTTCATCTTGTATTCCCTAAGCCATTCAAGGAATACATTTATTAAGTTGACAGATAAAATAAATAATCACACATCCCTCTTTCTAATACCGTAGAACATCTGTATTTATTTGGAGAACCAATGTGGGTGAAAATTCTTCGCATATTCTCACACAAATTTCCTCAATGATAAAGTATTATTACACTATAAACATAAAGTAAGTTCCTTAACATCTCTTTCAAATAATATACAAGTTTATTCAACTAGTCCGTTTTGCTTCACTGCACTACCAATTCTGAACATAATCCTATTGATTTCTACCTTTGAGACATTTGAAAATAATGAAAAGAAAGAAGTGTAAAACAAATTCAATGAGGGTATGTAAAGGTAGTAATACGTAAAACTGCTCTTCCAAAGGGAAATTCTTGTAAGCTTCCTATATATACACATTTACTTAATGAAAACTGGCCTTTTTAAAGGAAAAGTTGGTAAAACAGACCCATTTGCTATATTGGAAATCAGGGTTCAAAACCTATTTGCCTGTTTATAAGACTATTTTGTTTTCTTAATAACCAATGTTTAGAATAAAGTCCAAAAGAAAAGACTTACAACAGTGACTTTTACTTCAAAAGTTATGCTCTGATACGTGCTATGCAACCAAATCACAGGAGGAAGGGGGAGTAAAACACTTTACATCACTCCAAATTTCACAGAGCCTTTTTTATAGGGAGATAGGTTCATGTAAGCAGTGTCCTTGGAAACTCCTTTTCACGCTAAAGACAAGCAATAACAGGAAGTTCATAGCTGTTTAATTGCAACCTCACAACAGTGAACTGTGGATGCTGACAGTAAACATGTCTCTTTGCAGGGTAGATAAAAACCGGTCAATACCATGCACTTGTAATCCAGTTCAATAAGAATAATTCAATTACATTTAATTCAAATGCTTTTCTCACTTCTTTGCTGTACATTTTCCTTCTTTACTTCTTTTTACCTCCTGGCATTTTTTTTTCCCTAAAATTGTTCTTTATGTATTGCACTTTCCTTTTATCTCACCTCTCTTTCTCTGTGTCTCAAATAAATACAACGGAGAAAGATCAAAGAAATCAACAAAATTATTAGTGAAGCTGGAAAAATTAATTTATAAGAAAGATTTTCTGTTTAATTAGCATACAACTAGCAGGATAAGGAGATAACAGTTAACAATTTATGAATTTTTAAACTGTAAAGAATTAGGGAGTAGGACCCAGAAGGCAAATGGATACATGAGATATGACTACAGTTAGCACAGAGCTTAGGAAGACAATATTTTTGGTAGCAAAAAAAAAAGCAAAGGATCTGAAAATTCAATGCCTGTTGCATGTGAAGCAAGTTAGATTCAGACCTGTGAGTTAGAAGTGAGCATATGCAGATGTCTTATGTATCCATATGTGTTCTTGTACCATGTAGAACTGAGTAATATCTCTGAATTTCCCAACTGGAATAGAACAAAAGCAAATTGCACATTATGGCATTCTGGGGGGAAATTTGCTACTTCAAATTATAAGACATAATAGATCACTAAGTGTTCTCTATTTTCTACACTTTGGCATTTTTCTTAGCTACTTTTCATAGCTACTGAATATGGTTATTTAGCTTTTCAATGATTTTTCTTTTAATCTTTTTATCATGCTTTTATTCTAGCTCAGCCCTTTCTTTCCCTTCACTTACAGAATATCACCACAAACTGTTCCAGCTGTTAATTGCACTCCATGCTTCCATTCAGGCCAGACTGTGGGAGCCATAGTTCCATCTTTTTGTAAATGTGCTATTTCTGGAGGGCAGTAATCTCTGCCATCCCTTCCACCTAAGGTTTACTTTTGCCCACTCACAGTAATGAGAATGGAGGGGTTATCTTAGAGCAAAATTCTGGAAAGCTTTGGCATCACTGCCTTCTGTGAGTGTAATGCAAAAAGGATGGCAAGTATAAGGGAAAAAAAATGGGCATGATAATGGAAAATTCTTTATGACAGTGAAAGGATTTGACTTGAAAAGGCTTCAAAAAGAGATCATAGGTGGCTTTGAATGAAATTATTTCACAGGTTTCTTACTTGAAAAGAAATGTGTCAAATCGTTTGCAAAGGATAAAGCTTGAGTATCAATGAAATGACGGTAGAAGTCAGCCTACATTCATAAACATGGCAATGATTTTAGGTGCTTCAGTTCTGAAGTGTTCAACAATATACCCTAAAGGAAATTATATTGAGGTAAACACTAAACATCCAGCAAATGAACTAAAATTCCTTTCTATTCTTCAGATGGGTTTTAAAAACAGAAATATCAAAACTTAATTTCTTCCTACAGCATGGTCTAAAGTTTATGTAACTTTGAAAATATAAGATTTAATATCCTATAGGCATCTATGATCTTTTCTCATAAGAATTTATTGCATCATTATTATTAAGTATAAGCCTTCTGAAAACATAAATATATAAACATCATATATATATATATATAAACTGTTATGTTGCTTACTGTATTTAACTACTAAGCTGATGAGTTGTAATGAAATCGTGGAGCTGTTTTTAGTTCACATTATTTGGTATGTGTCTCAAATTAAACTAGATCTTAATGTTGGCTGATAATGGAAAAGTGGATCACAATAACAGGAAAGTCATTATGTTAACATTAATTGTTGTAATTGCGTCTGTCAGTATTAAAACCATGCACCGGTATTAAAGTGCTGCCATATTAAGGTCAATGTATTCTCTTTTAGAAGTCATTATAATATGAAATTTAAAGAGGCAGAAAGAAAACAGCAGCGAAGGAGCATGTCTCCTGTACGTAAAGTATTCTTCAGCTAACAGGTACCTGAAGATGAAAAAGTGACTGAAAAGTACTTCCTAAGCATTGTAATACCCAGGTAATTAATCTATAGAAGAAAATGCAACAGAGAAACTTATAAGCTGCAGTTGTCCTGTCCAGAGTCTCCGAGATACTGACTAATTTAAATCTCATTATGCAACGTATTTGCTTAGAGAAAATAAGAATAGTGAGGTGCTCTTTAAACTAATTGCTCTTACAGAACACAGAAATCTGAGAAATTGAACAAAGTTTTATGAGGTACATCAGACTGCGACACCAAAAGAGGAAAAAGAATGTTGTTATAAGAAAAGTGGTGGTGCAACTATTTGAAGTGCTAGACATGATCTAAGCTACTCCAAATGGAAATGCTGCAGCACTAACTGAGTGTATAGAAAAAGTCAAACAGAGATGAGCACGCACTCACTATGGTTTTTGATTCAATCTTCTTTCTACCTTCTGCTGACACTATTTCTTCTCTTACATAGGTCGCTAATCTGCCAGTTTAAAATAAGTTTGTACTGGGCATACATGTGGAGCTTTTGGTATCAGGGAAGCTGCAGGAGTGGCCTCTGTGATAGAGCCAGCTCCTGCTGCTGTAGGGACCCGCCGCTGCCAGAGCTGAGCCATGAACAACACTGACTGTGCCTCTGGAAGAGCAGATTTAAAGGAAAGAGAAAAGCTGCTGTGCAACAGCATCTGGGAGAGAGGAGCGAGAAATGTGCGAGCAGCAGCCCCGCGGGCACCGAGCTCCGCACAGGAGGAGGGCAGGAGGCGCTCCAGGCGCGGAGCAGCAGCTCCCTGCAGCCCAGGAGAGGCGCACGGAGGAGCAGCCGTCCCCCTGCGGCCCGCGGGTACCGCGCCGACATGATCCCCTCGTGCGGCCGCGGAGCGCCAGTGGATGCGGCCCGAAGGGGTACGGCCGTGGATACTCCCGGAGGAGCAGACCAGGACGGAGCTGCCGCCCGTGGGGAGGGCCCCGCAGTGGGGCGGGAGGGCCGGGAGAGCTGCAGCCGTGGGGACCCGTGCTGGA
>JANHGO010000001.1:82235988-82246446 GCA_024606505.1 Aquila spilogaster | reverse complement strand
ACTGCAGCACTCCAGTTGTGCGAGTCATCCCACCATGTTTCTGTGATGGCAACTATGTCATAGTTTTCCTGCTGCACGATGGCTTCCAGCTCGTCCTGTTTGTTGCCCATGTTGTGTACATTGGTGTAGGTGCACTGCAGTTGGGCTACTGATCCCACCACATTTTGGGGGGGACAAGCCCTAATTCCCATGTGACCATTCTCAGGTGTTTCCATGGTTTCTAACACATTAATAACCCTTGTGTTTTTGCTGCCGCATAGATCTCCATCCCATACCTCCACTGAGATGGCAGACCAAAGGACCTTGCTAGCACACCATCCCTCAAACCTCGGCATGCTGCCCCCAGGCTTATCTCTAGTGAACCTGGGTTTATCCCTTTCCCCCTTCAAATCTAGTTTAAAGCTCTTTCAATGAGCTCTGCTAACTCTTGTGCAAAGATCCTTTTCCCACTTTGAGAAAGGTGTACCCCATATGTTGCCAGCAGGCCTGGTGTCATGTAAACTGACCCATGATCAAAAACCCCCAAATTCTGCCAGTGACACCAGGCTTGGAGCCAGGTATTGATCTGCTGGCTCTTCCTGTTTCTTCCCTCATCATTCCCTGCAACTGGAAGGATAGAGGAAAACACTGCTTGTGCTCCTGATCCCTTAACCAGTTGTCCAAAGGCCCTGAAGTCTCTTTTGATTGCCCGTGGACTTCCTGTTGTGACTTCATTGCTGCCTACCTGAAAAATCAATAACGAATAATAATCTGAGGGCCATACCTGGGTAGGAAGCTTTCTCTTCACATCTTTAATCCAGGCCCCAGGAAGGCAGCAGACTCCCTAAGAAGTGGGTCTGGTCTGCATATTGGGCCTTCTGTTCCCTTCAGAAGGGAGTCTGCTGTGAAAGTGACCCATCTTTTTTTCTTTATGGAAGTAGTTTTGACACAGGGCATAGGCCGACTTAACCTTGGTCACACCTCCAAGCTAGATGAACCATCGTCCTCATTACTGTTCAGTTCTGCTTGCAGAGCCTCATACCTATTATGCAAGGGCACCTGGAAAGGTGGAGTGGTCATAGAGGAGATGCACCTGCCACGCCAGGTAGGAACTTGTTGCCATTGCTACCTATACCTTAAGTCACTGTGTTCAGCCAGGTGGAGAGAGGATAGGGAATCCTCTGAATCATGCATCCTGCCTGCCTGTTGGGCTTGTCCCAGGGAAGGTAGGGTGCAATTGCAGTAGTCTGCTTCTTTCACGCACTCCCTGATACTCCTCAACCTACTCACCTCCTCCCGGAGCTGTGTCACTAAGTGGAGGAGTTCCTCTACCTGGGCATACCTCCCACAGGTGTGCTCACTGCTGCCCGCCAGTACTGGCATAAGAGCAGGGCACAGCCTGCAGCCTGGCACCTGCGTGGCAGCATGTTCCCACCCGAGATCTGTCTGGGCAGCTGTGTCAGTTGTGGTGAGTGCACAGCTTTGAGAGGCCATGGCTTTCTACCGGGTGGATACCAGTGCTCCCTGGTTGAGCTGGCAGGGCCTCAGTGCTCTTGTTGACACACCACACCCTGTGTTGCCCACCCTGTTTGCAGCACTCCTGGTTGCTAGTGCTCCTTAAGGGCTTCTCTGGCAAGGGGGCTGGAGGCTTGGCCGCCATTGCTCCTGGCCCCACTCAGGTCCCATTAGCCACTGCTGCGTGACCTGTGGGTACCCGGGGGGATGTCTCAGTTCCCCCTGAGCTTCCCCTGGTTCGGGAAACCCCCCCCGTGCACCGTGCTGGAGCACTCCGCTGCCGATCCTGCCGGCACTGGAGCTGCTCATCTTGGCAACTGTCATGGTTTAACCCCAGCCAGCAACTAAGCACCACACAGCCGCTCACTCACTGCCCCCCCAACCCAGTGGGATGGGGGAGAAAATCTGGAAAAAAAGTAAAACTCGTGGGTTGAGATAAGAACGGTTCAATAGAACAGAAAAGAAGAAACTAATAATGATAATGATAACACTAATAAAATGACAACAGCAATAATAAAAGGATTGGAATATACAAGTGATGTGCAGTGCAATTGCTCACCACCCGCCGACCGATGCCCAGTTAGTCCCCGAGCGGCGATTCCCCTGCCCCCACTCCCCTCAGTTCCTATACTAGATGTGACGTCCCATGGTATGGAATACCCCTTTGGCCAGTTTGGGTCAGCTGTCCTGGCTATGTCCCGTCCCAACTTCTTGTGCCCTCCAG
This sequence comes from Aquila spilogaster, assembly GCA_024606505.1. Taxonomy (NCBI): domain Eukaryota; kingdom Metazoa; phylum Chordata; class Aves; order Accipitriformes; family Accipitridae; genus Aquila; species Aquila spilogaster. The sequence continues at coordinate 82,244,228 of JANHGO010000001.1, read as the reverse complement.
CTTTCTCGCTGGCTGGGCATGAGAAGCTGAAAAATCCTTGACATTAGTCTAAACATTACTTAGCAACAACTGAGAACATCAGTGTGTTATCAACATTCTTCTCATACTGAATCCAAAACATAGCACTGTACCAGCTACTAGGAAGAAAATTAACTCTATCCCAGCTGAAACCAGGACAGCGACTTGAGTGCTTCACTGGAGAAAGCCTGTGAACTGCAAAAGGCTGAAGATCATGACTGCAGTAGGCACTAGTCAGGCTTAGGAGGGGTCTCAGCCAGGGTTTGACATGTGCCTGACTTTGTGTTTCCACTTCAGGCTCCCCACCTGAGAGTCCTTACACAGACTGCAGCACCCATGTTTTGATAATCTAGCTCTGTGGCCCCTTCCAATCTCACATGTCTTCCTGTTCAGAGCATTTGTGGGATTAATTTTCCCACGCTGCCCTGCTCCACACCCCCTCCACAAGATTTACTGCGCTGTAAACTCAGTCACTGCACATCTGTGGTGAAGTGTTCCTTGAATGACAATAGGAAATGTCAGCAAAAAGAGACTGAAAGCACTGCAAATGGCTCAAGATAAAACAATTTACAATTTACTCGTAGAGTATTTAAATTACTCTCAACAGCTCAGGCTCTAGTTGAATACCTTTAAATTTTTTTTTTAGTATTTATTTAGAGTTTTCTCCAGTGTAGATTCCTTTTGCCCTTTCGCCTCAGCATTCTTGGAAGATCCAGTATACAGGAAGGTTAATACAGGTCAGTGGGAAATGCTTTATATGACCAGAAGGCACATGTATGAAAGGGACAAACAACTGATAACAAGTCTACATCCTTCTGTAATTTGGACAAGGCACTGAAATAAGTTTGGCTGAAAACTTTCCACATTTTGCAAACCAGTTTTCACTCAAAATACTGATTTTTTTTTTTTTTTTTAAGATAATGACAAATTATTTGTACTTGAGAAAATTATTTCTGAGGTGAGGAGGTGTTTTGGGACTTTTTATGTGTGTTTTACAGAATAATTTGACTATTCAGGAAAATAAGTATTTCACCCAAATGTGGCATCCTTGTGCTATAATGTTTCATGGGATCTATAGTTCTGTTACATTCCTCATCTTTTTTTCTGATTCAGGCTTTTCCGTGAGACTGCTTTTTCTGTGTCTGTCTGATGCAAATGTCCCATCGCTATGACTGGGACTGTGCCTGCAAGGGTCAACAGGGCAAAAGACACTCAAGACATCTTGGTTCATCAGACGTCATGTGGCAGATTTCTTAAATGACTGTTGCACTTTTCAAACTATTTGGGCTTTCAAACTGCCACTGGAAAAAAGAATTCTCAGTTCTGCACATGAAGAAGCAATAATTATTTTTTCCAAGTGGTTTTAGCAGTATGAAAGCTGTACAAGTAATTTTTGACTACGATTGCTCTAACTTTTAGAGAACGCTTTAGTTCTTATTATGGGACCCTTTTGGATTTTTTCCACCTTTCAGATGTCCATAACAGTCTGTGGCAGTCTGGCTGGACCAGACTTATCTCCAAGGGAAAGTGTAGTCCAGGCATTTTCCAAAGGCTTTTTTTTTTTTCCTGAGAATGTAACCTTTAACACAGGCTAATCATTATCTGCAGCCATTTAACATGAAATGCCAGTAGCAGGGTATTTTTCTCAGTTACCATAGCAACATCATAGGGCATCAGATGGTGTCAATAAACAAAAATGCACTGAAACATTATTATTTTTGAGCCGGCTCTGCTAAGACAGCTTAGTTTATCTAGGATCAGGTGGTGATGAGTTCAGCTTGTATTTTTGTTCTTCATGTGACATTTGGTATGTTTGTGCATGCGTGGCCCTTGGTGTGTATTGCCTGCCTACACCTCCCCCTACTCCTCCCAAGGACTGCTGTGCTAAAGTAAGTTTGTAAAGACTCATCAGTCCCCCTGCCTTTTGGTTGCCTGCAATCATCGCAGTTCCCCTGCCCAGTGACGGGGAATGTCATTGTGAGGGGAAGGGGGCTGCACCCAACAAGCCTTTTATTTTCCTCTCTGCCACTTAATATTTTATAACTTTTCACATGACTAGGAAGTAGCTGTCTGTGCACTCCTCCGGTCCTCATATCTCAACAGGTATCCAGGACCCTTTGCCCTTATCCTGACTATCCTTGTCAGGCAGGTGTTTATTCTGGTGCAGGACCACAGACCTGCTTTTCCTTCTGGCACATGGAAGAACAAAGATGAAAACACCTGTATAGTTCCCTATACTTTTCTCGCCCCACTGCCACTGAACTACCATCTGGAGGAGGTGAATGGAAGAGGGCTATACCTTATTTCTTGGAAGGGTTTGAGACAAAACATCTTCAGCATAAGCCATCTGACAGCATCAGTTCCTATATTGGCAAAGCTGTGCAAATGTTTACAGAAGTGACCTCACTTCTTTTATTAATATTATCCTTGCCTGTTAACCGTATCTCATGATACTTAGGGTCCCATGGAAACAGAACTAATTAAAGCAACACACACAAAAGCCAGTGTAAATGTCACATTTCAATGCAAGCATCCAGTACCTGGATACAAAACCACATGCAGAATTTAGACTACTACAAAGAAACAGAGTTACTACATTTTAATTTTCTGATATACATGATGCTTGGAAAAAGAATCACTGAATTACTAAAAATGATAGGCGAGTTCTTTATAAACACTATGTGTTATTTAGAAGAAAGTGTTTTCCTCCCACTGCCAGAAGGAAATACTAATGCTCAGAAAACCTAATTAGTGATGGGCTGTGAGGCAAATTCAGTATAGTTCTGTGTCCACCTACTCCCAGATATAAAGTAATTCAGTTGCTGAGACAATTTCTACAGACTTTCCAACAGTAGTGCAAAACATTAGAATAACTGTACAGTTACACGTTGTTTCCTTTTTTCTATCATTTTCCCAACTGATATACTTCATTATCTGTATTCTAGATGTCAAATTTTCAGCTCATGTGAAATGTATAGCTTCTTTTTCCACTACTATGCATGTGCCTCTTGAATATATGGGACAGTAAGTCATCTGAGACAGGGTTTATTTGCCAGGATGTGTCTTCTTACTACGAAAAATTTCAGCTTAAGATTTTTAAGTCCCCTAAAGTGCTACCTGAATGGGAAAAGTTTGTCCTTTTTGAAAAATAAAATACTTCAGTTTTGTATGCTAGAAGCTAGTTTCTTTGTGACACCGACATAAACAGGGAATAGCTTAAACTGTGCTCTGTTCAGAAGTGTCTCAGGTAATAAAATGGGGCACAGCACACAACAGTTGGAAGAAAATTCTCACACAGCAATTGGAAAGAAATCCTAGTAGTTATTGTTATTAAGACTTGGGGTTAGAAATAAAAAAAGACCATCTTCCAGGTCAGCCTCTGGATCCCTTGTGTACACTTCTTGCCTGTAGACTTATAAACAAGCTTCAACAACAAGCAAATTACCATACTGATAAGGTGGTGTCAAAACACTTTGTTACTGTATAATTTGATCAGAGAAACATTCTGAATTCAATTCAAGTGGTCACAAGTTGTTTGTGTTCTGCAGAGGAGTACAACATTATAAGTTCAGAAAGTCTCACTGCTGAAAGGCAGAAGGGCTGAATAATTTCATAGTCTGAACTCAAGCAGGATAAAATACTAAGCAAATTGTTCTTTCCACAGACAAATTAGAGTTGCTAGTCTGCTCCTGTGTAAGTAAAATTGCAAAAATGACCTTTTTTTTTTTAATCTGTTTAACTGAAGAAGAAATAAGTTCTTGTGATTTTAGATAGAGTCATCCAGGGCAGGACTGAAAACTGAGCTTTAATTGTAGTTGACTGAGTTAATGGAGACTGCCATTTATTGAATAAAATGATTAGGAATCAGTGGCCCACAAAATACCACAAAATGCTTGAACAAGTGGTCAGTACCAGTCTTACACAGATGTAATAACTTTTTGTCATCATTAGTTCTTCCAAGCACACTTAGTGTTTGCTGTGGAATTTACCTCAATAGACACAAAGATTTTAAGACTTTTTTTTTGTAGCCCTGTCATGTTACACAGGTATTTCTTTATAACACAACACATATATTGTCTTAGAAACAAGGTTTTAATTTTGAGGTGTCCACAGATAAAGAGTTTCATGTGTCTTGAAGTAAATAATTTAAATAGTTACAAGAGTTCCAAAGGAAAAAGTTTAAGATTGAAAATAATCCCTAATATAATAATATATTAATATAATAATAATCTCAGCATGTTCTCATGATCAATATAAAAGTCTAAGTGGTGGTGAAGTGGAATGGGGATGGCTTTTGCTTGGCATGTAGAAAGACTTAGAGCAGCAATCATTAAACAATGCATTGATAGTAAATTTGTGGGTTTGTAGTATATAGGTTCTGAGAAATTACCATATTCCTCTCTGGTATGTTATTTGATACTCGTTATTTTCTTTTCCTTCTTTTTTTCTTTTTTTTTTTAAATAGCCTGCTCCTTAATTACATTGTGTTTGTTACGTTTCTAGTTGACTGAATATCTCCTTGTCATTACATTAATAAAGGGCTAAGAGGAGTACAATTCACCTCCTCAAAAACATTCTTGGGCAACAACTTTTAACTCCTTTCCCTGTCTTCTCTTGTTACTTTATTTCTTCCATGTGAGACAGTCCCCATCTGAACTGCCTTGGTGGGCTTCCAGCTGTTTTAATTCCTCTTTTCAGAACCTCTTCCATCTCTCTCTTCTTCTTTTTTTTTTTTCCTGCCAGTAGATAATCAGAATTGAATGGGATTCCCTCTGAGAATACAATCTTGATATTATCTCAATGCATTTAAATAGTTTCAGTATAATTTTCTGTACCTTTTTTTTTTTTTCCACAGCCTTGGCACACAGTATGAGAATATCTAGGCTCTTTTGAGCAAAATGCCCTCACTGTGTATGCTCCTTCTGCTGTATTCTCCCTTCAACAGACCTTCATCAAACTGCTCTGCCAGTTCATCCCACCTTCACCTAATTTTGCCAGTTGCTTCTAAAATTCTTTACAACTTTTCTGGTGAGTAATCTGAACATTCTGGTCACATCTGTTTGTGTGATATGACATGACTATGATAAGCAAAAACATTTCTATACGGACCTTTGGTGTCAATTTTCCTGTTGGAAGAGGTGATATAATACTAGTGTATGACATTATGGATGATGTGGAGAAAAAGGATGGGGGGAAGTTATTCATTCTTTATAATAAAGGAAGACCTGAGAAGCTTCTAAGAAATTGCTACATATAGTAACTTTAAGATGAAGGGAACATCTTTTTCTGCACAACGTATAGTTAATCTGTAGAACTCCTTAAAGAATAGCTCAAGAATAAATTGGTTCAGAGTGATATAGGACACATCCAGTGCCCATGAGCATGATGATCTGAGGCTTTGTCTCAGGACGATAACAGAAGCTGGTTTTCAGAAGCTGAGATTGCATAAGTGAGGAAGGATCGTTCTATGATTACCTTAAAGACACCACAATGGGTTGGACTGACCTTTGATCTGAACTATTGGGGCTACTCCTGTGTTTTCCCATACTGAACATGGACATTTCTATTATTTTTCTGTACCTTGGTCACTATCTTTTAAAATGGAGGAATGATGTCATGAAAGTTCCCTTAAAATCTTATGGTCGAGATGTGAGCATAAAGACAGTGTAGACAACAACCCACTGCTGATTAAAAACAAAAACGCCAAGCCATGAGAATTAGACATATAAAGCAACAACTTATTTCCTGCTTTGCACATAATGTTGCAGAAAATCTGAATCATAAAGATGCAGGCCACCAAATTTTTAGCTTCCCAAATTGCTCAGGAAGTGCCACCTGTCATCAGATCTGTAAACATGATGCTGACTACAGAGGAGATTTGTAATAACATAAAGATAACAACAATTTTTTTTTCATGATGCAGGACTTTTTCAGGTTGTTATAAAGGATTGTACATTCAAATATGAACATCCAATGAAAGAGACAGACTGCATGCAGGTTACAGTTGTCCAGGGTTCAGTTGGGATAGAGTTAATTTTCACATGAGGGTGGGAAGGGACACAGCCAGGACAGCTGACCCGAACTAGCCAAGGGGATATTCCATACCATGTGACGTCATGCTCAGTATATAAGTGGGGAGCTGGCTGGGGGGTGGAGGTGGTGTCACAGCAGGGTAAGTGGCAGAGCATCAGGCTGCAGGGTGGTGAGCAATTGCATTGTGCATCACTCGTTTTGTATATTCTTTTATTAGTACTATTGTTATTATTGTAACTTGTCTCTTTGTGTTGTCCCAGTAAACCATCCTTATCTCAGCCCACGAGGTTCTACTTTTTTTTTTCTTTTTCCTTTCTGATTCTCCTCCCCATCCCAACAAGGTGGGGGGAGTGAGTGAGTGGCCTTGTTGTGCTTTGTTGCCAGCTGGGCTTAAACCACGACAACAATTTTCATATAGTAAGTGCTTTCATTTATTTTGCTAGCCTATAGACAGTATCAAACTGACAGTATCACTTCATGCCAAGGAAAGTGTTAGCACATGCACATCTTTTTCTATTTTCTTTCCCCAAAGTAATCACTTCAGATGAATGTTGAAATGAATAATTTCAAGGGGGAAACCATTGTAACTGCTAGAAATTAATCTATGTAGACCTATAATTTCATCCTTACTCCGACAGTCAATCTGGCTACATTATTTAATATAAACTAATAGTTTATAGTAGCCATAGGGGTAGAACAGGATAACAATGAATATCATATAAGTAATTATTACAGGCTGTGTGCCTAAATCAACGTAACTAATTCTTAGCATAGCTAAAGCTATAAAATTTCAAGTACCAGAGATATGAGGCAGAGAGGAGTCAGGGATTTTCAGGTGCAGAAGGTGGAAAGGAACACCATGGGTGCCTTCTAACCAATAAATGTAATCAACAGAGAATGGAATGATCGTATTCCATTATCTTTTGTAGATATCATTTTATTGGTGAAGGTATTAGAAGAGGGGTCTGGCACTCGAGTGTATTTCCTATCTGCAGATGTCTGAACTGTTCCTGAAACTTAGCCATGGAGCCTGAATAGGTGAGATGGGACTTCTGCTCTAATAGCTCATTCCCCTGCTACTGTTCTCAATGTCATATTTAGTATTCATTAACTGTTATTTATTTTCATTTTACATGGGCATGGTCATCATATGCACCATGACCTTGCCATGTCATTACACATACTGCACTATTCTGTAGCCACTGTATTGTATGATTAGATAAAATCTTTTTCATATGTTATCATGAAGATCCAGTTTTCATGGGTAGGCTCCTTGAACTCTCATGATTTTTCAGCTAATATCTGTCCAGGTGCTCTGCTGTGGTGTATATGAAAGTATTCCAACAGGTAGGTTAAGGCTGAATTTTAGGAGCTGGAAATGTGACCGTGGATAGCTGCAGGCTCTGGTAGATTCATTCATCATGGTGTGGACCAGGAAGCCAACTTCTTTGGCCCACAAGAAGTATCCTTCACTGTAAGAAGCTCTAAATCTGAATGGAGGTGCCTTCCCTGCCTAAAGCCACTGAACTCTGGCACATAGTAGTATAGATCTTAAATAAACAAGCAAACAAACAAACAAACAAAAGAAAGCCCTGCAAGAAACAGCTATAAGTCCTATGAAATGCTATTGCTTGCTGCCTCTAATAGGACACTTTGTTCTCAACACTTCTGTGACTGTTGCAACTTTGAGTCCAGGCACCTTGCATTCTCTAAATTGTTTTATTTTCATACTACTTATGGTGCTAGGCTGTGATAATTCCTGTTTGTACAGTTGGGAAGAAACAGGAAGAGTAATTTGCCTAAGATCAAAATAGGTGGATGGTGGGGAGAAACAGCAAAGATTCAAACCCACTTCTCAAAGACTAAGATACAGCTTAAAGCACACAGACTTTTCTTATTCCCCATTAAGAGATATCACTTGCCTCCCTTCCTTGAGGACAGTGTGAGTTTTATTCTACATTTAAAACTGAGATTCACCGTTCCAGTTACACTGGAAAAACATGATTCTTCCTTAATTTACAGCACTTATTTTCTCAGGGAAGAATGAACTTTAATAGACTTTACAAGCAAGCCAATAATTAGTTTAGGACTGAAAATTAATTTTAAGTTACATTGTATTGGTTTTGTGTGGCAAGGTTTTGGTAGCGGGGGGGGTGTTACAGGGGTGGCTTCTGTAAGAAGTTGCTGGA
>JANHGO010000001.1:82179756-82227981 GCA_024606505.1 Aquila spilogaster | reverse complement strand
CCATTAAGATTTCCTTCTTAAAGAATGTCCATCCCTCCTGGACCCCTTTGCCCTTCAGGACCGTCTCCCAAGGGACTGTCTCAACCAGTCCCTCGAAGAGGCCAAAGTTAGCCCTCCAGAAGTCCATAGTGGTAGTTTTGCTGACTACCTTCTTTGCCTCACCAAGAATTGAAAATTCTATCATTTCATGGTCAACTGCTTTGTTGTCATCTTAGTTTGCATGAAGGATAAATCTAGAAGACAGTATAATATTTACTAATGTAGGGCTTAGTTGGCTACTTTTGAACAGCTTTGTCCTGCTCCTACAGGAAGTTTTCGATAGATGATGCCCCTGCTATGTTGTGGCACTGTTCTGTGGAGATGACAGAGACATGGATAACTACAGCTCTTTCTCTACTTTCACAGGGACTACATTCATGTCAACCATGGATTTAGCCTTCCTGGGCAGTTAGCAGATGCAAAACTTGGTATGGGTCTTGAGTAATAATTGTCCTGTGAGACTCACCAGGGCAAATGCCAAGCAAGCATACAGGAAAACATGGAAGAGGTCTTTTCTGTAATTGGGACAGCACAACTTTCTTCCCAAACTTTCCCCTCTCCATCTCCTCTCTCCCACCATGTAGTAAGGACACTAGAAAAAGGCACATTGTCAAAAGGTACTATGGATCTTAATTTGAAGAAGTATCATTCCCTTAGGGGACAGAGAATTGGGTTCATTTGACCAGGTGGAGATTTGTGTATATGAGCTGGTCATCTAGACTTTGTACAGCAAAAAGGTGCTTCTAGTGCATAATTTAAACTCAACAGAAACTAGATATTTTAATTAGGTCAGATGAATGAAAGGCTAAAAGTGCACATTTTTCTTCACTGACAACAAAGGTATCTAGATCAAAAGCAGATATATCTACATTTTAAACATCACATGAAGCAGGACAACTTCTACCTACTAAATTCCCTTTCTCTTGAAGGCCGTCATCACCAGTAGGACCTAGTGGACCTCAAAATAACCATATGTTACATAACCAGAAGATGAAAAAAATACCAAAACATGGAGTAGAGTTTTCTAAAAATGAGTTGCTGGGAACTTATTCTTGGCCCCACTGCCACCATAGGAAGTTCTGATGTTGACCTTGGGTCATTAATTCTCTATGTCTCTGGAGACAGAACGTGTGCCCAGCCCTATTTAATCCAGCTGTATCTAACCTAGCTCAGTTTAGCACAGCATATTGCTATCTAGCAGTTGCCAAAGGGAAGTTCCATTATACACAGAATAGAGATTCAAATTTTATCTTTAACTTGAAGAATAGCAGACAGAGGTATCTTACTCCCAAGGGCAGTCCTGCTACCCTCCCAGCTCTGACACTGCTTGTTATTATCAATGCTGTTGATATTTTCTAAGAATTAGCTTACCTGCCCCTGCTGAGCTGGGATTAATTTAGAAGAAAAATGGTACTTAAATCTTTTTACATAATAAAGTAACTTTTCCAGCTCTGATAAAGCACATAAAGTGTATAGGGGATTTGATAAACAAAAATATATCAAGGCCAGCAAAATGCTTTACCTGACTGCAGAGAGTGCCAGTGTAGTTTTCTTGGATGACCTCCCAAGTCCAACAAGTTTAGTATTTTGGCATGGCCAGTCATGACTGTTTCATTGTAGTCTCTAAAAGATAGAGAAGGGCTTATCCCCTGATTCATGATGGCTTTAATGCCTTGTATGTTTTTTTCTAGCATTTGGCTTCACTTCCACCATTTCTTTACCTTCTTGTTCACATTATACACAGTGCTGGAACTAGAACTTCTTGCTATTAACTCTTACAGGGTAAATGAGCATTCAAATTTCTCTTGGTCAAGGAAAAGGTCCTATAAAGTTTGGCAGATGGGAAAAGAAGAAATGAAACTCTCTTGATAGATTTTGAGTCAAGAATGTATGCACCTTAACAGAGTCTCCAGTAAATAGTTCTCAGCACCTCTCAGTAGTTCAGGGAGTTGCTGTCATCCTTGCTTTGCAAGTGGAAACTTTGAAATGCAGAGAGTTATCCAAAAGAGATCAACCATATTGAGAACAGGCACAAAGATTCCCCACCTTTTGTTCCCAGTTAATCCAATAGCCCAATAAAATGTGCAAAGTAGACTTAAATTATGTGTACAAAAATAAAACGCCTGACAAAAAGGAAGGTAACTAAATGATGTGAGAAGAGTTAAAAAAAATTGTTAGTCATTGATAGCAGTAAGAGGTTGCAGGATACTGAGATATCTGAACAGCTGGCTTTTTCTTTAATTCATTTGCAGCTCTGATGATGATTTGAAGTAATAACATTAATAAAAAAAAGAAAGCAACCTTAAAAAAACCAGCAGGCAAAGCGTCAACATTGTCATAAGAAATAACGTGGCCTTCTGATTTTAGTCTTGAGCAGGAAGAAGTAGCAAGGGAAAGGTGTTGTTGCATGTATTGGGACAGGGACTAAAGGGAACGCTCAGTCTTCTCACCTGTGATGTCAAAACCAATAGGACAATTAAGACAGCAAATGGCAAGTTGTATATGGCTATCCTTTCAATGGTTGAGGAGGGAGAACAAGAAATGTTTTGGGAAGGCTGATGGATGAGATGAACTATCTGCAAAGTGTTAATTCCCCTCTTGTTGAGTGGGTGGAGAGGAGACACCTCTCTTACCTGAGCAGGGTTGTCAGATTTTTCACACTGCTTTACCTAATGAATTTTTAGTGGAAGGTGATGCTGGTTTTGAAGTTCTCTTGACCTGGATGACTGTGTTGCCAATCCAGAGAAAGCCATATGGAAAGAACAGCTCTGGTTTTGTATAACTGAAATGATCCTGGGAGTTTTTAAAAGGAGTCTAATCTCCAGGGTAATCTTCTGTTTAACATAACAAGCAGTAGGGAAAGGAAGCAAGTGGTGGGAGGGAGGAAGAAAGAAAGAAAGAAAGTGTGGGTGAAGGAGAGAAGAAACAGAGGGAAGAATAAAGGTAAGAAGAAGAATAAAAAGGGAACATCAAGAAGGAGGATGGGTAACTGAGGAGCTTGGGAGACAGGTTTTTCTGAAGAAGAGCAGGGGAAGTTTGCCATTTTGATACCTTCTTTCCCATTGATACTGTGAGTGAAAACATGCTGGAAAGCCTGTGCATAAGCAAGCTGTAGCAAGAAAATAACCGAGTATGGTAGGCAAGATACTGATTACCCCTGTCCTCAGAGATCATTACAAACTCTTCAGTGGGAAAATACCTGCCAAACCTAGAAGCTGTCCTCTTAAATTCTTCTTCTTAGAGGCTGTGCTCAAGATCTGCAACCCAGACAGCTCACCCCATCCTAGTCTCAGGACACGAGAAGTTCTGAATGCATCAGAGGGTTAAGAACCACAGCATTATGGCACTGTGTGCTGTTCATCTCCCTGGGACTTCTTGGAGCTAAGGCTTTCCAGCATCAGTGGCCAGGAGGGTTTCAATCCGTTTGAAATAAACCTGACTGTAAACTTCCCACTGAGGTGTTGAGCGATTCTCCCCAAGAAAAAAAACAGCTTTTACAAAAAGATGGAGGTTCATGTGTATGCTTCTGCAAAAAATGATCCCTTTCTCAGGAAAGGGGGAGACAAATGTTGAATGAAGGCACTTCTTGTCACCAAAAACAGATGTAATTTTTAAAAGCTTGTAGCTGTCTTTGGCCAAAAGGCTTTTATGGGTGTTTGTCTTTTTGGCAGCTGGTAAATACGCTGAACAGTTTTATGGGGAATGAAATTCTAAATGTCTACAGATTTAATATTTCTCTTGCTGTTATCAAACTATGATTTCAGGTCAACTTAATGGAAACTTGATGTGATAAGAGTTTTGTACTTGAAGATTAGTATTGTTATATTGCTTGTGGTTTTCTGTTTTTTTTAGACTCTGCTGTTCAGCCAGGAAAATACTGTTGAGTGAATTTAAATTAAGAGGAAACATACCTGCACAGGGATTAACACAGGGAAAAAAAAAAAGGTGGGGAGATAAAAGATTTAATGACTGCATCTATATTAGTGTTTGTGATCGTGCTCTAAAGTTACACTTCCCAGTTCTACAAAAAAAAAAAAAAAAGGAAAGGTGGGCAATGACAGAGCAAGAAAGCAAGATAAACACAAGATACAAACAAGTCCCTTCTAGTACAATTTCTTTATAGTAGACTGCCAGTTTAGAGTATTTGCAGGCATCTAGGCATTGAGAATATCAAGACAAATATCTTAATTACTTTCCCACAGCTCTAACAAACTACTGCTTCTTCTTTATCTACTTTTTCTTGAAGACATCTTGTTGAACGTTTCGTAACCAATTTACTTTCTACCAGTTTGGAATTCTTCTCACTTCTAAAAGTTATTCCATTTCCTATAATCACTTTGCATTAGCCCAGTAAGTTTTTTGTTCTCGATTCAGTTGTTACTGGAGTGGAAGAAGCTCATATCTGTGAGATCCATTCATTAGTCTGAATGAATGACAAGGAATTTTCTACAGGTGATATGCTTGCAATCATTATTTTCTCTGCTTGAAGTTGTGAACAAATCACAGAAAGAATCAGCATGTTGATCATGCAACCTTATTTCTCCTGCTGAATAGAAGGATGAACAGAAAAAGATTTGTTAGCTGTAACAAGCCATCACAGAAGAGAACACGCTAGTGGAGAAGTGCATACATGAAATGTGGCTGACACCTACTCTGTTTGCTTAAGTGTTCTTTGGGTTTTGGGCCTTGGCTGCTGGGTGCTGAGTTTGCCTGAAAAATCATGCTACTTTACTGAGATGAATAAATAAGGAAATATTTCAAAGGGATCTTGGAAATGTTGTTCAGTTTTCAAAAGCCACCGTGTTTATTTGTCTGTGTAACTGTGGAGTAGAATGCTAAAATTTGTGTGTTCAGTAGGGCTGGTTCAAGAAGATGTTAACTATTTATTACTTTTGTATATGCTTGTGTAGAATGTATATTTTATACTTGAAAAAAAATGTGCCAGATTAAATCCCTTTTTTTCTTGAGAATCTTTGGTGCATTTTTTGTGAGAAAAAACAAGAATGTGAACATTGGGCAATAAAAATTGCCTTATCCTCAAAAAACACAAGTAATGAATCAAAACTGTTAGTGGAAATATTGCTCCCAGTCTCTACATTAATATAAACATTTGTTAAGATTGAACCTCCCTGCCTTACTCAAACATGATGGAAAAAGTAAAATTAAACTGCTGAGAAATGCCACAGCATTACTGTCTGTGTATTAGTATAGGTGGGGAAACACAAGAAGCTTTGAAAGGGTTCTTTTATGTAAATCATGAACCAGGAAATATATGTCCTTACAGTGAAGCCTTCAGAAAAGGCAGATGCAGGGGCTGACTGGGAAAACAAGATTTCTGTTCTGTGAACAAGTGTTTCAGTGTTTGTTTTCATCCTAAACATAAGAGACAGAGATGGCAGGAATGTTGAAATATTGAAAATGGTGTTATAAATACTCCTGGGGGGGAAAAAAAAAAAAGTTTTGGAAATGACAGTGTTGGGTTTCATGCTGGTTGATATTAACCTAGAAAGGACAGTTTTGCTCCAGTATTTCAAGTGAGCTCTAATGATGATACTGCCACCTCCTCTCTTCTCTGAACCAGGTTTTCTGACCATGTGCTCTCATAGGAATACTGCCATGTCCAATCTTGTCTTATGAAAGCCAAGCAAACAGAATTTGTGCCAGAATGTCAATATTTTGCTCAGTATTTTCTGCTTTCATATTTGTCTGTTACTCCTTCTTGGCACTTTTTTGTTCATTCTTATTTTTTATTTTCCATTTTTAAATTTAAAAAAAATGGTAATTGAAGAAAATAAAAGAAATATGGGAGAATGTGATTTTTAAGTGAACATAGTGTTAAGGGTTTTTTCCGTGATTGAGGAGACTATAATAAAAAGCCTGATCTTTGTGCCAGTAATTTAACTGTGGGTACAAAAATGTGTTTGCAGCTGAGTGGTGTTGTGCGGTGCAGTGGAGTACTTCTTAACGAAGGGGATGATATAATAACAAAACAGTGTTTTCATCAAATGATGCATTGTCATAAAGCTCAGTACTATCCATATGAGCACTAGTTCATAATAAAGAGTAATGGGTGTATAAAGTGTTTAAAACACATTTTAATTTGGAAATAAGTCATGAACAAATATATGGGAAGTTACTTTAACCTCCACAACATTTCTGTAACCTGAAATGTGATTAATTTAATGGCACATAAAGTCATGTAGACAGGATATGAAGTGAGGAACATCATGTGCATCTGAAACTTAGGTCCCTGACTGTGCTCCCCAGGGATTCCTAGGGTACCTCGGGTAGCGCTTTCGGCACAAGTTGGCTCTCTTGCCCTTTGCAGCTTTACCTTAGCCAGGTGGATGGGAATGCTTTCTTTGTTGTCCCTCACCATGTTGACCTTGATCTGGAGGGCTTGAGCTGGGTACCTCAGGCCTCCTTTCTCCCCATAGCATCTGGCCAGCTGAGGGGTGTGGAGTGCAAGCCCAGAGCATCAGGATCCAGCCCAGAAGTTTCCACCTGAAAATAAGCTTGTGAGGCACCTAGCAATACCCAAGTGAATGGAGCAAAATTGGCACCTCTACTTCAGCAGGATCCTAAGCAATAATGTTTACTGTATGAAGAAAGTGTCAGAAAAATAAGATTGCTGGCAATGTCAGTTTTTGCCTAAATTACTTGATAGCAATCTTCCAGACCTGCAATTTTTTTTATTTCCAAAATGCTTCACCCATCTTGCTTCTAAACAGAATTCTTGCTGCTTTGAAACAGCTCATAGTCATATTAAAAGGTTGCTTAAATGTTTCCAAGCATTAATAGTACTAAGTTCAAAAATTTTTGAGCCTTTTTATAGTAAAGAGAACTTCTTTTCAGTCCCAAACTGTGACAGAGGCCAGTTGTGTTCCCTCAGGAAATATATTTGCCAAACTGTAAACAAACAAACTAACCCCTCAAAATCCAAGAGTTTCCAGCATTGAATGACAGCCTTTTTATTTGTTCCCACTAAAAGAAGGCCTGTGGTTCCTGGGTGGGTCCCAGCTCTGTCGTGTTACTCTGTACTCGGCAGATCCTGCCCTGCAAAACATTTTTCCTACTTTGAAACCACTTAGATGTAGTACGCATCTCCTCAAATGCACTCAGCTAATGTACCATTAGCCGCCGGCATAACTACTGTAGATCAGAAGTGCTTTGAGAATATTATATCCTATAATATTTGCTCTGCCAAGGCTTTTGCAGATCCTGTTCATGGCTTTCAAGCTGCTCAGCAAAGGGAAAGAAACAACCCCCTGTTACACACAGGACTTTTTGAGTCTTGGAGAGCAGAAGTGACTCCCTGGCTCTGAGGGACCCATTCTGCCAAAAAAACCTCTCTCCCCCCGCCTCCCCATCAATCACCATTTTAATATCCCTACTATGGTGCTGATCAGACTTTTTAAACAACTCGGGTTTTTAGCATCCGTGACACGGAATTTAATTGATGCAGCAGTGCTGTGTTAAGCAGATGAAATGGCCACAAGGGACTGCTTGTTTCCTAGCTCTCTGAGGAGGCAGGAGGAGATCCTCAACAGCTTGTCCACAGTAGCTTATGATCTTATGCCTTATGTTCATGTTTTGCCAAAGCGTAAGGCTGTGGGCAAACAGAATCTTTCAGCTTCAGCTGTGCCATGTGAGCAGGGTACTTCCCTGAGCTCCTCGTGTCTGAAGGAAAGCTTGTGCAAGGTTTAGCTAAGGGCTAAAGTACAGGCAATCCTCCTCCTCAGACCAGAAATGCAGCAGTCACCCGACAAAAAAAGTACTAATCCAGTGTGAACATGACTGTATTTGTTCAAATAGTTTGACTTTGTGACCACAGGTGTAATGCCAGGTCAGGTCCCCTGAGCCGAGGGGGAGCAGTGTGGTGCTGCTGCGTGACCCAGCAAGATCCTGTCCTGATGCCAAGGACTTTGTGCCAGGAATAAGGCTGTGATTCTAATTCCACTGCTGGGTGCATGGTGCAGACATTATTTTAAATGTAAAGTAAATGCAGAAATCACTATTTTGGTTTGCGGTTTTTTTGTTTTGTTTTGTTTTTTAAAAAAAGCCCTTCTTTGAAGTCAGCTGGAGAATGTTTCTGCTCAGATTTACCCCATTAAGATTTTTCTAAAACCATTCAAAAGTGATTTTTCCCAGCCATGAAACTGTTTTGGTTTAGATCAGCTGCTTGTTTCACTTCCTTGGCATTACCTGATCATTGGGTCTTGAGAGCATTGCCCTGTGAGTTATAGGGAGAACAGCTAAACGGGAAAGGTGAGCTCATGCATATAATAGAATGCTCAAGGCCAATTCCCAGGTAAATAACAGTTGCTGACAATTTCCCATTAATAGGCTTTTCCACCACAGGGGTCTTGTGTGTATTTCCTCTAACTATGCAGTCAAGTAAAAACTGCAGTCCTGAGCACTTGGTTAATGTGACTGTCTGGTGCATCACATAGATAAGTAAATTTTGCAGTGGTGTAAAGTTCACGTTCTGGCATTATACTACCACTTGTGAGGGTATATGTAATGTGCTTCTTAAGTGATTGCTGTTCAGCTGGAGTTGATAAGCTCAAGATAAATTATAGCCTTCTGTGTCTTATCATTTTCCTTTAAATTTTGTTTCCACAAAATATAAGAAGGTTGAACACTCTTTTCAGAGTCCTAGCTCAACTTCCATTGCCCCTCGCTCTAACCACGTATTTTAACAAAGACTATAATCAAGAAAATAGAGGTGGTTTGCACACTGCAGCCTCTTATATTATCACATCTCCTTTATGGATAATAAATGCTGACAGGGCTTACAGGCTGTTAGACCCCAGCTATTTCTGTGCCCTGTCTTCTTAAATGTTGTTGGGGCTGATTGCATACCCTTCCCTGATGTGAGATGAGTTCTCTCTTCCAGCAAAGTGTGAACCACACACAGGAAAGAGTGTCTCCTGATGTTGCTCTTCATTGCATTTTTCTTTACTGTTTTACTGTAGTAAAACATATACAGTGAAGCAGGTATCTGAAAGATAGCAAGGTAAAGGACAGTATCTGTAGAATATTTTCAAAATCAGTTGTGTGCCTTAAAGGAAGAGGGTGTGTAAAAAATGTTCTGTTTTACTATATGATCCTATAGGCCTTAGGTGTACTGCTTTTTTGTGTTTATTCCACCTATATGTTGATTTGATATATAGATTGATTAATTCTCATAGTTGTGCAATTATTTTCAGCCCAGACCTCAGCTAGTGTAAAAGTGAGCAGGGTCCTGACATCAATCCAGTTATTCTGCTTTCTGCTGGCCAGGATATGGCCTGTCGTTTCTGGGCAGAGAAAAGGAATTGCATTTTGCACTGGGTGGTGAAATTTAGCTTCACTCCAAAGCTGAGAACATGGCCTGACAATTTTCCGCAGAAGACATTCTTTTGGTGGAAAAAATTAATCATTTAGGCTTGTCTTAAAATGTTTTGCTGGTGGCATCATTTCAATGTTGACTTTATAACAAATTCATCTAACAAAGGAATTGAAATGAGAAACTTTTTCAGACTGAAAAATCAACGTTACAATCAACAATTTTTTAGAATGTTTTCTCTCATTAAAAAAAAGAAGAGAACATTTTTTGCTCTGTGTTGTTTCAGAAATGGGATACTCACAACCTCTTTGTCTTATGGTTGAACTTTTGGATAGAGACACAATTCCACTTTCTGGGAAGTTTCAATGTTTAATTATGATTAGGAAGAACTTGACAACCTGAACCTCTAAAGCCATGAAATAAAGCAAGATCCTGGTTTTTGTCTTTTTTTCTCTCTTTTTCATTTTAATTTTTTTCATCCCAGATGGCCTGATTTCTCAGTAATCTCAGGATTTGTCATAGCCTGGGTTTTGATCCCCCTCTCCTCCATCTAGTCATTTTCTTCATGCCATAAATGTTCTTGTGTGGAACTACTCCTTTAATATATGATGAACATGTAAACTTCAGCACTAATCACCGAGTCCTGAAATGTTTCTTTACAGATCATTCCTGCTCTCTCTGCCAGCAATGAACCTATACAGTCAGTTTTTCAGTCTCTCTTGCTGAAGCAGAAAGACTGCAATCTACAGGATGATGCCCAGCTCACCCTGTCTCAGGAGCGGAATAACATGGCTTCAGTGAAGGAGCTCCCCGGATCAGCAGGCGGCAAAGTTCTGGTTGTGTGTCTGAAATCTAACGACCACACTCTGGGGTCTTTGGCAGATTGGCTGTGTGGGCTTACTATGCTGTGGTCCCCCTTCCCCCACGGCATGCCTTGTCCTCCTGCCTGGGAGTACTTACCTTTGTGCCATGCTTCCCACCCTATTGCTCCCACTTGGTAGGAAAGTGTAAGGTCTTCAGCCTCTACAGCGTGAGGCACCATAGTAGATCTGTGGAATCAGGGCAAGACCAATGAGGAGGCAAATTTGCCTGCCTCTGCCTACATTGGTTCTTCCCACCTCTGTCTGAAGCATCTGGTGTTGACCGTTCTTAAAAAGAAGGAACTGAGCTAGATGAATGCAGCCCTGCACATCCTGTGTTCCCAGCCAGCACTGTTTGTTAATGAACAAAGTGGGATGTGCTGTTTGTTCACTTTTCACAATGCCTTATCATTTGGGGATGCATTTTTCATGGAGAAAAAAATATTGAAAGCACCTGAGGCATTTAGACAGGCTCAAAACTCCAAAGAAACCTTTTGCTTAGATGTTCTGCTGGCTGAATCAAATAGAGTGATAGAGATAATAGATGTTAATTTATACCACAGGGTATCCATGCCAGGTTGTCTCCAGGTATTTGGGGAAAAAAACAACATTCAGTTAAATCCAAACTTGCTTGTGTAGAGGCAATCCATATACCAGAATCCTGCAGCTAATGAGTGAAAAGAAAAAGGAAGCACTTGATGGTGGTTAAAGAAGGCATGTTTTGCTGTATACATCCAGTATGCTCCAGGATGTTGTGATGTGAGTGCCATAAAACTTCAGAAAGAAAATTCACCATTTCGTGACTTCCTGTGAGGCTTTAGGACTGTTTACACCCATCTGAATCAGATGCCTACCATATGGACCTAGTACTTGCTCATACTAGTGCTCACAACAGCCAACCTCCTTCTGCAAAGAGTGGGGTGATGCCTCTTCTGAAGGATGCACTGCTGCCAGGACAAGGTGGCCCTGTATTCTGGAGGAGAATGGCTGCTTTTAATTGCAGGGACAGTGTACCTGTACTAATCCTCCCGGTATTCCCCTGTGTCCAAAACCTCTGTTCTACTTCACTGCAATTTATCCCAAGCTTGCCTTCCTCCCCAAGTCAGGCAATCAAGAAGACAGTCTACAGCCCAGTTTGCATCCTGAATGTGGTGAGCAGAACTGGGCAAAGTCATCATCACATCAAGGTTCACTCGGCAAACTGGATTTGTCCTTAGTTTCTTTTGTACACTGGAAGCTCAGGTCAAAATCACTGAAGTTCCAAAGGAACCTCAGGGTTGAGTTTGGTTTGGAGTGCTTGCTTTGAGTTTTGCTGTCTCAAGAGAGCTTGGGAACTATGAAGCACATTTATAGCACAGGCCAGATCAAGACGCTTTATCGTGTGTGCACTGGGAGAGCTACCTCCTCCTCCAGGATTTAAAGGGAAAAAAATATCTTTTTGGGGAGATCACTTGTGATTTCTTTCTAGGTGCTGGCTCTGCACCTTTACCTGTTGTAAAGAATGGTGGACAGCCTTCAGTTCTCCATGGATGTGACTATCTGGCAAGAAGTCGTGGTCTTACTGCTACTCTCAGTCACTGTAAAGGAAGTTCTGATATTGGCAGTAAGCATTGGTTTCTGGAGCCCTACTTTCTTGGATCAGAAAGGGGAGAGAAGATTATGCCTTTTGGGAGGTAAGTGCTTCAGTCCTATACTCTCACCAATTAGGGAAAAGCTCCAAACATACAAATCAGAGAGGAGAATGTGCTTATGCTGGATCTGGTTGAAAAATGTGCCAGATGGGTTGGGCTGACTGGTGTGCATTGGAGTTTGGGCTGACTGGTGTGCATTGGAGTCAATTTGGGATCAAAGAGGAAAGACAGATGAAAAATGGAAGACCATCTCAGGAACTACATGGGGGAGGTGATTGTTTTAATCTCATTTTTTTAATTTGGTTTTGTTATATCAGAAGGTTTTATGGTTGTGTGCTGGCTTTCTCATTGCCTATAAGAACATGTTTGTGTTTTTAACCAGTGTCAACATTTCAGTGTAACAAGGAAAAATGTTGGGGTTTACTACATGAAATGACTTCCAGGAGTTGGATACTGGAGATGCAGAAATAAGCAGTGTTGTATATTTGAGGGGACTGCATGAGGAAAAGGGAGAGCAAGAACATGAGAGCAATGTTTTTGAACTGAAGCATTTTTTCTATTAAAAATGAAAGATTCAGCAGTGTACTACCTGTATATCTAGCAATCTTGCCAACTTGCCTTGGATACAAAAGGATGTGAAAAATCAAAATGTTATGTCAACATTGTTTTAAGTGCAACTTTTCTGAGTTGTAATTGAGTTTTATTCTGATGATTCAGAAAAAACAATAGCAGAATCAGTTAAACCAGTGGCACATGATCATTCACATGAAAATGGAAACTCAAGTGCTGATTCCACTTAAGCATGAGTCTTCTTTGGGGAATTTGGGAAGGCCTGGGGGCCGTATAAAGGAGTCCAGGAGGGCTAGGCTCTGAAAAGAGCTCTGAGTGGAGAGACAAACATCTTAAGAAAAACATGCCAGGCTTCAAAACCATTTGGTTCAGCTTAGGTTCATCTGCAGAAGAGTTTTGACTCACGAGAGAGTTATGAGAAAGTGTAAGGAAAAGGGACTGTGTGATCCTTGGAGAAACTGAATGCATACCTACCCTTTTCAGGAAGGACTGTCTTTCTCCTTCTCTACTCTTGGTAGCTAGGTTATAATTAAAATACATCTATGCATAAGAAAACTTCTATCTTCCCTAAATAAGGAAGCCCTGAAGCCCTGGGAAAGGGCATTTAATGCATTTTTGAAAGTATTAAACAACATTCCATGGGATCCAAAGCAATTTTTAATTTGTCAGTGCCTACAGAAGGAGTAAACCTCCAGCTCTTATTTTGGATTTCCTCAAAACTATTATCTTCCTGCAGTTATTCAGAGCTCCTAGCAGGGTGAGAACCAAAGTTCAGGATGATCCAAAGTTCAGGGTGTCATGAAGGGATGAATAGGGATGCTAGAAGGATGATTAGGGATGATGGTTGGTTGGAAATGATGATAATGGTAGGGGATGTGTTAACTGGCATGTAGAAGCAGTGTTCTGCGCTGTGGCAAAAGCTTGTGGGGCCAGCTTCAACTAAGTGCCACATAACAGCAGTCACTCCACATGCCTGGCTGACTCCCTTTCTTGAGACTGAATTAAACAGCCCTTGGCCTGTGCTTCCATTTCTAAGCAGCAAGAATATTTATGTGGCAGCTTTCAGACTCATCTGCAGCAGGGATAGCCTGTAGGCAGGCTCCCTGTTATGGGGAGTGCTCTTCATCCCAGCAGCAGCTCCTGCACTAGACAAAGAGCAGTCCCCCATGTTTAGTAGTGTGCACTGAGGAAGGTGAAACATGTGTCTTTCCAGTCTTGCCAGTCATGGTAATCCCTCAGCATGTTTGTTCTTACTGACCTGCCTGTGTATCCCAACAGCAGTATGTCCCCAGCCAGGTGTTTAAATCAGGATTTCAGGCAGGTGAGCTGCAGATGACAACCTACATAGTGGGGTATTTATGTGTGTGTTTTTCAGGAATATGTTTGTTATGTTCATGTTTAATAGGCTGACAGACTGTCTTTTATTACTACAAGTTGCTTTTGCAGTGTTTTGTGTCAGCTGTTCTGTTTTACCAAGAAGTTTTTCTCACCTGGCTCAGGAGAAACAGGAACTCTGTAACAATCTGTGAGAAACATGCAAATAGCCTGATCTGGACTTGGATGTGGATTTTCATTGCTCCAAAAGGCAATATACTTTCAAACTGGGGCTTTTGCTCTGTCCTTGAAAGAGACAGGAGCAAGCTGCAGAATGCAGATCTGTAGGAAAGTGTTCAACATCCTGCTGTGTGATGGCCTATACCTTGGATTTAATTTCAGGTCACTTTCTAGCACTGGGTATTTCATTTCTCATCTGTCCTATGAGTCCTACTTTACTGTACAATTGTTGATGCCTCTGAAAGCTCCTGCCAACAGTTTGCCATCTGTTTTAAACTAAAACCATTTAGTTTCTCTTGATGTGAGACAAAACCATCTGATATGAAAATATGAACAGTAGGTGGCCAACTTATCTCTATTTAATGTAAATGAAAACTCACAAACAGTATGCAAGGGCTTCGGTAATGTTCTCTATCCATAGACCCTTCCAGAGATTCTCATTTAAAGCTAAGTGCAGCCAGCTCCTAGATGTGCAGGATTACGGCTCCTTTCCAGCTCAGGAGACTTTTCTTTCATCATCACCACTGTTTATTTGAAGTACAGGTGAAACTGTGAGAAAACCTTGTTTTCTTGTTTGAAAGGATTCTCAGACTTCTTAATTTGTGAGTCTTTAAAATGTTTGTCCTTATGCTCTTGGATGTTCCTTAAGTGCCCCTGGCATGAATGGAGAGGGAAATGACTGCTCTCTGTGTCTCTTACAAGAGGAATGAGGGCTGTCAGGTAAAATTAGCAGGAGGTAGATTGAAAACAAGCAAATAGAGGCAGTTCTTGTGTGGCACGGCTGGCCAAAGCTGCACTGGCTACAGAGTTTAGGGGGTTCAAGTAGACATGGGAAAAATTAATGAAGAGAAGTACACCATGAGGGTTTTTAAGACATAAAAATAATGTGCAGCTAAGGAAGCTGGAGGTTGGGGAGCATACGACAGAAACATCACTGTATGTTTGACTTATTCTGATATTCCTCCCTAGAATATCTCTTTTGGCCACTCCCAGGATCCAGAGACCTTTGGTCAGAGGTAGCACAGGCTAGGGATGCAGGGTGGGATGAAGGGTGAGGCAGTGGACTGACTGTGCTTGTGGATGGGCTGTGAACATCTCTGTTGGATATGGCATGGAGGGCAGGGGTTGATCCTGCTGTTGTAGGCATGGACTGTGCTATGCCTACACTATCACCTAGGGAAAGAAAGTTTCCCGTTTGATGAAATGACAGTGACTGCCATGTAACAAAGAAATCCTCTCCAAGCCTTCTTTGACTGAAGGCAGCCTCAGCTTTCAAAAGTGCCTTTCGTTATTTCAGCCATTTTCTCAAACAAGGGATCTAAAATGGAGGCAACAGTGAATTACTTTATATCAAAAATACACATTTCACTTGAGGTAAATCAACATGAAGTAACAGAGAAAGCAATAATGATGCATCATAAAAGCTAAAATCTGTAGGAATGCTGTTTTCTGGTGGTGCTGGATTTTAGCTGAAATAGTGACTCACCATTTGAAGCACTCCAGTACTAGGGGAAAAGACCTCAGAGCAGGTCCCAAATTAATTAATTTTGCTGGGCATCTTACGTTGGGCTCCCCACTGGTACAGCTGGAATAAGAAGCAGGAGTAAAGAGGAAGGTGAGGAGGGCACTGAGGCAGCTGTGGAGGGAGGTGGGCAAGTTGGGAGGCTGTGGCAGGAGCTGGGATGGAAGATAAGGAAGCAACAGGAGCAACTGCCTAGAAATCTACAGAGAAACAGATAGGTCTTCAGAAACCATGCCAGTTAAGAAAAAAAATGTCCTGGAAAAGTAGCTGTATAAGGGAGGAAGCAGACCAGCATGTTGCATTGTGATGAAATAAAATGGCCACAGTCTGCAAGCTCTGGTCACTTAGGAATCAGGTCAGATTTATGGCTTTACAAGCTACTGCCCTCTATGTTTCTGCTGTACTTTTTAAAGTGATCTAATGACTTAAGGGAATATTTTTCAAAAGCTGTCATTGGGGCATTTAGGAGCACACATCGCAGTTACTCTCAAAGGCTCTTATGCTCCCAAATTAAGCTCCCTTGAAATCTCCCTAGTAACCATTATTTATAATACAGCCCAATTGTAATGGTTACATCTTAATTTTTCCTTTTAATTTATGAAATATTAGTGATCATTTTAGCTGCTTGAAAGATAAAGGACAACACTACAAATTGTATTTCTTCCAAGTTGCATTTTTAGTATTAGTTCTTAGCCTGCCTTTTTCATCATTCCTGATTTGTGAAATGTAACTGAACCAGTGACAGAGAGAAAGCGGGAACAAAGGGAAATCAAAGCTGTGTTTGATCAGTATTGGAATATGTATCAATTCCTAACCAAATGCTTCTGGCAGCTTCCAAAAAAAGGATACAAAGAAAGAAATTGTATAAAGGGAGAGTCATCTGCACTAGCATTCAAGATCATCATTAACAATAATTAATAGCACAAAATAAGGGATTCCCAGGGGAGTACGCATCTTCCAAAGATAAGGTAATGGTGTATGTTGTGAGTGATTACATGAATTGATGCCTTGATCACAGCACTTCAGAGAAGGCACTAACAAATCAGTGCATTATGCTAACACTTTGGAAAGGCTGCTCTATCCACATGTGCACACATATTTCTTGAGCAGAATTTTTCTACCTGACCCTTCCTCCTGTTTCTTATTTTCCTCCTAATTTAGTGCTCTCGAAGACACATTGCTGCCACTGGCACCTAGCAGGTAGAGGAGCAGTTGGTGGGGTTCCTAGGACTGTTCTTAGTGTAGAAATCCTGCACGAGTATCCAACCCAAAACACACTGGGGGAAAATGAGAGTGCCTGTGCAGGGCAAAGAACTTGCCTTGTTTTATTGGATCTGCCACTCAGGAAAACTGAGAGTCAAAGGGGGGCTGGCCTACAACTGTGGCTGTATCTACCAGTTTTTAGTTCCAGAACAGGATATAGACTCTAAAAGAAGACACAAGCACTTGCCAAAGGAGCCTGGGTCATATCAGAGCTCAGTATTGAAAATATTTTAACTTAAAACTTTGAATACCATCCAACTGTTTAAAACAAAGGGAAAATTAATTTTAGTGGGTTTGAGGCTCCAAAGCTCTTGTAGCTTTCCAAGACATAATATTTTAGTCAGCCTGGTGGTTACATCTTAGATTGCTGGATTTCCCTTTTGGGAAGAGGACACATCTTTCCTCACTTCTAAGCAGAAAAGGCCAGACTTTCAGTTGTCTGCAAATCAAATGTCCTTCAGTCTGGCTAGCCCAGTTCATTCCAGGTGAGGATCAGGTCTAGTGACTGATTTATTTATGATCTACAGCAAAATTTGAGGACAGTTTTGAAGCCAGTCAGTCTGTTTGAAGTTGGGGGCTGGAGGTGAAGGGGGAAGAACTAGCTTTCTAGTCATGATGTCAGATAGCAGCCGAGTCAGCTATTTCAATATTACACTGTCCCAGGGCTCCACGCTGCTCAGACCTCTGGATCAAATGGAGGTGCTGAACAATAAATATGTACCAAAACAAAAGCCCCAAAAGTAGTATAGACATGGGTTGCATTCGATATCCATATAAAAGCATTACAGAAATGCAATCTTATTCTCCTTTATCTTTTT
This sequence comes from Aquila spilogaster, assembly GCA_024606505.1. NCBI lineage: Eukaryota > Metazoa > Chordata > Aves > Accipitriformes > Accipitridae > Aquila > Aquila spilogaster. The sequence continues at coordinate 82,210,393 of JANHGO010000001.1, read as the reverse complement.
TATGTTGATAGTCTGATTTCTCTTTGTCACCTGGATTAAAATTTCATGTTTTATTTAAAAAAAAAAATCCAGACATACGAGTCTGTAGCTCACTAACAGTGGGTTTGGTTTTTGTTTTGTTTTTTTTTTTCCTATGGAAATTTATGATTTTAGTTAGGAAAAAAAAATTCAAAACTAACATCCAAAGCACCACAGCCCAAGTTGAGAACACAAGCAAGAAACAGATTAAATGGACAAATAGCAAGGAAATTATTCTCCCTGCACATCTCTTTCAATGCATTGAGTCTCAAGTAATCACTTAATATTCCTACTGCAGTCATCCAAAATGGTCACTCTTTAATATTGCACCTTACCTCATCATTTGAACATATTCTCACCTTCTACTTATGTTCCTGAAATTACTTCTCTGTGTGGCCTGTTTGTCATAAATGGTACAAAATATCATTTGGTTGCAGTTTTTGGCTCATATACTAAAAGCTTCTTATGCTCCTGAACTATTCTCTGGTGCTTAATGATGTCACCTCTTTTTTTTTTTCTTTTTTTTTTTTTTAACTGAGGTGAAGGACTAAGTCAACTTTAACATTACTTCTTTTCCTCTTCAGAAATCAGAGTTTGAAATTTAAGCAGGCCCTTCTTGGTGTAAGGAAATCATTCTCTAAACACTGTTCCACACTGTTCTGTATGTGAAGCTATAAATTTTGAGCATCCACCTCACACCCACTCTGAGAAGCTCCAAGAGTTTCTCACAATGTCCAATGCCACTGCAGATGTAGTGAAAAGCACCAAGACCATGCATATTGTTATTGCACTCAAAGATATTTAAGAATGCATTTAGAATTCTAGAGCAGGACTCTTTTCTCAACTCTCTCTTACAACTGCTGTCCAGAAAACATAGCTACCAAGCAAGACTCCTTCTTTTTGAAAGCTCTCTTGGACCATGATAATGTATGTGCAGTTGAGGCTTTTAGCCCTTAGAACTGGGAGACAGCTATGCTTCAGAAAACCAGCTTCAGAGGGTGCAGAAAAACACTAACTCCCTTGGGTGCCTTGCAAGGATTATGTGTGGGGTCTTGGTCTCCTGGTTTTCCAGACTGTGGGTTTGGCTGGAGCACACTAAGTATCCTTTTTTGTCTGTATGTCCAGCTGTCCATCTGATAGAAAGTAGGCTATGTGTGACATATTGCTCCTCTCCTAAGATAATTTCTAATATGTAAGAACCCTAGACAGGGAGTCATATATGAAATTGTGTATGTGTGACTACAGTTAACCTGATTTAATGTAAATATGGGCCATATAATCCATATTGATAACCACTTTAATGCCTTCTAAGACTATTTTCTCTACATGTAAATTGAAAGAGCCAGTTCTGCAATACCTTTTAATTCACTCTCCTATAGTAGCTGCAAAAATAGTTTGTTTTGATGATTGCAGCATGAAAAGGTCTTTATACAGTAGGCTTTATATAAAACCTTTTGAGTTAGCTACTCTGTGAGCAAAGTGGGATAAAGGAGGAGTCTCGTCAGGATGTGAAGTCCAGTTTTTTGCCAGCTGATCCCAAGCTCACGCACCTTTGCCTTGATATGACTTGCGCTGCACCTCTAAAGCTTGTCATTCATAGCCGCCACCTGATCCCACTGTACATTCAGCATGGAAACGGCTTCCTGGAATGCCGAAGTAGTAAAAAAAAAACAAAACAAATGTGCTCATCATAAGCACATTTCAAATTAACAGTTTTGCTGAGGGGTTTTGATGAAAACTCTGTTCTCAAACTCATGCAACTGTTCCTCCCTTGCCAACATTAAGATCGTACTGAGGGCTACACGGTTTTAAACATTAGGAAAAAAAAGGCATGAAGACATGAAGTGTAAGGCCATAAGCCTTAGCTGTGCTTTCTTGTTCATACACATTCATGACACAAGATATGTTTTTCAGAAAAGCAGAGCGGCTGTGGCTGGTGCAGGATATTCCAACCCTAGCAAAATCAGGTCACTTCTGAAAGATTTCCATTTGGTACTTAGGAACTGAGTTACAAGTAGCCTTTGTAGTTAGAAGCAAAAAATAAAAATTTAGGAGGCTGCTCCTGTTCAGGTAAAAGTTAAGCACATGCTTAGATTTAATAGGATATATTGAAAACCCAGTTGTGTCAGCATGAATGTTTATTTTTATGTGTATATTTATGTTTAAGCATATGTTTATTGTGAAACGGAAGCCTTCAAATAGTTCTTTAAAGTGAATTGTGATCCCATTAAGAAATAAAAGCTCTCCTTGTGATAAGTGTGGTAAAAACCCCTTGTGTTTAGATTTGCTGCTAAGGGAGAAGAGTGTCTTTCTGCTGTGTCACTACTATGTTGAGTGTTAAAAATAACATGCAATCACCTTAATTTTCAAAATGTCTGTGAAAGCATCAGAGTGAAGACATGTAGAAGGGAAGGGGTAGCTATTCTGACCAGATAAACACTCAGTTTTCACTTTACAGAGAAGATGAAGCTAAACTCTTCTTGGAGGTGCACAGTATAAGGACAAGAAGCAATGCTTACACATTGCAGCACAGTCTAATTATTACTAGATGTAACAAAAAGGTCCTTGCAGTGAGAGCGGCTGAGCACTGGAGCAGGCGGTGGAGTCTTCATCCTTGGAGAGTTTTGAAACTCGGCTGGCCAAGACCCTGCAAACTCTCATTTAATGGAGCCCTGCTTTGAGCAAGTTTGAACTCGAGTTCTCCAGAGGTCCCTTCCAGCTTGAGGTATTCTGTGACTGTGATATTAACATCAAGCAAGTAAGGGAGAACTAAGTGCAAAAATGTAAGATAATGCAGCAGGGCACACTATAATTGAGGATGAGTTACTGTGAAGGTGATGCATTGATGGACATAAACTTCATTATTGAGGGGAGCATAAGATATCTGAAATTATTAGAGTGAACTTCGTGAAGACTTAGGGCTCCTGAAACTCTGCAGTATGTGCCAGGTGGGATTTTCTGAAGTACTTAGATATCTGTTGCTGGAATTCAGGCCAAGAGGCCCCTCTGCATTTGGAGGCATTTTTAATGCCTTTAAATATATTTGGGACTCATTATTCATGCAGGGACTGGAGGGAAGGAACTGCATTTTAAAAAGTTGTCAGCCTTTCCAATCATACTGGCTTTCCTCAGTTCATCTGGAAGCATCTATCCCATAATTTGCTACCCCAAGATAGCTATGTTGGGCTGGCTGAAAATTTTTCCTAAAAATCATTGGATTTTTTTGATCAAACACATCATTCCCCTAAAGAATGTCTCTGTGGAAAATCTGAGCTTGCAAACATAATACCTCCTTCTCTACCATTTCTTATCTTCCTTGAGGTAGTTCAAAGTTGGACTTCATCTCATCTGAGGGACAAAAAGTTTAGGACTCACGTGGTAAGCCAAGTCCTTTGGAAAATTCTGGCACTTGGACACCAGTTCTGCCCTCTCTGTTAAAAAGTCATATTCATGGGTGGTTTTGTGTCTCTGTGAAGGATGTGGGGCCTTTAAGAAAATATAAGATGTTTCAGAAATTTTTATTTCAGTTGTTGTCTCATGCATTATGATATTTAGGATATAGATCCAGCCAGATAGTGTGGGTATCTCAAATTCTCTAGGCCTAAGTCTGCTGGAGCCTAGGTTGCTCTTAGGCTCATGTACTGATAAAGCATAACTTACAGTGTAGAAGTAAATTCACAGCTTGCTGACTGCAGTTCTCTGAGATGAATTGTGACCACACACAACTAAAAGTGGCCTTCAGGATGAGTCCAGAGCAAACTTCCACCTCTGTCTACAGAGTTGTCTCCCAAGATAATTCTGAAATGTTTTTATGAATAGCCTAAATCTGATTGAAATAAAAAAAAGTTTTACAACTAGCTTTAAGAGGCTGAGTAATGGTAGGAAATTATTTTGAGACTCCCATTTGAAGCTTCTGTTTTGGGATCAGCTGCTACTGGTGGATTGATGCAGAGAAATGTTGGGGATATTTCGAAAAATTGAGAATAAAATTTTGCTTTGATCTTGTTCACATGCCTTTTGATCTGCTTCTCAGTCATAGATAAACCCTATATGGTTTTTCATGAACAGCAGGTTTTTAAATAAATGCGTTTGACTTGGTAACCATCCCAACTTGAGAATAATTGTTATTTCATCATCCATTTGGGGAAACAGAATCTGAACTGTGTTACTGTGATAACTGCTCTTGCTGTTTGACTACACATTTGGGAATATCACATTTTGAAAAAGACTCTACATCATTTGTGGCCCAAACAATCTTCTTCTTTCCTGTTTAAAAAAGGAAAGTCCTTAATTTTAATGTAAATATGCCAAGAGAAAAGCCGATGCTACCCTTCTAAAGTGTACTCCACATCACATCTGGTAGGCTTGGACATAATTAATTACAAGTGGAATGTAAAGGAATGGCATGCCAAAATCTTTAAAGTAATTCCAAATCATGTCTTATGCCAATCTCTCTCTCCCTGCCAGTATGAGCTGACGTATCTTACGGATGGGGTTTGATGTACTCTGGCACCTGAAAGAAACTGTCAGTAGATTTTGGCGATAGAAATGGGTGAACAGGTGCACAGCTCCTAATAGAATTTTCCAACTCCAGGATAACACTTCCTAAGAGTTGTTTGACAACAAAAATAAGTGTGTGCTCCAGGAGAGAATAGTAGCATTATCCAGAGACGAGACAAAAAATGCAACTCCCAGACATCTCTCTGCCTTTATTTGTCCATGAACAAACTTTCTTCCTTTATTTTTTCTCCCCTACAGCAGTCCTTCCTCCTACCCACTTGTACTGCTATTCCCTGGCCCTAACACTTAGCCCCTAACACTTATCCCTGCCATCCAGCAATCATAGAATCATAGAATGGTTTGTGTTGGAAGGGACCTTCAAAGATCATCTAGTTCCAACCCCCCTGCCATGGGCAGGAATACCTTCTACTAGACCACATGCCCAAAGCCCCATCCAACTTGAACACTTCCAGGGATGGGGCTTCCACAACCTCTCTGGGCAACCTGTTCCAGTGCTTTACCACTCTCACAGTAAAGAACTTCTTCCTTACATGTAATCTAAATCTACCCCCTTTCATTTTAAAACCATTACCCCTTGTCCTATCACTACATGCCCTTGTAAAAAGTCCCTCTCTGGCTTTCTTGTAGGCTGCCTTTAGGTACTGGAAGGCTGCCATAAGGTCTCCCCGGAGCCTTCTCTTCTCCAGGCTGAACAACCCCAACTGTCTCAGCCTGTCCTCATAGGAGAGGTGCTGCAGCCCTCTGATCATCTTCATGTCTATCCTCTGCACTCACTCCAACAGCTTCATGTCCTTCCTATGTTGGGGGCCCCAGAGCTGAACGCAGTACTCACAGCAGTACTCACACAGCAATGGTAAGAAGGACCATGCTGAAGTCTGTAGAAATCCTATTGACTTTGAGAATGGTCAGATTCTTACTAAATCCATGTGCCTAGATGAAGTAGTTATGATCTGAACCATGCAGATAGAGTACTGAGCCTGAGAATCTGCTCACTTAAGTGGACAAGACATGCAGCAGAGAGTAACAGAGCTGCTTAAAGTCAGGCTCAGAGCCTGGATCAGAACTGACTCCTCTGGACCACTAAGCCCTGTACTGCACAGTCCTGGGAGACAGTTCAAGCTTCAGGTCAAGCATGCTACCAAATTAAACACCCTGTCTAGAAATGGAGTTGGTGTCACTGGACGGGAAGCCATGTATGTATTCAAGAACACTTTGATCTCATTTTTGGTTTGTATTGGAGCTCTGTGCTTAGTCCAGCAACAATGACTTATCCCAACACTTGAGCAATAAGACAGCCTGAAGCCCTTGAAGGACCCCCAGCATCACCTGCCACAAGGGCATCCTGAGCTTGAACTGACTTAAGACTGCATACAAGGGCAACATAGGCACAAGGTATATTTGCTTTGCGAGCCAACAACTTCTTCTCAGTGTAGCTGTAGCCTTACGTACACCAGAAACAATTGGTAACTCCCATCAGTTGAACATAAGCCCTACAAGGTTGTCTTACCCTGGTTTCCACCACAGTCTCTGTCAGTGGCAGATTGGCTCCATGTTGTGTCTGTGCTAACACCTAAGCTTTAGCTCCCTTTAACTTCAGTGGTGCCAGCTCCTAAGGAAATGGGAGGACAGCCGTCTGTACGGAGAAGCCCATGTTGGTACACGCCATCTTTGCAGCCCTGTGTATGTTCAGAGGCATCTGACATTTCTCTTTCTCTAGAACAGTGTTCTCTATTCTTATTGTTGTCACAGTGGTAAGCCAGCACCAACAATGATATTCACCCACTTCACTGCCATGGCAACTCTGGGAGACTCCAGTAAAGACCACGTTTCCCCTAACACTATCTTCCAACTTGGCTATTTTAGGCACCAATTCAGGAAGCTCTCCCCAGTTAAAAAAGCATATACACTTCATGTACTAGGGCTTTCTGAATATAGATGCTAGCATAGTAAAGTTACAAAGGAAGAGGTAGTTACATGAAAAAAGGTCTTTTATGTATTTTGGCTCAGATCAAGTGGTTGTAAGGGAGCATCGGCTGGCACAAATTCTTTCAAAAACATTTTTTTTAGTTTTATGTTTAGTACCTAGCAGTGCAGGCACATACATTTGTGAGGACCAGACCCTATGCTTGGCAGCTGTCAAACCTTAGGCAACTCATTTCAACTCTTAGCTTTGAACAGGATCTATTGAGGGCAAGGATTTTCTTTCCATATGTGTTTTTGAGTGCCTTAGAGACTGCAGCCTTGACCTCAGGTAGGATTTGACATTCACACCTAGACAGTGTGTAACTGCTGGTCTAATAGGAAAAGCTGTATGGTATCTTTTTAAATCAGGCAGTCTTTCCCAAGCTAGTGCATCTGTATTATCTTCTCTAGAAATGCCATAGGTTTCTGCATGCAGAACAAACTCTGCTCCATTGATTTCAGTAAGGTGATCAGTTCCTTGAAGCACTAATTTTTAAGGTTACTAAAATAGAGGTTGCCATCTAAATTCAAGCATCTAGTTTGACAACAGTGATTACTTTGTTTCATCTCTGTCATGAATGTAAGATAGTATGAACTGTGTTTAAATAATTGTTTTATACCTGCTTCACAGTACGTAAGTCTTTCACTAGAAGTACTGACTAACAGGACTCCACAGTGCAACATCGTTCTGCTTTTAAATCTATAAGTCCTTCAGAAAGTGATATAGAGTGGCATTATAGGGAGATTGGATACTCTAAAGGTAGTAAAGGCTTGGTTTAGATTAGAACTGCATAAATGATATTGCCTTGATAGTTGAGTAGTTGAGGGACAGTTAATACAAACAATAACTTGCTGTTCTAATTCTGAACAGAGCACTACAATGAGAAGAGCTGGAATAGTGAATAAGGACACACACGTATCAACAGAGACCAATCTTTCCAGAATGTACCATGACACCTTAGAGCTCCTTACAAGCCCTTTTTTTCTTTCTACATTTCGAAGGGTATGACAGATAACTATTATTTATCTCCCAAATCACAAGCAAAAGTGTAATCAAGACTATAAGCTTGAGATGATTTTATCTTTGCACCATATCTGGTTCAATCTCCAGAGCTCCAAGCCTCCTGGATGTATCAAAACATGGAATATCACTTGGCTTCTCTCTGTTGATAACATCAGCAAGACATCAGGAGAGTTCAACTTCTTCCTTAACTGGCCACATTGTTGAAAATAGATGTCCAAATTTCTATATGTGAATATGTGTGGCTATAGCTGAGCAGCAACGTGTGCTCCTGGTGTCCAGCCAGCCTGAAACCTTCCCTTACTGAGCACCACATGGCCCCTGGAGCACAAGCCACTGGTTGCATCTTAGGGAGCCACTGCTATATGCTCAATACTGTTCCTCTCACATATAACCCTAACCCTAACTGCTTTAACCACAATTAAGCTCTGAATTAGGAATTTCTGTGAAGAGCTCATGGTAAAAACTGACAAAGGAGTCTGGGTGCTAGTTCTTGCCTCCATTTCCTTGCTGTAGGCAACCTTGCTGTCTTCTGGCTTTCCCTACTCCCCATCTTCATGATTGCTGTGTCCAGGCTTTCAGTACGACTGAAATGCAGCCTGACTGCCTATCTCTCTGCAAAGGCACTTGACAAAAGGGAGTGTTTTAGGGAAGCCCGTGCATTCAGACAAACGGGATGCATCTGGTTTCTTACTCAGCTCCAGTATTACCCCTTTGTGTGTGACCTTCAGCATTATACTATCTTGGCTCCAATCCAGCAGAGCACTTAAACACCAGATCTGGGCTCAGTTTTTCAGCTGATTTTCATTTAAAAAAAAAAATCTATTTGGCAATACTGAAAAATTTCCAAAATTTGTCTCAGGTTTGCTGAATTCTTCCTGTGCAAAATAAAGTAGAAATAATTTTTAAACCAAAGTTTATTTTGGCATTTTTAAGGGTAATGTGTTTATTTCTCTATTTAAAACAACTGTGTCTGATGGAGGAGGAGAAAAAAGACTAATGTAAGGTCCCATGTGGAGGACCAGGAGGTAGGTGTCCTCCAAAGAAGGAAAGAGGCAAGCATGACTAACTCTGAGACTGCCCCAGAATGACATTTCTGTAGGGTTTTTTTCCATAATTATATAAATATACAAAAGCATTTCATTCTATCACATAAGTAATACGTTCAAAAGTACTGAAAAATATCACAGGTCAATTTTTTTCAAAGCAGTTTCTGCCAAGCATATCTACAAAAAACTTTTTAATATCTGGCTGTTTTCTGAGGCACATGGAAATGTATTCTTTTGAAAATCTCTCCTTCAGCCCTAAAAGAAAGAACCACTGAGCCGGTAGCAGAGCTACCCGCACACAACAAAACAACACTAAATTAACCGTTTGGTAATTCGAAACCATGAGTAACAGAGTATACCAAGCCTTCTTAGTCTTGATAAATAATTTATTTTCAATTTAAATTGCATATCTGCTCATAATCTCATTTCTCCCCACTGACACTGCACAATTGATATTTTGCCTGTTGAGGCAAATCCATCTATTTCTGGCACTGCTTATCTTCGCCCTCATTCACCACACTTGCAGTGACTCAGTGCCGAGTTGCCCTGAATGTAAACAACATGTCTGCGATCCTGTGTGTTGATGAATTTCTCTGATATGCTGATGATGTGTTATCTTTCTAGCCGCTGTGGCAAGGCATGTGATTTTATATGCTGTGTCTATAATACCAGCCTGTTCCCACAAGAATTGATGACAGCCAGAAACAGGGAATGTGTTTGCATTAAATCAGGAGTGTGCTGAAGTTAAAGTCTGTCACTTCATGTGGCTCTGGCTCTTGGTGTTCTCTTCTTCATTGAGTGTCTGCTTGAAAAACGATTGCTCTTGCCACCCATTGATATGGCAGATGTTGCATTACAATACTTCAAAGAAGGGATTCCAGTTCTGCCAGTTTCTAGCATATGACAGTTTTCTGCAGTCACAAAAAGCTTTTGGAGTGAAGATCTTTGCCTTCAAAACAGCTATCAACTGCAGTGGCCCTGATGCAATTTTAATCTTTGAGGAATATTTGTCCTGCAAGGCTATCATTTTGGGAACCAGAGAAGCAAAGATCAAGCAACTAGGAACACACAAGGTGAGGACACTAACCTGGGAGGGATGAAGCCTAGCTCTGGTCCTTGTTCCAGGAACTGTCTTTGCCGTTTAAGTGAAAGCCTCTGGATAAAATGCAGAACAGGGAGGATCCTTCTCCCTCTAGTTTCAAGGTCTCCAGGCTTTTGGTGTGGCTTAGGGACTGGTCCAGATCATTGACTCTAGTGCAGCATTGCCCTGTGGGAGGGTTCTCTCCTGCATACAGGCAGAACCCGAGAGTATCGGGCACCACGTGGATCAGGTGACAGTTACGCAGAGGTTTGGAGTCTGTTGCTGGTCACTAGATGATGGATGTAGGGACTTTAGGGAGCAGATGAATATGTGAGGCAAGCGAATCAGTTAAGTAATTATAGAAATGTTGCTCCTTTTTTTGGAAATCTTGGCATTGCTACTATCTTCCAATTTTTTTTTCTTTTTTTTCCCCAGGGTATGATTCTTGGGCATCTTTGTTATGCGGTAGAAAGCTTGCTGTGTGCTGTTTCAGGCAGTTAGGCTATGTTGTGGGCTGACTTCCTGCATGCTCTGATGTGATTAGTTGTAATGCTGAGCCTGAGGTTTGTAGGCTTTTTACCAGATTGCCTTTATAGACCCTAGATGTGGTACAGGGATGAGCTAAAGGAGACAGGGAAAGTGATATTTTACATTTTAACAGGCTGTGAAATCCAAAACTAGCATGAGAAGCACAGACTGAAAGCTTTCATAAACATGGTTCCTTGAAACATCTCATGACTTCACCTTTAAAAAAATAGTCTATACCGTTTCAAAAGAAATTATTTGTGCTAGATGTGAATCCGATCTGTGATAACAAATTAACTTGCACTGAATTCAGTCATGGGACAGTGTGTTCCACTGAGCTCAGTCCTCATTGCTTTCTTGGCTTCCCACAGGAAGGAATGCATTGAGACAAAAGCATTTAGCTGACTGTTCCCAGTCAGAGCATGGGAGTGTTTATCTCTGTACTAACACAGGGTGTCATGTTAATCTTCATGTAGTTTTTCCTCAGCTAGTGATAGCTGCAAATCAGATTACTGTATAAAAATGTACTGCTTTGAAATGCTTCTCTAGATGGTTTATGTTAATTCCATTATAATGGACCACAATCAGGCAATCGTGATGGTAGCAATTTTCACTGCTTTTATAGAAATTGAAGATAGCTTGGCATATGCCCAGAAAAATGCTTCTCCAAACACAAACAGACATCAACTCTTACATTCTTGGTAACAATAAATGTTCTACAACCTTCCATAAAAATCTAACAGAGTAAGATTATTGAGACACTCATTAGAAATGGCTGTAGGTTTAGGGGTGGGGGGTGTTTGCTTTTTTTATTTTTTACACATGCAACGTGTCTTAATGATGTATTGAGTACAGGATTGCTTTGGTAGGGATCTGAAGGGAAGAAGCCCAGATAGTGAAAATAAGTTCTCTTTATGCTGATAGAGCATTAGAAAACTGAAATAACTCATAAGGTATCTATTAAGGATGAAATAACATCAAGGGATTGTAAAGAGTCTTCAATACCACATTAGCAGGGGAGAGAATCCAACCCATTGCATTGGTACACAGAACTTCCATGAGACAGTGAATTAATATTATGTACAGAAAATAACACAGTGTAGGAAATATTTGATGCTCAGGGTCTGACACTTCCTCGATAAAAATTCCCATTGATTTCAAACCAGTTAGCAAGCTTAGTTGCAACTCTCAAAGGAGCAGTAGTGGGAATGCACATTTGTGCTCACACCACCATACATCTAGGGATTATGTGGCTAGCTAGTGCATCTATCTGCCTGTGCAGCCACACAGCCATGTGCAGAACATCTGCCTTATTTCACAACCGTATGTCCTGCTAGCTGAGAGATAGGTATCTATTTGGAGGTCACATGCGATGGCCTGGCATCCCGTTGTACAGACATTGACCTGAACTGCAGGTAAGTATCGAAGTGTTGGAAGCTGTGCTGGTGTTGTACAGGCTTTCCAACTGCAGGTGGTCCCTGCCTCACTGAGGGAACTTCAGGGCTGCAAGTTGAGATGGCATCTCAATTGCTTCCAGACCCAAGGCCATTCAGACCAAGCCAACTTGGATGCCTTTACTGTCGTCTTCTTCAACCTGACTTATTCTGTCCCAGTCCTGACCCTCAATTCACCAATAACCAATTAATTTAGACACCAACACAACTGCTGTATCTGTGACATTTGTCTTGTGTCCCACCCTACACGTGGCTTGGACCAGCCCAGACTCACTGGACTTCCGTCTCCACATGTTAATTCATCTCTACAACTGCTCTGGGAATGTGTATTGGGTTTATGTGGCAAGGTTTTGGTAGCGGGTGGGAGAGGAGCTACAGGGATGGCTTCTGTGAGAAGATGTCAGAAGGTGCCCCCATATTGGACAGAGCCAGTGCCAGCGGGCTCCAAGATGGACCCACTGCTGGCCAAAGCTGAGCCCATCGGCAATGGTGCTAGCACCTCTGTGATAACATATTTAAGAAAGGGTAAAAACTGCTGCACAACAGCAGCTGGGAGAGAGAAGTGAGAGAAACAACTATGCAGACACCAAGGTCAGTGAAGATGGAGGAGGAGGAGGTACTCCAGGCATCAGAGCATCCCGTGGTGAAGACCCTGATGATGCAGGTTGTCCTCCTTGCATCATGGGGGACCCATGATGAAGCAGTCCATTCCTGAAGGACTGCACTCCGTGCAAAGGACCCATGCTGGTGCAGCTCGTGAAGAACTGCAGCCCATGGGAAGGACCCCACACTGGGGCAGGAGAAGAGTGTGAGGAGGAAGAAGTGGCAGAGACAAAGCATGATAAACTGACTCTTCTCCCATTCCCTGTCCCCCTCCACTGCTTGGGGGGAGGAGTTAGAGAAGTCAAGAGCGAAGTTGAGCCTGGGAAGAAGGGAGGGGTGGGGGGAAGGTGTTTTTAGATTTGTTCTTATTTCTCATTGTCATATTCTGATTTGATTGGCAATAAATTATATAAATTTCCCCACGTTAATTCTCTTTTGCCCATGATGGTAAGTGCTGAGTGATCTCCCTGTCCTTATCTTGACTCACAGGCTTTTCACCTTATTTTCTCCCCCTGTCCAGTTGAGGAAGGAGAATGAGAGAGCAGCTTGGTGGGCATCTGGCAGCCAGCAAAGGTCGACCCACCACAGCATGGTGTCCCTGTTTCGGCATGGGGAAGAGGAGAGCTAGAGGCAGAACTCCTCAGCTGGACCAGTCCCGTTCTTCAGCAGTGCCAGAGCAGAGGTGGCCCTCAGCTGCATCAGGTGTTCAGGAGAAAACAGAAGGAAACGTTCTCCTATGCTGGACAAAGGAATCCCAAATGCTTGGACAGGAAGGAATCTCAGAGGCCCTCAGCACCATCTTGAGCTATAGCTACTACCATGGGTGAACTCCTCCAGGGATAGTCCACACCTCATAAAGAGCTTAAATCAGTTTATCAGGGATTAGAGTTTGGGGGGAGAAATTTCCCCCTGCCTGCACTGGCCCTTGAAATGGCTAACCTTGATGAGGAAATACTTGCAGCAGGATGCTCTTTTGATAAGGCACTTGTGAAAACTCCATATCCCTGCCATTGCCCACTGCTACCACGGCCTTGTGAGAAACCACCATATTTCCTCTATGCCCTTTTGTGCTGCTTATGCAGGTCAGAATTTTTTGTTTGTTTTGAGTGTGTTCAAAGCTGATGACATTTCTTCACCAAGTAAGCAAGAGATAATTGCAATTTGTAAAAAAGCTCAATTATGGCAAATTGGCTCTATTTTGCATTTCTTACAAGTCAAATTGTCTTGTTTTTACCCACTAGTATTAAGTGACTTTGTTTAAAAAAGACTTTATTGTTGTTCAAACAGGTGCATGAAAGATGTCCATGGAAATACCTTCAATAGGAAGAAAAATCTGTGCCATAATTGCAAAGAATTAACTCTGGAGTAAAGCGAGGAATTTTACAGATGCAGATTAATATTTAGTGGTACACACAGCTTTTGGCTCCCAAGGTTGTAATGGGGATTAAGTACATAACCTGCCTTTATATAAATGTATGATCACATACTACCAGCTTTGTCACTTCGCACACTTAAAATATGTTGTAACACAGCTGTCTTGTAACACAGGTGTCTTGTTTCAAACCCATTTCGAAATGGGGAAACTGAAGTAAAGTGGAAAAGAGATGACTTGTCCAGAGTTGTCCAGTTGGTAACTTCGGGATCCTAGGCCACTGTTGGGCCAATAAGCTTTCTTCTAAAAAAAACAAGATATTGCCCTGAAGAACTTGCACAATCTTTATTAAGCTCAAACAGTCAGAGAAAGCAAAGATGCACTTGCTGAGGGCACAACTCCACCAAGGTCCACATGCTAAACTGGGTCATGGGAGGGGTGGGTAGAGGTTGGGCCTTGGGTCTTCCATTTAATTCCTCAAGGCAAGGCCCAGGAGAGCTGCCCTGCACCAAAAGACAGAAGCAGAAGAAAGCAGATGTATGACATATCTAGAATTACTGGATGTGAGGTCTGTCATGACTGAATTATTCTCTCTCTAAAGATGAAAATATTTCCTTACCTTCTATTTGTTACTGCTTACTGTAATTGAGCTTACAAGCAAACTTGAAATATGTTAGAGAGAAAGCTGACTTCTTTTGTCATTGGTTTAATCATCTGTCTAGTTTTGTATGTCCACAACAGTTTGTGAAATAACTGGTTTCACCTCGTAACTTCTTTGGCCTTTTGCACATTGTCTTACTTTGTTTTATTTTATCTTTTGGGGACAGTCCATCCCTGATTTGATTAGATCAATGCAAGGAGACTATGGTAGGAAGGAATTAATTATTTTTTTTCTATGGGAAGGCTAGAGAATCAGCCTAATAAATCCAGGGGATCCTTAGGACTAATGCAGAAGTAACTAAGGTTCTCCACATTAAAGTCTATTGCTATGTAGCTGCTGTCTGGTGTGTGTGAAAGCCAAGAGTGCTATGCAGACTGTCTCTGCACATCTTCTGCAGGTAGGATTTGAGATCAGACTGGGTTAGGACAGCCACAATTCAGGTTACCTACATGTTCCATCAGCCCCTGTTGGAGGGAATACGAAGCCTTGCTTCCCATAACTTTGCAGCCACACAACTTTACTGCGAGGATTCAGGAGATATGTGATGGTGTGGTGGTATTTGGACTGGGCATGGCATACCCAGTGTGTCTACACCACAAGTGAATGTTAACGTTTCAGTCTGTGTGAAGGGGTAGCAGATTTCCACTCACCTCTCTCATGCTCTGAAGTTTTTATCTTGCCTCCACTGCTGCATGGTCAAGGTTAGGCTTGAGCAACATCATTGGAGTGGAGATGTTCTCTTAGCCTCTTTGCCCTTCAGAACTTCTAAAGATGCAGACCTGGAGGAGTAGGAGAAGGAGAAGATAAGTGTGATTTGATCCAACTGATGATGTAAGATATGCATGTGGTTCCGTTAGGCCAGTGGACGACAGCTTTTTCAGGCTAATACATTATCACTGAAATGGAGAGAGGCAATAATGAAAAAAAATGAACATTTCCCTGTTTGTGCTGTAATTTCATAGTATTTTGCCTGAAACACTGGGGTTTGTGTTACTGCAATCAGGGACAACAGTTATACAAACAACTTCCATCACTTGCTAGTGATGGAATGTGTTTCAGGGCTTTTTCCTTATGTTCTTTATTCTGGTGATCAGAGGGGAAAACTAGGCCAGTCTTTCTGCTTGGGCAGATCATGAATACTTTTAGTATCCTGCAGATGAAAATAGCCACTGACATACACATTGATAGCCATCATGTCTGGAGTCTGTAACTAAATGTGTGTTTCTAACCCTAATAATAACAGGGAATAGATGCAATCTGCATCTGAAAACACCAGTGGCAGCCTGGGTCAGCTCTTAGGGATGTGGTCAAGACAACGGAGATGTTACACAGCAATAGTTGGGGAAAAAAAAATCCAACCAAAAAACCTAGGACTGCTTTCCCTCTTATGTCAGTCCAAACACATTGGAGACATTTTTACTTGTGGGAGAACCTGGCTGTTGGGAAAGGCAGACACCCTGTCAGAGAGGTCATTGCTGGAAACAGTCATTTCCTTTTTGATTTTTTTCTCAAACCTCTATTTCCTTGCTCTCTGAGAACAAGCACCTTGTGAAGCCTTTAGGAAATGGAAGGAGAAGAAAACCCCTGCTCAGAGCAAAATTTGGGGGTGACAGTTAAATTAATGAAGTAAGGTTGCAGAAGGCTGAAGGCAGTTTGCAGTGCTGGAGCAGACAGACCCAACCCAGGAACAGACTGTTTAAGGTACAAATTTATATTGCATTTAACTAGAACTAAACCCTGAAAAGAGTGAAAGATCATCTGGGATACACCGTAGCAGTGGGCTTTTGAATACTTCCCTGCCAGACTGCTGTGGGACCTGCACATGTTTAACTTTTGCTGACAGTTTGCATTTTAAGGATTACCCATATAGAAACAAAGACCATATACATATAGAACACCTTACTGTAAAAGGACTCCTCTGCAAAATAAAAGGAAAATCTTCATGGTCATCAACTTTTTTCAGAACTGTAGTTAACACTAGATCCAGCAGCACAACAGGGAGTAAAACTGTGGCTATCTTTACTTGAGGAAACCAAGACTGTAAGAAAGAGTACACATGTATAATTCAGTAATTCAGTAATTTTTCAAAACCTTGAGAATGAGGCTCCTCTAATAATCTCAGGAGATCAAACACTTCTTCCAATCATCATAGTTACAGGGTAAGGTTTTAATGTTACTATTTTTCTTATTCTTAAATGGACATTGCTTTGCAGGCTACAAAATTGAGATTAAAAAACAGGAAGAATCAAATCTTCTTCTATGTAGCAGCACCATCCTTATTCCTAAAATGGGGTAATGGAAATTTAGAAAGTTCAAAGATTCTGATGACTCAATTTGTGAATCCTTTGCAATTAAGTCTTCTCAGAATTAATCTCTGAATTTAATCTCAATTTATGATGAAAATTCTGTTTTTCTTGTGAAGCAAGTAATCTGAAAAATGTTGCTTCAGGATTTTCAAAAATTATAAAGTAGTTATTTTTCTCTTTGAAAGATTGAAACACTTCATCAGTACAAGATGTGCGAGGAGCGGGTTTTTTTTTCCCTTATCTTTTTGTCTCCAAAAAAAATCCCTTACAAGAAAGTTATACTCACACCTCTGCTTGTAACATTGAACAACTATTCATATTTAAAAAGCTTGGTGGCTTTTGAATGTAACTACCTTTTGTTAAAATTACACCTTAGTGAGCATCGCAGCCTAACTCTGTGTAAAACAATTCCTTTCTCCTAAACACTCCTCCCTCCTTTATTCTTTCACAGTCTAAAACTGATGTAAGAGCTAGTACTGATGAAGAGAGAAACCTAATCTCATAGGTCTAGGTGACAGTGAACTTTTATGTAGTATCTGAGAGAGAGATGGATCAGGAGTAGTTAAGCAGCTCAGAAAAGAACAGATACTAAATCAGGATTCCCCTTCCCCATCTGGTGAGCTGGGGAGTTCTTCATGTTGGTTGCTTTAATGTATTTTGCAGATCTCTGCCTTCCCATGTGAAGAGTATTTATCATGCATTAATGTTCTAGTAAGGGATTTTGTCTTAAATTGTAGAGCTTCTAATCACCGTGATTTTTCAATGAATTTCAGAAATTCTTTTTGGTTACTTCTGTTTTTCTACACACAGAATGAATGCAGAAATTAATACAGTTCAAATCCAAACCTTAAAAATCCTTCACTTACTTAACCTCTGAATTGCAAAAAAACCCATGAGGTCTGATTCACAGCTTGTGTGAATCAGGAAAAACAACACCCCCACCCAAACCAGACCCTTAGTGCCAGATTTTAGCAGTGTACTCACTGAGTATTCTTGGTGAAATCAGAAGGAGTTATTGAGGAAGAATCTGACCCCAAAAAGGAGAAGTAAAGAGCAACTCAAGCAATTCTGACATGAAAGAATGTCTTCTTGCATTTCCTAGAGGTCCTTTAAATGTCACAGCAGATTCAATTGTAATGTATGTTCCCATAGTAACTCCATTTTTCTTAGTCAGTTTTGTTTCTGCATACATATATTAACTTTTTGAGCTTAAATGCGATGATGATGAAATGTATCGCATCGTTCAAGCCTAACTGAGGGAGAGGGTAAAAAAAAATTCAAAAGAAGGTTAAAAAAAAAGGACTGTTTGTTAGGACAGTTTTAGGGATGGGCAGCTTAGACAAAAAGGGTTAGAGATAAGCACATGAACATATGTCATAAAGCATTGTGGACCTCCCACCAAACATTTTTTGATGTGTAAAATTACCAAAGCTTAGCATAGGAGCAGGATAAGTCATTGGTTATAGGAACGGTGGGGTTTTTTAATCTCCATTTTGTATGTAAACAGTAGCTGATAGAAAGTAGCAAAGCATATACAGCTTTGCTTTTGGACTTTGTAGGTCCAATAAAATTACTTGTGCTGTTCTGCAAATAGTTTCCCATGCACAGCCTTCCTACACCAATCTCCTAGCAATGTTCATACTAAGCAGCCATAACAGTTGCATGGGGAGTTGAAGATGACACCAGCATCTATCAGAGGCAGAGCTCTGCATCTCTGCTTGAAAAGTCCTTTCTACCCCTGGTATGCAGAAGAAAGAACCAGATGTCCCTTGGGATCCTCTTTCAAAGACAACTCTTCCTGTGAAAGTAGGAACATAATGGAGGGGGCCCTTTTCTGACTGTTACCAGCTGTAGCAGAAGGAATATACATACTTGGTTCACATGGTATTATTGTAGCACACAGTACAGTGGATAAAATAGGATAGGAGTGATTATATGAGTATGCAGTTTCTCCCTTTTTGAGGGCTTAGAATATAAGACACTGAAAGATAAGATTACATGGAGGTCCATAAAAGTTATATCTTGTTTACTTCATATGCCATTGGGTAACGTCAGTGAAACAAAGTTAATGCAGTTTGAGATATATGTGTGGCAAGGATAACCCCATTCTCACAGTCACTTCTAGCTGGAAGATAAAATAATGTGTGAAAGTGTAACAAGAATTATCATGGTCTGCAGCATCTCATGCAAATCGTACATCTGCGGAAGTTTTCCCCACCTGGTAAGGTCCCACCAGGAAGAACTTGCTATATCCTAGCAGCATGTCATTGTCTACAACTCGAATTTTCTCTAATATATTTAATCTCCCCAGCTGAAACCTGCTTTTCTGCAGCAAGATGCAGGATTAGCTTGTTAGAGTAGACAGGGTCAGTTTCATATGTGGCTTGAACTTCCTTCTGGAATTATGTGGAAGACACTTGAGCAGCTTTTCATATTGCTTCATCACCACGGTGTTTGAGCCCTTTGATTGAGGGGGAACAGTTACTTGAACCCAAATACCTTCTACAGCTAAGTCAGCTGGTTAACATTGGTCATGTCCTCTAGTTCTCCCAGTTTTCTGTGAGAGAGAAGAAAGACCAGTAGTAGTGTGTTCCTCTGGTGGCCATCTTTTAAGTGTACACGTGCCTCTCTGTGAGTGAAGGCAAGGTCAAAGGAAGTTTCTTGCACTTGGAGGTGAAAACACTAAGAGTTTTGATGGTTCCTGGGCTTCCTTGCTGGCCTTTTTCAAAGGCTAGGGTAGCTCCCAGGATGTCTGGTGTCACACCCAAATAAGTTTTCATTTTCCAAGGAATCTCTAATGGAGGTCTTAGGTTGCTAAATGAAGTTTTGCAACTGGATGGAAGGAATGAGTCTCCAAACTCTCTGGCACTCTCCAAGTGAATGAGCTGACCTTGCTTTGATGTCACAGAGCACACGGTCAGTTGGGCTAAAAATGATCAAGTTCATCTTGTTGTTCCAGCTCTGTAGCTTACAGTGGCCCTCACTTTCACTGGTATGTTAAAACAACACTATGTCCTCAGGCTTTCAGGACTGCTTCCCTTTTCCTCTTACACATCTCCAAAGTACTGATGCCTTTGATACAGAAGGAGTGTCCATCCAGGCATGCATGCTGCACTGGGCACTCCACTGAACAGTCAACAATTACTGTCATTACAGTGAGGGAATGCTTTCTGGTATACTGTCCTGTTGCCATGCAAACTCCAGGCAACTCAAATCACAAAAAAAAAAAAAAAAAAAAAAAGGAGAACTTACCTAAAACTTTGCAATATAATGTGAAGGATAGGAAAAGGATTCATTCATTCATAATTTGGGGGAAAAAGTAATGCAGGGCTTTTGCTCCTTTCTTTTGATATCTGTAGAGCTCAGTATCATTTTCAGTGGTTCCTAGAGTCTTTAACAGCTCTAATGAAAGAGAAAAAGAAAAATCTCCTCTGCTCACTAGCCTCCATGTAACACTGCAGGTCACTCTATAAAGCTATTTATCAGTGATTTCCCTTTCCTCGACCTGGGGGATTTAATAGTGATAGCAAATTGATGTTTAAATCACTAGCTATTAAAAGCACTTGTGTTCTGTTTAGTTTTTTATTTTCCCTTTGCACTCTGAGTTTCCAAGAAGTCTTGTATCTCCTACATGTCAAAACCAAAATGTAAACACAAAATATATTTTCTCTATAAATAAGTGGATCTGCAAACTTTACTTGTTTGTATTTGTGAGTTTAATAATGTTCTGTTTCTTTAAGCACTTGTTGTCTGTTCAGTTGCAAGGGAACAGGATGTTGTAGCTATGCCAGAATGTTTTACTGAAGTATGAAAAAGAAGGAAGTGACTTATAATACCAACAAAATGGCACCTTATGTCCCCAAGCTAGCAAACAACACAAATTTCATTAAAATTTGTATACAAACCAGAAAATCAATCTACCCTTATCCAATGCAGTCAAATTAATCATGCAGAATGCTTCATGCAGATTAGCATCCCGTTCACCCCAGAAGATCTAGAAAAAAACACAAGAGGCATCTTAAACCCCTGGTATTTGCTAGTGGAACATTGTTCTATGATGTTCCACTACAAAAAGACACATGCATTAGCAATTAATTACTCATTGCCCCAAACAGTATCCCCAATTTGCCTTGATTTTCTTGTTCCTCTGTGTTCATAACAACACATTCCAACATCATGTGAGTGAGCTGAGGCCATGACCTAGAGCAACCTCACCTAAACCTCCCATTTCTTACTTTCTTGATAGCTGGCAGGGTGCAGCAGGTCTTTCATCATTAGCTTCCCAAACACACAGTTGCCCAGGAATTAGTGAATGGGGCTTGGGAGTAGGGTAGTGTCACAGGGAATTGTCCCCCATGATCTAGCTGGCAGGTTGGCCTTGTGTGACATGCTGACACAAAATATACCCACCACCACCGAAAATAGGAAGCTCTAGGCTCTCAAGGACAGAGCAGCAGCTTTGGGCTCCTCTGGGGAAGCCCAAATACCTGCTACCTTCTGCTGAGGCCACCTTCCTATTTATATCCTTCTCAGTTCCTCACAATGTTTGATTATAGTTTTCAGGGAATCACGTATTAAAGACAGAGATCCATTAAATGAAAATAACCTTATTTATGTGCTGTGCTGAGTAGCAGGTTGCCATAGCCTGATCTGTTGATAATGTCTTACAAATGACTTCTCTAAGAGATTTTCTAATAAATTATTGGAAAGGTAGCCATGTTGAGTGATCATTTTACCGTTTTGTGCTTTTTAATAATTTTCAAAGGGAAAACGGTATTCTGTTGTAACTTAAGTTACTTAGGTAAGTTAAATATTTGTGAATGGGATTCTAAATCTTTGGGTTCTGTTATACTTGTGTGTGTTTTTATATATATATCTATGTGTGATTGCTAAATCCTCCTGTGTTTATTAATGTCACAGAGGAAATTACTGCTACAGAATGCTGTACTATAAAACAGCAGGGAAACACATAAAGATGTGAATATATATCAGGGAAAAAATTAAGCTTGAAACTTTTCCATTTGTATTTAAGGTTTAAGAATAAAAGCTGAGAAACTCGTATTGTCCCCTAAGGTTTCAAGCCGTCACATCTAGAATTACTGGAGCTCAGGCTTTTATTCCTATTGGGTTTCAATCTCTACTAGCAACATACAGGCAAGTGGTGTTCCACATTGCTCACGGTACTAAAAAGGAGTCATTTTATGTCAGTGGTTTTGTTCTAAACAAGCACCTGTTTCTAGATGAAAAACAAATCAACTTACCTCCACAATCTGGTGCACCAAGCTCCTCAAATTAGAGAGAGATAAGTATGCATGGCCAGGCCTTCAGACTTTCTCAAAAGCTCACATCAGCTGCTCAGCTTCCTGTGAGTTGAAAGGCACTTTACAAAAGCACTTCCCACCCCTTGGGACTGATACTGAATCAAAAGGCCAGAGATTTGGCACACAGCTTGAAAGGTATTAGGCAGGATGCACTACAGAGCAGAAAGTCATGGCAGAAAAAATCTGCCTTCACCTGAAGGGAAAACTGCCTAGAAACTCGTCCTTTTCTGTACTCTTTGGGACACTCACTTTTTACCAGGTAAATCTCCAAACTAATCCAGGACCCCTGAGATTGCAGCTTCCTTCCTGTGGCTAATGGTTTATTACTGTGGCTAGGGGATCAGGCCTTTTATCATCACTTTTGTATAGCTGCAACGTGACATGTAGGTAGAGGAAACAATGGGGCATCTTCTTCCTGCTTAGCATGTGCAAACACTAAGGTATCTTTAGAAAACTTCTTTCAGATTTTTTTTTTTTACATGTTTCAAATTACATTCCTAATAGAATGTCAAGGTAGGTTCTTTGGAGATGAGCTCTGAATAAGAAATGCTCTTTTGAAAGGAAATTTCACTTGAAAGGGTGCTGGAGGGAATCATTCCAAGCAAGTGTGTGTTTCTTAGGCTCCCTCCTGTTCTGCCATCTCTGTTATAGCTTTGCATGGCTGCCTCTTGCTATTGAAGTCAACTTCATTATGCCATTGAGTCCAGGTTGTCTCAAATCGCCCCTTCGGTGGTAAAAACTAGCATTGACCACCATTATGGAAATATTTTCAACATGTTATGCTGTTAGCTGAAATGGGACCTTTCTACTTTGTTCTCCCTGCACTCCCCACAATTATCCTCTGTTACCAGCCAAGACAAGGAGAGCAATTTCGACATCACCTTGGTCGCTCACCCGGCCTGTTTTGCTCAGTAGTCATTCTTGTGCCTTAGTTAACATTCGTTAGCAGATAATTGTTTCCAGACCAAAGGTGGGTATACTGTAATTAGAATCTTTCTGTCAATGAAGGTTTCATATCCTCTAATGAGTAGGTAGATATGTACACTGCTATGCTCCCTGCATAAGTATGAGTATTCTTATCCTGCCACAAAATAGGCCAATTAGTTTTGCTGTTGGTTTTTTTGTGCGTATGTGTCTGTTTTAATAATGAAGCACCCTCCATGAAATCCTTCATTTTCCTAATAATTTTATTTATTGAATGCATCATTGCTATCATGTGGTTGTAAAACACTTAAACGTTTATCCTTTATCCTGCTGTTGATGCCTTTTTTATTATATATTCTGATAGCACCTACCATGGTAGTGCCATGGATCATGACTGTGTAGCACATACTGCCTTAGCAAGTGACCAGTGTTTTGTGCCACAGTATGACAGTTGGGAAGGTCACCTTCTCACCTAGCTTCTCACTAGCTGATCTGCAACAGTACTGTATAACCCAGGGATTTTCTATGTGTAAGACAAACGTGTGCATATTGTAACACATGGCTCCTCTATGGCAACAACAGAACAGCAATATAGGAGTATGCTGTAAGCTACCCTGAGTTCCTTTTCTTTGTATGGTCAGCACCAAGCACGTGAAGGACAGAGACATATTACCAAGTGACATTGTTCCAGCTGTTCTTGCTCTTTTGAACAACTTCAAAAAGCCACTGGAGGGGCGGGTAGGGATTCCATCTGTTAGCAAAATAGATCCTTCTAGCAACATACTCTTCTTCCCCCAAAATGCCATCCTCCAGAGACCCAGCTTCAGCAATATTCAGTTCAGTGTTCGGAAGGTCTTCACAGGATTATTGTATGTCAGCTTTGCAAGGCTAAAAAATGATCTTCAAAACTTTGGGGAAAGCTTCTGAGAACTAATTACCAACACTGCAATAGAACTGCCCCAACACTGCAACAGAACTGCCATAAGTAAGTATCCTTGGATATGAGACCTTAAAACCCTATGCTTTTGAGTATAGAATGTCCACTGAAAGCTATTTTAGTTGTGCAGATAACATCTGTGTCATTGGATTTTATTTTAACCTTACACTTGATTGCCATGGAAATCTGTACATTTCAGTCTTTTGTCAGGTCCTAACACTTATGGTGTAACATTTTAGACTGAGTTTGGATAGGAGTCTCTTGAGGATTTTTGTATGGAAATCTAGCTAAATGTACATTGTTTCCAGTTAGCAGGAAATCCCATCCTTCCTTTGTGAATCAAATTGAGCTATGATTAAAGATTCCCTATTTGCAGATCCCAGCAAGGGCAGTTCAGTGGAAGAGGTGATTAGCTGAGTGTGCTTTCACAACTTGGCAGCTCCATGCAGGCAATAAGAGTGAGGAGGTGCAATTCCTGGACATCCAGTCCTGAATAAGGCAGGTGAGTTCTCAGGTGAGAGCATAGGACAAAACACTTCATCCTTGTCAGGCTGGCAATTTTCAGCAAAAGTTTATAGTTATATTATTCCCTATCTGGATGAAATTAATGTCTTTTTTTTTGCCTTGGTGTTTCTCAGTGTATCTCATTTGAATCTATTAGCAGGAAGAGACCAGAGAGATGTGGGAGGGTCCAAAGGCACTCTGGGGCAATTTAGCCCTCATATGAGCACCAGCTTGTGGTGCACAAGCTGCCCTGGCACACCATGGCACAGCTGGCATTCCAGTCAGGCAGAGGATGCCTCTGCCCTTCTGCCGCCTTCCAAAATTAGGTCTCTCAGGCTGTTGCTTTTACCTGTTTCTGGGAATTTTTCTCAGCTTTGTTCTCCATTCTCCCTCTTCTGCATGTAGAACTGGCATTATGCCTCAGCAGTCAGTAATTTCATTTGTCCCCATGAAGCTCTAAGTAGGAAAGACATGAAACTCATTGTCAAAGCAGGTGAAGGCTGTACAGCAAAGTGCCCTTCTAAGGCCCGCAGGAACCTGACCGAACAGCTCAGCCCATTTTGCTGGGGTACGGGTGCTTGCGCACAGTCCAAGGACAGCACTTTTGCCTTGAGTTAGACAACAGTAAATAGCACAGCTCGAACGCTTTTTTCAGGTGGATGGAGATGGATTTAGAGCAGAGGAGAGCTGATTATCAGGGAGCTCTTCATCATCTGTCTTTGAGGTGGCCATGAATATGCCATCTGAGATCTGTACCTGATTAGCCATAGCAGCAGTGTCCTCCCAAAAGAGCATCCAGTCTAACTAAAAAAGGCAGCTTGATATGGTGGATAGGGCATGGGTCTTGGGCCCTCAATTCAGAGGCCCTAATTCCATGCTGGGAGAAGAAGGGGGTTTGTACAGCCAGCCAATAATTCGGTACAAGGTCTTACATGGGACTGTCCCTAACTGATTTGCCCAAAGACTTGCCAACAGAGTCCTCCAAAGAAAGTGATCTAAGCAGTCCCATACCCATTGCCTTAACTACACAACCGCCTCTACAGTAAAGCACGAATATTACAAAAGAAGTGAGATCAAACAGCACTGCAGACAATCTCTTCCTCCACCTCCACAAGAAGACTGTGACTAAAGCTGAGCAAATATTTTATAATTAATTTCTTTGATAAATTTTAACTGTTTTCCATTAGTGAAGTGTTCACAACATGACAACAATTTTCTCAAAGGTACTCAGAATTACTCACTGAATAGTGTCTGTAAATAATCCTTAGTCTTTAGCTTATTCATAAACAATTTCTTGCAAATCATAAATGTCAGAAAATAGACCAATTTTGACTGGACACACCTACCATATGGCATATTCCTGTGTCCTGATGAAATTTGTGAGATATTGTGAATTTTTTAAGAAAAATCTTTCTACGAGATACTCCATCTCCATCATTGGTGAATATTCTAGTGCATTCACTATTCTGAAACAATGAATCTTGTTGTAGATAAACTCATTTGCAAGTCAAAATAACATCCACTGAGACCACTGGAAGTCCCACTTGTTTTGAGTGTCATCTCTGAGATGGTTCCTAGCTCCCAGCTGATTATTCTCTGTACCTTCTAGCCGTGATGGGGTTGGAGGTAGCCAGCAGATCTCCTGTTGTGGCAGATAGTGAGGAAAGGGTCACAAGAATCGACTGATTCTTCCTTCACTTTTGTATAAATCAAAACCTCTTTAGACTTCTAAGAAACCTAAATACCTCTAAGAAGTGCTACTTCATCGATTCCACATAATTTTGCTCTCTCCTCCTTCTTAATTACCTCTCTCACACAGCTTCATGCCATCCTGGCACTTTACAGCGTATCAATGCTCTGTCTTTTTGTGGTTATGTTTTACACTAGAGCAGATGACCTATACACTTTACAAGCTGCGTGCTTCACCTCCACTTAGCATGCAGTTAAGGGTCTCTGGATCCTAATACTTGCCTCAGAGAACTGAGGGGGAGAGCTGCAGGGGTAATTCACAGATGGATGATGCCAGAAGCCTCCTGTTGTAGGACTGATTTGGAACGGATGGATTTTCTGAGGCATCTGTCACCTGACCCACCCCAGACATCTGCCTTAGGCAATCTAAATCCAACCCTTGAGGACAGCAGGAAGAAGCAATGCCATCTCTCACCTGCTCCAGTCTCTGCCTGCATCCATCTGGTTCTCTGGCTGCTCCTGCAACTGAAACTGTCACTCTGCTCTGCCCAGAAATTCTGCTGCGCATCAGGAATACTGTTGCAGATTATGCTGTCTGTAAGCATCAGAATAATTAATTTGTTCTAATCATGGTTATTATCCTTGGCGTTGCTGTTCTTTGCCCTGGACTTTTTAATACATTTGACCCAGAACCAAATGATCTGGCTAGCTATTAAAGGGTAGGGGTTCCTTCATTTTATTAGCGAGGGACAAAGCAAGCAGTTAACTGTGAGAAAGACAGCTGTACTTAAAGATGGCTGTATTTTTGAGAGACAAGAGAGCCATGCTTGTTCACTAACCCCTAGTCAGGCAGAGCAGAAAATTATGGTTGCTTTTTGGGCTCTAAGGGTCTCTTGTTTACAAGGCAAAAGCACTCTGGCTCCTTGCTGTAGCAGGGAACAGAAAATGTTTCCTTGTAAAACCTTGCCTGTCCCTTTCACTCCGGCACAGAGCTCTGCAGCTAAGATTCCCCTACTGACCTAATTATCTGTTTATTTTGAACCACATCTGGCTTTGTGCAGCACAGAAAGCAAACAACAAAAGGTGGATGGCCCCTCCTGAAAGGAATCAGGAAATCCCCGGGAAAAGCTAGACCAGCCCTGTAGCATCCTTTAATCTTACAACTCTCCCAGTCATGTCCATGCTTTACAATACTGTTCCTTCATGGCTCTTCCCAAGGTTATATTGACTTAGTGAATGTTCCATTCATATCCTCACTTGCAGCGCTTCTGGCTCTTCACAGGATTTAGAGACCTATTTTACTTTCACTGCTTTTCTTTGCTAATCTATGCTATTTCTGAGTGTTCAAGCACTTGACTGGAAGCTTAACTAACTTAACTGTTAGGAACAATGCTCCCCTTCTGCACA
Source organism: Aquila spilogaster (assembly GCA_024606505.1). Classification (NCBI taxonomy): domain Eukaryota; kingdom Metazoa; phylum Chordata; class Aves; order Accipitriformes; family Accipitridae; genus Aquila; species Aquila spilogaster. Next base: position 82,183,038 of record JANHGO010000001.1, on the reverse strand, counting down.
GAGAGTCACATCAAAGTTTCATGTGGCCAATGAGAAGTCTGCTTTTGGCTAAGGTTCTTCATAATGAAACTTAATCTTTTCCAGTCTGGTGTGGTGGTTGCCAGGGAATCATGTAAAGTGTTCATTTGGGTCACATAAGAAACCAAGTGGATGGATAAAACTGTATCCATCTTACTCTGCAGTTATGACAAGCCACTGACCCTTAAATAAAATTGAAAAATATCTTAGTAGAGCAGGTAAAATTTGTGTGTTTATTTGTTTGGGAATTTTGATCAAAAAAAGCAATGATATTTCTTTCAAATACTTTTTGCAAAAGGACTAATGTTCCTTTGAATGCCATTGATTTGCAACAACATTCAAAATTAAATAATTTTTTGCCAACCATCTTTTGCAGCTTCTGAATGTTTTTGCTTAGAAATAAATAGGAATAGCTCATTTTAACTCAGCTTTTCATTCTCTTGCCTTTTTCTGGAGAAAGAGAGTCTAACAAAGGAAAGGCAGTTAAAAACCAAGAATAACTAGGCCCTGCCCATCAAAACAAAGAAGTGAACCATATTTAAAGAACTCTTTATAAATTAAAGCAGTCTGTTTCCAGCTTCCAACATCGCAAATCATCTTTGAACTGCTAATTTTCCCTGTAAAACTTAATTGTCCTTTTTGACTATCCTTTTTTGCAGTCAGTGAACACACACCAACATCTCTCTTCTTTCTTTCAAGCTAAATAAGGAAAATTCATGTTTTCAGTATTTACCTTGGAGATAGATTTTCAAAAAGTCTTACTGTCCTACAGTTTTTAATGCATAGCTATCACCAGATGAAATAGTATGAAATCTTTATGGAGTTGCAGGCCTGAAGTTACTAAATGGACCATTTAATTAGCCACTTTTTCTTTAATTTCATATACCACGTAACAAACAGAAAAGAATTCCAGGACAGATGTTCTCCTAATGTCACTGTGAATTACTACAAATGAATATCAAATCCCCTCTAAAATCCCTGTTCCTAGAACCAGTGGCAGAATCAGACCAGACTTCAGCCAGTATTTAACTCAGTTGGGCGTTCTCTTTCACATTCTTCGAATCTGTATCACATTTCTCAACAAAAGCCGTCAAAAAGGTTCAACTAGGAAAATTGATGAGCTTATGTCAAAAAGTCTAACTGTAATACTCAGTTACTGTATGTTCCCTAAAAGAACTCATAAACCACCTCAAATAGAAATGTGGGAGTTTTTTCATTTTTATTTTTATATATATACAAATGCTTTCTGCATGTTTCATGGGCAGCCCTGTGAGGTTTTTTTTTCATCCACCACAGAATCCCTAAATGTATGTTTGCAAGTAGCCCAGTGGTATCTCCCAGGGATGTAAGCAACAAGAGAAGTTTTGGTGACTGCCTTAAGAGGTAAATTGTGTCTTCCTCCTTTGCAGATCAGTAAAATTGCAGCGAAGTGAATTTCTCTGTAATGTAAAGAAATAGCTTGCGATTTCTTCTTTAAGAAGCAGAGGTACAATGCTAGTTCCATTTGTTACAGTCTGTAAACACTAAAAAAGTCCACTTTTAACATATCAGTGCCTCTCTAATGGCTCACTGTAGAAGGAGCTGAAACTACCAATTCTCTTCCAGCAATTTGCTTTGTAAAGAGAGGGTTGATAAAGACTCTCAACAAAGTAGACAAGCTTGTCTTTTAAAAGACAACTGTCTCCCTCTTCCAATTTTCAGGCCAAATACCTCCTACAGATGAATTTTTATGAGGGTATCATGACCCTCCAAAGGCATTTATTCTTCATCTATTGTGCTCGTTGCTGAGAGTGTAGGAAAGAAATAAAGGAGCCAGAAAGAGTCCCTCTCCTATCCAGACATGACCTTCCCCTTTACGGTTTTAAATGCCACAACCAGTGTAGTGTAACTGCAGGTTCAGGAGGATATTCCCAGGCTTTTGTGGTAATGTGGATATACCTAGATGACACGCACTACAAGAAAGACATTGAGGTGCTGGAGTGTGTCCAAAGAAGAGCAATGAAGCTGGTGAAGGGTCTAGAGAACAAGTCTTATGAGGGGTAGCTGAGGGAACTGAGGTTGTTTAGCCTGAAGAAAAGGAGGCTGAGGGGAGATCTTATTGTTCTCTACAACTACCTGAAATGAGGTTGTAGTGAGGTGGGTGTCGGTCTTTTCTCCCAATTAAAAAATGATAGAACAAGAAGAAATGACCTCAAGTTGCTCCAGAGGAGGATTAGATTGGATAACAGGAAATATTTCTTCACTGAAAGGGTTGTCAAGCATTGGAACAGGCTGCCGGGGAAGTGGTTGAGTCACCATCCCTGGAGGTATTTAAAATGTGTAGGTGTGATGCTTAGGGCCATGGTTCAGTGTTGGACTTGACAGTGTTAGGTTTATGGTTGGACTTGATCTTAAAGGTCTTTTCCAATGTAAATGATTCTATGATTCTATGACTCTGATATCTGTACCTGTGTGTTTTCCTGGACAGGAACTGCAATCAGTTCACAACAGCCCTGCCAGAAAGGCAACATGCCCTAAGTTTTGGCCCCATGCTAGCTCAGCAGGTGATGCAAAACTAATGCACTGTTTTTAACCGCTGTCTTCTTTCCTGGGAGTGTGCTGTTTGTCAGTGCTAATTACAAAGATGGCAGTGCTTGATTCTTTGGGAGATAAGAGAAGCAGATGGCATGTTCATTTATTAAAAACCAACCCACTCCTTCTATTTGCTGTAGGTCTTTGTGCCTTCATTAGGATTTACATTTTAAATGATCAGGGATCTAATAAGCCAGCATGGCATCTCATTATCAAGGATGTGTCTTCAGGTCTCTACCTGAAGGGAGAACCATGGATTTTTTCCACTTCATATCCCTCAGTTTAAGAACCTGCTGGCTTGCTTTATCTCTGCTTACTTCAAAGTTTCCAGTTGTGTGAATGCGGCCTCCAACTTGGCAAAATGCAAACTCAAAACTTTCAGCTGATTCCAAACAGTATGCAGCAAGGAACATGTGGCTTTACAAAGCTCTGGCTTGCTCAATGGAAGTGTTTAATTAGCCATTAACCAAATATCTCCTTTTGATGGATGGGACCAGGAAGGAGGGTGTCATGGTTTAACCCCAGCCAGCAGCTAAGCACCACGCAGCTACTCACTCACTTCCCCCCGCACCCAGTGGGAGGGGGGAGAGAATTGGAAAAAAAAGTAAAACTCACGGGTTGAGATAAGAACAGTTTAATAGAACAGAAAGGAAGAAACTAATAATGATAATAACAATAATAAAATGACAATAC